>CAWUFW010002519.1:1692500-2180261 GCA_963921515.1 Calotriton arnoldi | reverse complement strand
TGGGTGAGTACGACTCGGTCGGAATCTGCGCTGTTGTGCGCATCGTACTTGTTCGTTCGGATTCATGTGCGGATCGGTCGGGAAACAGGCATTCGCATGGCTTTTTCCCGACCGAATGGCGTTGAGTGCGTCTCCGACCGAGATCGGAATCGACCCCTATACTGAATGCAAGTTTAAGTAAAGCGAGTGAAATGTAAGCAGGAACACGTGGTGAACTTTTTTACATTATTCAGAAATCAATGAGTATTTTTGCCTGAAAAGTTAACATGACAGCAGTATGGTTTAAAAAGACCACATCCCTGAACAGAGCAGCGGTACACATTTTATAAACTAAAGTAAGAAAAACAGCTGACACAGATCACATTAAACGATTTCCACTCCACGCATCAACTAAGTATTGGAGTACCTCCAGGAATGGTGCGCTTCCCCATAAGGGGAAAACAATGCTGTTCAAACAAAAAGACCAAAAAACAAAAGTAGCGCTTCACTTGCAAACTCTATACAGTGGCACTAATATGTTTGGGTGTGAATAAAACCAATCTGGCCACTTTGCGACCACTCTGGCTTGCTTTATTTAATTATTTTGAACCTTTTTTTCTCTCTGTCTCGAGGCTGCACTTTGGAATTCAAAAATGTCATAAAAAGACAACATTTCCAACAAGTGTTTTTCTTTTTTGGGTCCATTTCACAGGGGAACGAATGGAGAGACTATTTAGGGGAAGAGTCGGTGGTTTTCACTAAGTGAGGAGTGAGACAGAAAGAGAGGGAATTATAGGGAGGGAGAAGAGAGGGGGCAGCTGCCAGCGGCAGAAGTGGAGACTGTCCTTGTCTGATCTGGGAAAGAAGGAAGAGACAGTCCTTTTCCTTCTCAGCCCTCCCCGCCCGTCCTCAAACGGCCAGGGACGGCTGAGTCTTATCAATAGGCCTTACCTATTTCAGCCTTTCTGTGACGCATTTAAAAAAAAAAAAAAAAAGAGGGGACGAAAGAGTGATAGGTCCATTTGAATGGGGAGTTTAAGGATTAGCCCTGTAGTGTCGAGGGGGGATGGCAGACTGGACCAGGGGGCACTGGGGAGGACACCAATTTCACCTGTTGGCACGGGGCAGTGTTTTGGCCAGAACTACGTAAGGTCTGTGAATAAAAAGACCCTGCAGTCGAGCGTAGCAGGGATTAAACAGCACACTTGGGTACTGTAATAATCACTAGTGTGACCCACGCACCAACATCCTTGCAGACACTACAATGGCGACATGCAAGGCCCGACGAGCCCCTCTACCCGGCGCACTTGATCGTCTACCTCACCTGCCTTCCCCTCAGCTTACCGCCTCCTGCTTCCTCACAGCAGCAACCACGCAGCGCACTGAGGCGGCCCACCGAGGCACTAAGAGACGCCTTCCACGAAAGTGCCTACGATCTGCACACCCCACCAAGGCACTGGGAGATGCCTTCTACTGAGGTGGCTATGATCTTCACACCGCTGTGGGGAAGGTACCCGAACATGGCGCTCCCACGCCCTCAGCACACCGGTCTGCTCTCTGGGCCGATGGGTAGTGCTTCCTCATACTCGAAGGGGCTTGCGAGCTACTGGACTCCGTGCCCAGCCCCAGAGGCCTGCTGACAAGCAGGTGGTAAGCGCAGTTACATGCATTAAGTGACAGGATAGCTGTAGTGTTGCGCATTCAATTTAATGGGAAAAAAAAATAGGGGCACGCCGTGCCCTGCCGATCCGACCACTTAGGACAACTGCCTTCTTTCCCTAACTAAGACTCTTCATGACCACGGGTAACACTGCCATGGGGAGCTTCAGAATAAAACAAATGTCATAGTGCGCAGTACCTGTAACAGCCTCTCGCGTCCTCTGGCTGGGCTTGTCAAAGGTCAAACGCCCGGGCCTGGTCCGTGTAGCGTGATAACTGTCGACAGTCACTGGTAGTGGTGAGTTAACGCAGCCACGGGAGCTTCGAAATGAATGAAAAATTACACAGTGCACCGTAAAACGGCAAAACAAGGGGGAGCTCAAAAATACAAGCATTTAAGAGAAAGAGCATAGTGCGGTTGCGTAGGATGATGCGCATGCGCAGAAACGCGGGGGGAGCGCATACCGATGGGGAGCTGGGAACGACGGAACACCTGTGTGTTTGAAGTATATTATGGTTTTAAAAGCACCTGCTTTAAAAGTTCCTGGCCTCCAGCAATTTTCAGGCAACAATAAAAATGTCAAGGTAACGCCAGTGATTAATGTACTTTCTAGAGAGAGATCGGAGGTTTGTCTAGTGCAAGTTTTGACTCTTGGTAAGGTAGTGCAGAGGGTTACGATGCCTGCTGCAAAGAACGTGCACCATTCAGATCACAAAGTGCATATAATGTAAATAGGTCAGTGGTTACAGCTTTTGTCTCAAAGGCCCTTTGTTACTTGCAGTTTATTGGTTATAATCCTAACATTGACCAGTGAGCTATTAACTGTCATCAAAAAGCTGCATGCAAACTGCAAGGTATAGATTAGAGCGTTATGATTTTTCCCCCAGTCTTTAATTATCCTAATGTTGAAAAAAGGGTTTATTTGGATAGAAATCAATTCTGATTATTAAAGAGAACCCTCAGCCATGGTGTTACGTTTTAAATTCAGGGGCTTATTTATGAGCCCTTGCGTCACTTTTACGCCACTGGTGCGTCACTTTTTGTGACGCACCAGATGTGTAAAAAATGCACCATGTTGCGCCATATTTACAAAGTGATGCATCTGGGTAGATGCGTCACTTTGTAAACCCCTGCGCCACATTATACCTGCGCCAGGTATAATGTATGCAGGGGGGGGGCGTTCCGACGCAAGAAAGGGTTGTAGAAGTGACGCAGTGACATCTATAAGATTTCACTGCGTCCCTTCTTGGACGCAAATGCGTCAAAATCTTACGGCTGCCTCACAGCAGGCGTAAGACTGACGCAGGCACATTTGAAATGGGACTTGCCCATGTGAAATGACTGATTGCTGGAGTTGCGTCACTTTTGTGACACACTTCAGCATTGCGTCATTTTTATGCCTACCGATACATCAGAAATACTGACGTATCTGTAACTCCTTGCGACATGATGCGTCATACTGTAAATATGACGCATCCAGCATGTCGCAAGGAGGGCGCAATGAAAAGTGACGCATCGCTGTTTTCACGCAGCGATGCGTCACTTTTCATAAATGAGGCCCTTAGTTTGTGCTTCCCCAGACCAAGCACTCTTAAACTATCCTGCCTACCAGTATGGATGCCATGTGACCCAATCACCTTGTAGTCCTCCGTCTTATGTAACATTTCCTATACACTGATTTATCCACCTATGATTGATTGTTTCTGTAGTGTGTGTGATGTAAAGTGCTCCGACACCCTACACTGTTTTGAGTAGCGGCGGCGCTATAAAACTAATAAAATGCATGTGAGAGAGAGCGGTTATGGGGACTTGAGGGGCACTGTTAAAGGGTGGTAATGAGGTAATCCGGGGTGGAGGTGGCCATTGGGGGCGCCAACAAACATTGTTGCACTGGGCACCACCAGCGCTATAGCCGGCCCTGCATGGGACTGAGAGGGAATGCATGAGAGAGCAAAACTGTTTGCAAGCAAATGTGGAAAAAGTCCCTAAACCCTCAGAGCAGAAGCCAGGCTTGCTCTCTGAAATTCGAGCCAAGGTTTACACCCTACCACTCTTAAAGGTCACCAGCCGCCACTGGTAAAATTACTAAATTAAAATTTGAGAAGGGCACTCCAGTCTGTAGGTGATGAGTGGCCAGATTATGTAAATTGTTGCACGGCCATGGGGTGTGCCGTGTGCCAATTTAGACAGCGCAATTGGTGAAAAGCCCTCAATAACTTGTGTGATGTCATTTTTGGCCTCCAGAGAGGTTGGACTAAGGCACTGCCATGCAAATTCAATCCATTCATACTGCAGATCATTATTCTGTGTGAAAGAGACACACTACAACTTCAGAGGAAGGACGATAACACGTCATACAGACAATTCACCATGAAAATAAAAGGATATAAACGCAATATATAATTGGGGGCAAAACTATACACAAGGTGAAACTCAGTGCACACAATGCACAGTATATGTGATCCAGACGCAGGGCTGTGTTAGGGATAGATTGAGCTAGTCAAAAAAAAATAGAGACTTTTTACTAATTTGCTGCCTTTGTAATAAGGAATGGACCAATCAAATTCTGTTCACAACCTTTCTGGTTCTAAATCATTTCACACATGTAGAAGAGAACCCAGTAACAAAACTGTAACCCTTAAAAATCAAAGCATACTGATTTGCACGTTGTGCTTCCTATGATATAAAAATTGAACAAAGTGATTTTACCACAAACATAGCCCCCTCACCCCCATCTTTCAAGATTTAAAAGTGTAGAAAATGTATTTTCTCGACTTCTGGTTATGTAAACAGGCAGGAAAGGCGAAATGAGTTTATGTTATTATTGTATTGGTTCAACCACCGTTTGTTCCACACTCTATTAAATAAGCTGCAGATATGGTGCAATTTGAGTTTTCTTGTAGGTTTCTAAAATATGGTCCCAGGCGCATCCTTTCTACTGCAGGCTGGAATGGAGTGTGGCTCGGAAGTTTCATCTCATGGGGTGAGACCGCTGCGAGGTGTTGGGCTGCCCTCCTGTGGTGACTTTATGAACTGCAGCTATAAGGCCTTTGGATCCATCTAGTCTCGGACAGAGGTAGTGCTCCTAGTTAGTGCATTGGAGACTAGATCAAACCGACTCCTGTATCTGATGTGCCATGCACGTTTACCGGCTGTCTTCTGGTTTGGCGAAGCACTGGGGTTCTCTAGTTACTGTTGTGGTTGCTGGGTACCTCATGGACTGTGCGTGGTTTAGGAAAAAACACACTTTTTCAGGAGAATCTTCCTCAGTGAATCGATTGCTACGAATTTTTACAAATGGATGGCATTTGGGGAATCCACTCTGGAGGTTGCCCTTCAAGTGGAAGAAACATCCTGCAGTCCTTTTTTCCAATAATCACAAAGTTCCGTTAGTGAGGGAAAGCCCCACACTGTATTCCTCCTCTTCCCTGTTTGCCCCCTCTTTTTGTGTTTTGGAAGAGGGACATAACACTTTTCTCTCTTTTTTCTCCATCTCTCTTAATATAGCCAAGTGATTTCCTTCCCCCTTCTCCCAAAAATATTTGTATTTACCCTTCTTGTCTACCCCTTTCGGTACCTTACACCTAAAACACACCTCTGCCTACTCCATGATACGTTTCCCATGCATATACCTTAGAACATCTACCCCTGCATATACTGCAGACTTTTTACCCTTTACCTATGGAATTGTGTCTACCCCTGCTTCTACAATGGTATCTATAGCACTACCTATGCTTTAGAATCTCTACCACTGGATATGCACAAGTACTTCTACAATGGTTTCTATAGGACTACCTAAGCTTTAGAATCTCTACCCCTAGATATACACAAGTACGCCTACAATGGTATCTAGCCCGAGATATTCACAAGTACTTCTACAATGCTATCTATAGGGCTACCTACGCGGTAGAATCTCTACCCCGAGATATACACAAGTACGCCTACAATGGTATCTAGCTCGAGATATTCACAAGTACTTCTACAATGGTATCTAGCCCTAGATATATACAAGTACTTCTACAATGGTATCTAGCCCTAGATACACACAAGTACTTCTACAATGGAATCTATAGGACTACCTACGCTTTAGAATCTCTACCCCTAGATATACACAAGTAGTTCTATAATGGTATCTAGCCCTAGATGTTCACAAGTACTTCTACAATGGTATCTAGCCCTAGAGAAACACATGTACTTCTGAAATGGTATTTAGCCCTAGATATACATAAGTACTTCTACAATGGTATCTGGCCCTAGATATTCACAAGTGCTTCTATAATGGTATCTAGCCGTACATATTCACAAGTGCTTCTATAATGGTATCTAGCCCTAGATATAACCAAGCACTTCTACAATGGTATCTAGCCCTAGATATACATAAGTACTTCTACAATGGTATCTATAGCACTACCTACGCTTTAGAATCTCTACCCCTAGATACACACAAGTACTACTACAATGGTATCTAGCCCTACATACACACAAGTACTTCTAGAATGGTATCTATAGGACTACGTACGCTTTAGAATCTCTACCCCAAGATATACACAAGTACTTCTACAATTGTATCTAGCCCTAGACATTCACAAGTACTTCTACAATGGGATCTAGCCCTAGATATACACAAGTACTTCTACAATAGTATCTAGCCCTAGATATACACAAGTACTTCTACAATGGTATCTAGCCCTAGATATACACAAGTACTTCTAAAATGGTATCTAGCTCTAGATATTCAAAAGTACTTCTACAGTGGTATCTATAGGACTACCTACGCTTTAGAATCTCTACCTCTAGATATACACAAGTACTTCTACAATGGTATCTATAGGACTACCTACGCTTTAGAATCTCTACCTCTAGATATACACAAGTACTTCTACAATGGTATTTATAGGACTACCTACGCTTTAGAATCTCTACCTCTATATATACATACCTCTATATATACATGTACTTCTACAATGGTATCTAGCCCTAGATATACACAGGTACTTCTATAATGATATCTCTAGGACTAACTATACTTTAGAATCTCTAGCCCTAGGTATACACAAGTTCTTCTACAATGGTATCTATAGGACTACCTATGCTTTTGAATCTCTGCCCCTAGATGTACACAGGTACTTCTACAATGGTATCTATAGGACTACCTATGCTTTTGAATCTCTACCCCTAGATGTACACAAATACTTCTACAATTGTATCTATAGGACTACCTATGCTTTTGAATCGCTGCTAGCAGATATACACAAGTACATCTACGATGCTATGTAGCTCTAGATATACACAAGTCCTTCTACAATGGTATCTTGCCCTATATATACACAAGTGCTTCTGCAATGATATCTCGCCCTAGATAAACACAAGTACTTCTACAATGGTATCTAGCTCTAGATATACACAAGTACTTCTACAATGGTATCTATAGGACAACCTATGCTTCAGAATCTCTACATCTAGATATACACAAATACTTCTACATTGGTATCCAGCCTTAGATATTCACAAGTACTTCTACAACGGTATCTAGCCCTAGATATACACAAGTACTTGTACAATGGTATCTAGCCCTAGTTATACACAAGTACTTCGACAATGGTATCTATAGGACTACCTATGCTTTAGAATCTCTAGCCCTAGATATACACAAGTACTTCTACAATGGTATCTATAGGATTACCTACTCTTTAGAATCTCTACCTCTAGATATACACAAGTACTTCTACAATGGTATCTATAGGAGTACCTACACTTTAGAATCTCTACCCCTAGATATACACAAGTACTTCTACAATTGTATCTAGCCCTAGACATTCACAAGTACTTATAAAATGGTATCTAGCTCTAGATATTCAAAAGTACTTCTACAGTGGTATCTATAGGACTACCTACGCTTTAGAATCTCTACCTCTAGATATACACAAGTACTTTTACAATGGTATCTATAGGACTACCTACGCTTTAGAATCTCTACCTCTATATATACATACCTCTATATATACATGCACTTCTACAATGGTATCTAGCCCTAGATATACACAGGTACTTCTATAATGATATCTCTAGGACTAACTATACTTTAGAATCTCTAGCCCTAGGTATACACAAGTTCTTCTACAATGGTATCTATAGGACTACCTATGCTTTTGAATCTCTACCCCTAGATGTACACAGGTACTTCTACAATGGTATCTATAGGACTACCTATGCTTTTGAATCTCTACCCCTAGATGTACACAAATACTTCTACAATTGTATCTATAGGACTACCTATGCTTTTGAATCTCTACCCCTAGATGTACACAAATACTTCTACAATTGTATCTATAGGACTACCTATGCTTTTGAATCGCTGCTAGCAGATATACACAAGTACTTCTACGATGCTATGTAGCCCTAGATATACACAAGTCCTTCTACAATGGTATCTTGCCCTATATATACACAAGTGCTTCTACAATGATATCTCGCCCTAGATAAACACAAGTACTTCTACAATGGTATCTAGCCCTAGATATACACAAGTACTTCTACAATGGTATCTATAGGACAACCTATGCTTCAGAATCTCTACATCTAGATATACACAAGTACTTCTACATTGGTATCCAGCCTTAGATATTCACAAGTACTTCTACAACGGTATCTAGCCCTAGATATACACAAGTACTTGTACAATGGTATCTAGCCCTAGTTATACACAAGCACTTCGACAATGGTATCTATAGGACTACCTATGCTTTAGAATCTCTAGCCCTAGATATACACAAGTACTTCTCCAATGGTATCTATAGGATTACCTACTCTTTAGAATCTCTACCTCTAGATATACACAAGTACTTCTACAATGGTATCTATAGGAGTACCTACACTTTAGAATCTCTACCCCTACACAAGGGCTGCAGTTCAGACCGTCTTTGTGCAAGGTGATGGCTCTCAAACCAGGTGGCAATAACGCTGGCTGTAAGTAGGAGTATCCAAAACATGAGTGTCAGACTTCCTGAATTAGGCCTCAGGGAAAGACAAAAGAGCATGCCTTGCCTGGAAACTTCCCTACCCATAACAACAGAATCTGTTAACTCACCTCAATTCTCCTACCATCACCCAAATGGCAGTGCTTAAAAAGAACTAATTAACAATTCTCTTGTAAAAGGTTCTCATTTAAATTTAAAAGGTAGCCCTGTCTTTATCCTTCCACACTTCGGTGTCTGGGACTCCTCCCTTGGCTGCAGTAATGCAGACAATACACTTCCACTGCTGGGGAAAGCTGTACTTCACCCTGCATGTTATGCCTTGTCAAAACTAGAGCAATACAAAATGGATCCCGCCGGTCTGAGCAAGCTTGCCCTCACCACAACACTGAGCCTTACTTACATCCAAATCTTACCCACATGCATTCGACACACAGATGAGTTGTCAGCGCAACAGTCTAGGGGGCTCATTTACAAGCCCCTTGCGCCACAGGTACGTCACTTTTCCCATATTAAAAGTGTTTCAGGCGTGTCCGGGCTGCCAATGGAGTAAGACGTACCTTGTGGTGTCTCCGCTCCCCCACAGCCGGCAAACGCTAATACTATGGCATTGGGACCCGTAGATGCCCATCGAGACTGCCCTAACCTTCCTGTCGCTGCCTGCCGCAGTCTTATGGTGCCAGAGGGGTCACCAAGACAGAGCGTCGGACTGGCTGGCCACTACCTGAAGAGCGATCATGGCTGGGGCCGCCATCTTGAGGCCTAAGGAGTGATGGCCTGCCGCTCCCCGGGAGTTCTTGGCTGACTTGCTCCCCACTCCTTAGACCCTGTGGAGTGCCCGGAATCTGGTTGCGGCTAAGGGGGTGTGGACCGTTCTCCCCTCTACCACCTCCTTTGTGCCCCCAGGGACAGTCTACCAGCGGAGCTTCACGCCGCCATCTTGCTGTGTCCGGGCCTGGTGGCGCGGCCGGGAGTCTGAACCTGCGCTCCTCCCGTGGACCCATGCGGGAGTGCCCCGGGGGTGCCGCCGAGCCATAATGTGACTCCCCCCCTATATCCGGAGGAGCAGAGAGGGACCGGCCGCATAACGTTACGGCGTGGCCCGTGGAGGGATAAGCCGGGGGGCCTGCACTACCTGCCTTCCGACCATGGGACTACTGCGACGGCGCATCCGCACCGCTCTTAGGACCTGCCGAGTCAGATGTGAGGGGCCTGATCTGCCTGTCTCTTGGCCCTGGACCTGCTGTGGTGGCACTGGCTGCACTCGGATGCCTGCCTCCTGCTGCAGCCCGTGGTGTGCACTGGGACCCCCTCACTGAGCCTAGCCTTGGGTGGCCCCCTGCCTCTCTGCGGGGTGCCTTGATGTGCTGCGCCTGAGGTCTTCTCCCCACCCCTGGGGAGCCGGTTGCCTGACTCGGAGCACTGATCTACGCTGGTGGACTCCGACTGGAGCGGGAGCATTGCTGCTAAGGTAGGGGGCGATATGCTGTGCCATCGAGCAGCGGGCATCCTACACCCACCCCTGCACCTGGGACAGGGCCTACCCTTGTTCTTGCACCCTCACTGCAGCCTCTGTCATCTTGGGCCTGGCTCCTGACCACCTGGTGGCTCCCCTGGGATCTCCCTTTTCCTGCTTGTTACGGGGGCCACTGCCTGGCTGCTCCCTTGAGACACCCTGATACATACCGACCCAGCAGGCTGTCCTGGCTTGAATCTTTCTCTGGGGCCTCTTACCTGCCCTATCTCTGCCTCAGATCGCCGGTGAGCGCTGAGGGCCTCTTGCTGGACACCCCTTTGTGCGCCTTGACTCTTTGATATCGTCGGGGAGGCCGGGTGCCCCTTGGCCTTCCTGGGTGGCTGGTGCCCCCGGGTCCTCAGCGCTCCTTGACCCTCTGCGGGTGCTGAGGGGGCTGGGGGCTCCGCACTCTGGCTGGGGCACATCCATGAACTGACGGGTGTGAGGGGGCCATCCTCTGCTCATTCTAGAGGCCTCCCAACCCTACATCCAACCGGGGAGAGACTACTTTGGATCTAAGCAAGGCCCCATCCCCTACAAGGCCATTTGTCACGAGTGGTCCAACCCATACCGAAGCTGTACCTGCCCTAACTCCCGTCCTTTGCTATGGCAAATCGATTACTTTCACTGGAGGATCTTACTTGGCGGGGCCCCTTACAGACCATGCCCACACCAAAGCTGGCAAAGAGGCGTCAGTCTCTCCATCCAGAGACACTACTGTTCCCTCCATGTGGCTCAAGTCAAGCTCCTGAACTTCGGTCCCCTCGGAGGCATTGACCCCTGGTGAGCCTGCGACGAGCCCCCTCATGCAGGCCTATATGACTTACTTCCTACTAGAGATAAAAACAGAGATTGGCTCCCTTAAATCCGAATTCAAAACCTGCCTACACGATCTTATGCGAGATGTTGCGGAAATTGGGTGCAGGGTCGACGACCTGGAACGTACACTAGATACACGCACGGAAGACCAGGAGAACTTGTGGCATAAGATGACTATTATAGTGGAGCAACATATTGACCTCCAACTAAAGCAGGAAGATTTGGAAAACAGGAGCAGGAGGAACAACCTCTGCATCAGGGGGATCCCTAGAGGTGCAGATGAGGTAGACATCAATGCATTCATGGCGGACCTTCTCCAGATGATCAGAGGTGACGATGATGCCTCCCTGCCGGCCCTGGATAGAGCTCATTGACTTGCTGCACCGCGGGGCTGCCCAGACTTTGTACCTGACATCTTCACACGGGTACATTTCTTCACAGAAAAGGAGGCCATCTTGCAGGCCATAAGGGGCAAGGCGGAGCTGATCTATAATCGGCACCACATCCAAATCTTTCAGAGCCTCTCCCCTGTGAGGCTGCGGTGCCGCCGGGACTTCAAGTCCGTTACTGATAAGCTGCGCGACCTCAGCATCAAATACCAGTGGGGCCATACCTTTGCTCTGATCTTCACCTGGGAGGGCAAATGCCAAGTACTCCGCTCCCTACGGGATGCACAGCAACTTCTCCATATCCCAGCGACCTCCCGAGAGGCCAGCCTGGTCCCGTCAGATGCTTCGCCCAGAGACTCTATACGCCCGGAATGGTCTATGGTGCCACGCACAGACTACGTGCCAAGGGGAAATCATCCTTTCAAGCCAAACAAGACATTATTCAACACCTCCTCTCCATGGATGAGACCCATTCTCCTGCCCAATCCCCCCGGCTTCTGAATAAGCGTTAGCTCGCTTACCCATCAGAGGGCTGTTATTTAACACAATGACTCCACTCACCCCGGATTTCTGGCACGACAAACTCTCCGCCCGACACGCACAGACTAGAGCTGAGCGGTAGAATAATCTGCCCAGACATTGTAGACTTTAGCACGGACTTTGTGCACCTCTGGGCCCACCTATGGCCCCCCTCCTCCAACCATGGGGTGGCTTGCCTGTGAGACTACCTCGTTGCTGACCCGGGTCCCCTGGAGGGACTCCCTCCCACTCTGCTGTACACTGGTTGCGGGGTCCATAGACCACAAGACACACAAGGCCTTCTCCCGCACTCCCCCCGGTCAATTTGTCCCTTTGGGGAGTGAATTCCTCAGAATGGCCTTGGTTCCGACTGATGGGCTATTCCAGGACTTGAATGGAATTCTTCGGCCCTGTTGGCCTTTTAGTAGTTTTGCAGTTGGTCCCTTGTCCTTTTCCCATCCCTCCCTTTCCCTAGGGATTCCTGGGCCGGGGGTAGGGCCACTGGGACTCCTTTTTGCCTCTCTCTGAAAAGGGGAAACGTCATTTATCACATAGCTAGAAAAAACACTCTGATCTCTTCACTATCCACCATCCAATCCCCCACCTTCTTGCAGTAGGGATACCCTCTGGGTGCGTAATCACAAGCGGCCAGTTGATGGGGCTGGCTCCCCCCTTCCTGCCTTGGACAGCCACCCCTACATATTAAACGCGCTGTGGCAATTGCCTGCACTATTTCCTACACTGGCAAACATATCACATATTAGATTTCTCTCACTTAATGTGAAGGGCCTCAATGCCCCCAAGAAGCGATGACAGATTTGGCGATATCTTCTTCTAGAGGACCCGGATGTCATTTTCTTACAAGAAATGCACCTCTTATGCTCAGACACATATCGCAGGCCCACCCTAAATATCCAACCCAGTACTGGGTGTTCTCTATATCTAAGACAGCTGGAGTTGCAGTACGTTGTAAGGCGGGTCTCTGCCTGAAGGGGGCTCGGGAGGTGCGGGACCGGGAGGGTTGCTATCTTAAAATTATAACCCAGCTGGAAGCACAACCCTTTACTTTGATTAACGCCTACGCCCCCAACCAGTCACAGGTCACATACCTCAGGACCCTCCTAAAAGAACTAGTTACACAGGAGGAAGGGCATCTACTTATTGGTGGGGATTTCAACTTGGTTTGGGATCCTGAGCTGGATCGCAGCTCAGCCTCCTTTCAGGGTGCAGGGCAATGTCTGCTGCTTTGAAAAGGGATATCACAAATTTGGGCCTGGTGGACGCTTGGCAGTATAAATCGCCGGACACCCAAGACTATACCTTTTTTCCCATGTCCTTCGCTCGTACTCACGCATCGATTAGTTCTTTCTCTCACACTCGTTAATTCAGACCCTCGATCTGGCGCACATCTCAGACTTCTCTATCTCGGATCACGCCCACCTCGAGGTGACCTTGAGGAGCACAAATGCAGCGACCCGCTCTCCGCCTCGATGGCGACTCCCTCCCTATATCCTATGCGACTCGGTCAATGTAGAAGAGATTCGGCAAGAAATCTTAGCCTACTTCGAGGCAAATGCCTTACCTGACTGCGCGCCACACTCTGTGGGAGGCCTTCAAGGCAACTATCAATGGCACCATCACCTCAATTGTAATCGCCCGCACCCGGGAGGCCCGGCTAGTGGAGGCCGGCTTGACTAAAGACATTAAGGCCTTGGAGCGCTTGGACCACACTGCACCTTCGCGACGGCATAAGAAGCAGTTGGTTCTGCTTCGGGGCCAACTGAGGGTCCTTCAGGTGAATAAAGCGGAACGCTCGCTTCTTGTGTTGAAGCAAAAGTACTATGAGGGAAGAGACAAGGTGGGTTCGCTCTTGGCCCATCGGCTCCGAACTCGGGTCACCCAGGCCCACATCACTAAATTAAGAATGAGGATGGTACGTGGGCCACCTCTGAAAATGACAAACAACAGGCTTTCCACTGATTTTACTCTGCTCTATACAGTCAGGGTGTCCTTACTCAGAAGGAAGTCAGCCCATATCTCGCTTCTTTTCCGTGGGTGCCTCTTGACCCCATACACAAGCAACTTCAGGAGGCCCCGATCACGGTAGCCAAAATACTGCGGGCACTAAAGGACCTAGCAGCGGGCAAATCCCCGGGCCCAGATGACCCTACGGTCTCCTTCTATCACATATTCCTACCTCAATTACAAGATCATTTACTTGGTCTTTTCAACTCCTTTTCTGAAGATACTAGCCTCCCCCCTACGATGTCCATGGCCAAGATAGCTCTCATACTGTAGCCAGGGAAGGATCCCTCCCTCTGCGCGTCCTATAGCCCTACCACCCTACTTAATATGATTGTCATGATGTACACCAAGATTTTGGCAAACCATCTGGAGCCATACCTACTGGCTTGGTAGACCCGGACCAGGTTGGATTTATACACCAGCATCAAGGGGCTGATAATATCCGTTGAATAGCACACCTGGTAGAGAAATTCCAACGGCGAGATATCCTAGCATGTCTCCTCTCCCTTGACGTGGAGAAAGCCTTCGACAGGTTTGATTGGGCCTTCATGCGAGTGGTCCTACAGAAGATCAGGTTTGGCCCGGCTATGACTTCCCGGATAATGGCACCCTACGTCGCTCGCACTGCGCAGATCCTTGTTAATGGGCTCCTCTCCCCTGCATACACATCCGAAGAGGAACCTGGCAAGGCTGCCAGCTTTCTCCTTTGTTTTTCGCCCTGGCGGCGGAACTGCTGGTGATAGCCATACGCAGGGCGTCCACCATCAAGGGTATCCCTTTTGGCGGTGACGAACATAAGGATGCGCTCTTTCTAAATGATCTTCTACTTACCCTGACTGAAACTAGGGACTCCCTGCCCGCATTGGTCTCGCTCCTCCACACCTTTGAGCAGATATTAGGGCTCAAGATCAACATGGCCAAGTCACAGGTGCTGAATCTATCGCTCCCACCGCAGGAAGTCCTTGAACTACAATCACATACCCCGTTCCAATGGGCTCCTCATTCGATCCGTTATCTGGGCCTAAATGTGACCCTCACCCTGACCTCGTGGTCCCAAGCCAACTGGCCGGAGTGTAGGCGCTCTGTCTTGGAGAACCTGAGGCTCTGGAAACTGCTTTCTATGTCGTGGCCACCTTAATGCTGTCAAGATGTCCATATTGCGAAAATCCTGTATCTATTCCAAACTCTTCCCATGCCTATTCCCCAAGCAGGCATTCTAGGCCTTCAGAGGGATGTGAATTCTTTTATCTGGGGAAAGGGACGCCCGAGGTTCTCCAATAAGCTTCTCATGCTGCCCAGGAATCGGGGGGGACTTGCCTTCCCTAACTTGTTGGTATACTACTGGGCGTCACATCTCCACTATATCTCAGAATGGGTGGTTCGCGAAAGTGAAAAACATTGGTTTCACATGAACCAGGCAGTGGCGTGTAGACCTCTCTGGGACTTGGCTTACATACATAGCCATCTCTACAAAAACGGTCCTAGACATCTGGGATAAATTTGCAATCTCCATGGGCCTCACATCCTTTCCTTCGCCCAATACTCCACTGGCCCGTAACCCTAACTTCCCTCGGCCTTACAACCTCATTCCCTTTCAGCCTGAAGGAGAATGTTGCACAATCCGGGATCTTTTTCAGAAAGAGGTATTTAAGACATTTGACAAATGCAAGAAGGACTTTCGACTCCCTGACACGACAAGACTGCAATACTACCAACTCCGACACTGGCTACTTACGCCAACTAACACACAAGGAGCAACACGACCACTCACCACCCCCTTTGAGACACTGGCACGCTCCTTCGATGGCACGTGGGGACTGGTCTCCCATTCATATCAGGTTTTACAGCATTCTATCCCCATACCTATCAAACACAATGGCACACAGACTCCACAGAGGACATCTCCCCAGAACAATGGGAACAACTGTGGCGTGACATCCCTAGGATATATAGAAGCATCCTACAACGTGAAACGGCGTATAAGATCATGACCTGCTGCTATTACATGCCAGCACGCTTACAGGAAATGTTTCCCACCTCCTCACCCCTTTGTTGGCGTTGTAACTCTGCAACAGGAAATTTTATTCTGGTGGTCTTGCCCACTCTAGCCCTATTTTGGAAGGAAGTCTTGAGTCACATCAAAGATACTGTGGGCTTTCCCATACCAAACTCACCCACAGTGGTCCTCCTGAGTATCCGACTGCAACACCTTGTAGCAATGACGCACTCTGACTGGCGCCTCATTGCGCAAATGTTGGAGGCAGCTAAACAAATCCTTGCCCTCCATTGGAAGAAACCCTTGGCCTCACCTACCTCCTTGTGGTTCACACGCCTCTGGCACCTTATGGGGATGGAACTCTTAACATGCCCCATCTCACACTCCAAACCCAAATTCACACACACTTGGCAACAGCTGCTTGAGCATTTTACCAGGCTAGAATACTCCCGATTTACTCCCTCCCGACTGCGCGCCCTTGAGCTCTTTGAAGACGCACTCCTACCCGGTGGGGCTGCACTCCCACTGTGAAGTGCTCTGCCTCACAGCATGTGAATGTCCCCCTGTCTATCCTTTCCCCCTCATGTTCTATTGCCTCAACTCATATGTCTCTCGCCATACCCCTCACACTAGCTTCTCAGGCCACATGATGCAGTACTCTGGGCCATTCTCCCCCCCCCCTCAACCCCCCTTCCCTTCCTCTTTATCCTCAGTTACCATGTTTTGTTGAGTAAAGTGTTTCTCTGTTCTCTCACCACAGTCTTTTATTTTCTAAAATGCATAGACATTCATCGTTTGTCCCCCTTGAGGGCTCTACTGCAAACTATCACCTAGTTTTTCTGTGGCACAAGCCTGTTGTATGCTTTGAACTGTGGTATGTGTTGATGTTTTATTGTGAAAGGCTAATAAAACAGATTTTAAGCAAAAGTGTTCCACCGGTGGCGCAAGGGGCTTGTAAATAAGCCCCTAGGTGTCACAAATAAGTGGCACTTTACAAGAGTGAGGGCGGTAGGCTTCACATTCCATTTGAACCACAAAAACTTTTGCTTCGGTACTATAATCTACAAATAACAGTATGCTGCCTTCACCGCTTTATGTGAACAAACCAGGGCATGGGCAGTAGAATAGTTCTTAGTCAAGACAGAGTACATGCTTGGTATGCCCCTCCAGGTCACAGAACAAGTTCTGGACCTCAGAGTCATCATGGCCAGACCTTGCCCTTAGCACGCACATGAGATTAGCATGTTAGTTGGGTCAAAGGAAAATCAGTATACCAGTTTCCCATGCATTTGGGTAACTAAGCGTGGGGTTACACACCTGTTTACCATGCAAAGCTCCATCCTAACAGTGTGGGAGAAAATTCTTAGGTAAGGTATCTGCAAGGAGAATGGACATCTTGAAATTAGGAAGCCTGACCACTGCTGATGTGAAGGTGATTCGTACGCTACACCTCCAATATGGCAGCCAGTCCACCTAATTTTAAGAGAGCATTTTAGCCAATAAAGACCATTAAGCTGCTGCTGGATCTATTGAAACTTCCCTAGCCCCTTCAAGACTGCACCAGGGAATGTCACTTGGGCACTCCGGGCCAGGTTTACTAAGGGGTGGAGTTGCCCTTGCATCACGCAAGGTGACGCAAGGCAACGCAGGCCCTTAAGCGAGATTTACTAAGCCACACAAAGCCACCTTGCATGGCTCTGAGTGGGCTAATAAATCTAAGGTAAAACAAGGCAGCACATTTCGCTGCATTGCGTTATCTTGCGGCAGGGAGGCGTTCCCATGAATTTTATTGCATTCCCAGAATTACAGAGTTGTAAACCTGGGAATGCGTCAATAGGGTATGCCTCCCAGACCCAGGCTTAAGGAGGAGAAATATCTTTATATCTCCTCGTTACTTGAAAAAGGAAAATGCCTTTGAGGATTGTTTTTGTGCATGAAGGTGTTCCTTCCTGCACAAAAACAATCCTGCCTGTAACCCAGGTACCCCTGCAGTATGGTGCAACGGTGCCTGCGTTGGCACTAGGCTGGACACAGTGCGCCAGCGCAAGGAGGCAGCAGAAATGCGCCGTATTTTGTAAATATGTGGCATTTTTGATGTTTCTCTTTCACACAACACTGTGATGCGTTGCATTGCATGTTAGTGAATCTGGCCCTCTGTGTCATTAGCATCTTCCAAAGATCTGTCACACGATCTTGATCGCAACGGCCAACCCTTGCTCTGATGTCCGTAGATCTGCTGCTCAGGCCTCAGTGGAAACTCGAGCCTTGAGAGAGTCGGCGAAGTACAACCAAAGGCATCAGTCCTCCTTACATAGTGACCGGAGCAGGAATATTGATGGCATCTGACGCATGCGCAGGGCACTTATGTGTTAAAAAAAATTCCCAATTGGAAGCAGAGGAAGGCCATTTAAGAGCGGACCAGTTTCCCTCCTGTACTGGCCGTCATTATTTGCTTAGACATCCCCTGAGACGGGAACATCGTACAAATTGTTCTTGTCGGCTGTTTTTTAACATTTTTTTTCTCGTCGCTTTTGAACAGTGCCGAAAAACGACAGCAATTTATATATTTTTTTTCATGTGCAATTTTATGCAGCCTTTGGCCATGAACCAGAAATTGGATTCTGAGAATTCAAGGAAGGTTTTTTTACAAAGGAGCTGAGGAACGCAGACAGCTTGAAAGGGTGAAGGCACCCATAGTGCCGCGCCCTGCCCCAGGCGCTTGAGGGGGTCTGCACAGCTGTCACGGAGCAGCAGCTGTAAAGAGCTGGGTCTCTGATGTTTAAGCTCCAGCCTGAGCCCAACCTAGAAAAAGCAAGCATTGGCAAACCCAATAGGTCTCGCCTGTGCAAGAGTTATTGGCTTTGCCAGTGTCTTTAACCATGTTGTATACCAGCATGGCTGCTGTTCAGCATGGCTAAAAATCACTGGGGTAAAGGAGAGTGGAGTGACATAGAGTGGAGTGTGTAGAGTGTTGTGGAGTGTCGTGGAGGGAGTAGAATATCGTAGAGTGGAATGGCATAGAGTGGAGTAGAGTGTCAGAGTGGAGTAGAGTTGTGTACAGTAGAGTGGCATAGAGTGGCATAGAGTGTCGTGGAGTAATGTAGAGAAGCGTGGAGTGGCGTAGAGAGTGTTGCATAGAGTGGAGTAGAGTAGTGGCACAGAGGATATGGTCATCGAGTGGAGTGACATATAGTGGAGTAGTGTAGGAGAGTGAAATAGCATAGAGTGTTGTAGAATGGAGTGGCATATGGTGTCAGAATGGAGTGATATAGAGTGGAGCAGTGGAATAGTGTGTCATAGAATACAATGGAGTAAAGTGGCATGGAGTGGCATAAAGGGAGTTGTGTAGAGCGTCTTGGAGTAGTGTCATAGAGTGACAAAGTGAGTAGAGTGTTGTAGAGTGGAGTTGCATAGAGTGAAGTAGAGTGCCTTTGAGTGGAATAGAGTTTAATTGAGTAGAGCTTTAAAGAGTGGAGTATCATGGAGTGAAGTGTCATAGAGTGGACTAGAGTGAAGTGGCATAAAGTACAGTGGTGCAGAGTAGATTGACATAGAGTACATTGGTTTTGAGTAAAGAGGTGTAGTGTCCATCGGCGTAGAGTCTAGTGGGATAGAGTAGATTGGTGCAGAGTAGAGTAGAGTGCAATGGCTTAGAGTCGAGTGACATAGAGTGCACTGGTGTAGAGTAGATTGTTTCAGAGTAGAATGAAGTGGTGTAGAGTGGAGTGGTGCAGGGTAGAGTGGCATAGAGTGCAGTGCCATAGAGTAAAGTGGTGTAGAGTGCTGTGGTGTGGAATAGATTAGAGTGGCGTAGAGTATAGTGGCAAAGAGTGCATTGGTGCAGAGTGCAGTAGAGTTGAGTGGTGCAGAATAGAGTGCAGTGACGTAGAGTGAAGGGCATTGAGTTCAGTGGTGGAGAGTGGAGAGGCAGAGAGTAGAGTGCTGTGATGTAGGGTAGAGTGGTGCAGAGAACAGAGGTGCAGTGGCGAAGATTGTAGTAGTGCATAGTAGAGTGGGGTCAATTGCACTGGCATAGAGTAGAGTGGTGCAGAGTAGAATAGAGAGGCGTAGAGTGCAGTGCCATAGAGCGCAGTGGTGCACAGTAGATTAGAAGGCCATGGAATGTGTGGCATAGAGTGCAGTAGAGTGGTGCAGAATAGTGTGCAGTGGCATAGAGTGCAGTGGCACAGAGTAGAGTGTTGTAGAGTTTAGTGGCAGAGAGTGCAGTGTTGCAGAGTAGACTGTCGTAGTAGTGCAGTGGCATAGAGTGCATTAGTGTAGAGTGCAGTGACATAGAGTGGTACAGAGTAAAGTGACAGAGTGCAATGGTGTATAGTAGACTGGCATAGAGTGCAGTGACGTAGAGTGTTGCAGAGTACAGTGCAGTGGTGCAGAGTAGATTGTGGAGAGTGTAGTGGCGTAGAGTTTATTGGTTTTAAGTAAAGTTGTGTACAGTACATTGGCGTAGAGTGCAGTGGCATGGAATAGAGTGACATAGATTGCAGTGGCGTAGAGTGCAGCGGCATAGAATAGAGTTGCAGAGAGTGCAGTGTTGTAGTGTAGACTGTCGTAGACTGCATTAGTGCAGAGTGCAGTGGCGTAGAGTGGTGCAGAGTAAAGTGACGTAGACTGCAGTGGTGTAGAGTAAAGTGGCATAGAGTACAGTGGCGTAGAGTATTGCAGAGTAGAGTATTGTGGCGCATAGTGCAGTGGTGCACAGTAGATTGGCTTAGACTGCAGTGGCGTAGAGTGTATTCCTTTTGAGTTAAGTGATGTAGAGTGCATTGGCATAGAATGCACTGGCGTAGAGTGCAGCAGCCTAAAATAGAGAGGCGTGGAGTGGAGTGGAGGAGAGTGGAATGGCGCAGAGTGGAGTAGAGTGGCATAGAGTGCAGTGGCATTCTGTAGATTGTTTTAGAGTAGAGTACAATGCAGTGGCAAAGAGTACAACATTGTAGAGTGCAGTGGTGCAGAGTAGATTAGAGTGGCTTAGAGTGGATTGGCGTAGAGTGCAGTGGCGAAGAGTGCAGTGGTGCATAGCAGAGTAGTGTGAGTTAGAGTGCATTGGCTTAGACTAGAGTGGTGTAGAGTAGAGAGGCATAGAGCAGAGAGGCGTTGAGTGAAGTGGCATAGAGTGCAATGATGCAGTGTGAAGTGGCGCAGTGTGGAGTGCTGCAGAGTAGAGTGCAGTGGTGTGGAGTGGAGTGGAGTGGGGTAAAGTGGAGTATGCATGGTGTGGTAGCGCCCTGCTATTAGAGACAACACATCATCAATTGAAATGATCATTACATTTGTACAAAATACAGTTTTACTGATCAAAGTATACCGCACACAAACAATAATGTGTGGAAATGTCATCATCTAGGGGCTCATTACGATGTCGGGCGCAAAGCCTCTGCCCGACACTGTCTCGGATGCGGGACGCCCGACTTTGTGATCAGCAGTTTCAACTGCCGGATTACGAAGCGACCAAATACTGTTCGGTCGGATTCCAATTGTTTCCTACGGGAGCTCGTGTTACGCCCGAAAACCGTCCGTAACACAGGCTTCTATGGGGAAATGAGGTGTGTGTGGAAAACCCTGCACCCTATTGCAGGCGCTCCATGGTGCCTGCCACACAGTGCAGGGTTTTACAGGGGGGGTACCTTAGGTACCCCCTCGGCCCCCAACATTAGGCCGCGGGGGCCAGGGGACCCTTCCAGGGGCCCCCAAAGTCACTTTCTGGCAGAATTTCCGTGTTGGACAGACTGACGCGGAAAGGCTGTTGGAAAACGACATTGTGATCCAGACGGTGGAAACGCTGTCCATAGGGGGTTTCGGTGCAGTTCGGACCGACAGAAATACTCCGCGCGTCGGTTGTAACCGAGTCGGAATGACCGGCCAGTTTACGTTCTGACCGCAAACATCGTAATTGGGCGGTCGGGCTGTAAACCGACTGAGTCGGTCGGAAGGGCTCCGACGCGGTCGAGAAGATTCCGACTTTCGGGCAGAGGCTTTCCACCCCACATCGTAATGAGCCCCCTAGTGTATTGATTTGTTTTGATCGTAGTAAAATATTTGTATCTATCACACTTCAAAATCTCCAAAACTGTGCTTCATTTGTACTTTCCGTATTCTGAAATATCTGCACAGTTCATTTACAAACATTTACATTTTGTTTTGTGCTAGAAAAAAAAATAACATTGTACAGCACACCCCGAGTAGCCAGCATGATTGTCACATAAATCCTCTCACTTTGAAGTAAGAGAAAGGAAAGTAAACACCAAGGGGCATATTTACAAGCCCCTAGTGCCACCGGAGCGCCACTTTTTTGATGCTCCGATGGCGCTCTATGCTAGCCCATATTTAAAAGGCCGCGCTAATCCACTTTACGTGGCTTAACACAGCCTTGTAAATATGGCCCTCTGCGACACCGTTTTCTGCGGCAAAAGGGCGTGCAATGGGTGTTGCTGTGGGCATTCTCAGCAACACACATGGCTTTTTGACACTGTTCCAGATTTACCATGATCTGTAAATCTGAGGCAGTGCCAAAAACTAACGACTTTCAAAAGAATGCGTTAATGTGGCGCAACGAGGAGAAATACTTTTATTTCTCCTTGTTTTTTGCACTTTCTATGTGTGCTGCTTTCTGCAGCACACATAGAATGAGAAAAACGCCATTAATGATTGTTATTGTGCAGGAAGGTGTCTCTTCCTGCACAAACACAATCATCCCTGCAACGCAGGCACCCTTGCACCATGGTGCACGGGTGCCTGCATGTGCGCTAGGCAGCTTTTTTAGCACAGGCGCAGGGGTGAAAACAGGGATGCGCCGTATTCTTGTTAATACGGTGCATCCCGGAGTTTCGAAAATGACACAGCTCAGCGCAGCAAAATTGCTTGCGGCACCGCTCTGCGCCATTTTTTATATAAATATGCCCCCAAGTTCCCTGGAAGACAGAGCCTGATATTTGACCCCGGTCTTTGAATGCTCAGCAAATGTGACAAGATAAGATCATGGTTTAAAGGCGTGTTCACAGAAATTCAGTACTGGTGGAAGAATACAGTAAATAGGGTTTAGGCAAGGGAAGGGACTAACTCAAGCTTGACAGCCTAAAACAAATAAAGCCAGCAAATAAAAAGCAAGCAAATGTGAGTTACAAACCACAAAGCCAATGGTAAGCAATGAATGAAATCCATTTCTAGGGAAGCTTTCCGAATGTCCCCAAATTGTCGTTATCAAAACAGACAGCTGCGCTGTCTGGTGGGCTTTGACCTGAAAATGTGGTTCAGTCAAGGACACCAGAATTAAAATTAAACTTATTTCTGGAAAAATAATGAGTATTTACTTCATTTATGATTTTCACATAGCACAAAAAGCAACAAAGTGCTTAAAGATTTTGGTTGTAGCGATATGCGATACTGTAAATAGAACATAACGGGATCAGTGATCTAGTTAAGGCCCAATTACATAAATTAAATGCAATGAACATCTACATGGCCCCGCTCGCACGCATCGCCAGACAGCACGACCTCAACATAATCTCCTACGCCGACGACACTCAACTGATCCTCTCCCTCACCAAGGACCCCCTCGCCGCCAAATCCAACCTCCATGAAGGAATGAAGGCCGTCGCCGATTGGATGAAGATCAGCCGACTAAAACTGAACACGGAGAAGACAGAGGTCCTCATCCTCGGCTCCAACCCCTCAGCCTGGGTCGACTCCTGGTGGCCAACGACGCTGGGAGCAGCCCCGACACCCACCGACCACGCACGCAACCTGGGAGTCATCCTCGACTCAATGCTCTCCATGGCCAAGCAAGTCAACGCAGTCTCATCCTCCTGCTTCAACACCCTCCGCATGCTTCGCAAGATCTACAGGTGGATCCCGACAGACACAAGAAGAACAGTCACCCAGGCCCTCGTCAGTAGCAGACTTGACTATGGGAACGCCCTCTACGCGGGAGCCCCGGCCAAGCTCATCAAGCGACTGCAACGCATACAAAACGCCTCCGCACGCCTGATCCTCGATGTACCACGCCACAGCCACATCACCCCCACCTGAGGAACCTGCACTGGCTCCCCGTCGACAGGAGAATCTCCTTCAAACTCCTCATCCATGCACACAAGGAACTCCACAAGACTGGCCCAGCCTACCTCAACAGACGACTCCTCTTCTACGTCCCCAACCGCCAACTCCGCTCCGCCGACCTCTCCCTCGCCACCGTCCCTCGCATTTGAAGAACTACCACCGGCGGCAGATCCTTCTCCCACCTCGCCGCCAAGACCTGGAACACCCTTCCACTAAGCCTACGACAGACCCAAGACCTGCTGACCTTCAGGAGGCTACTCAAGACCTGGTTGTTCGACCAGTAGCAGCACCCCCCCCTTTTTTTCCCTAGCGCCTTGAGACCCTCGCGGGTAAGTAGTGCGCTTTACAAATTCTGTGATTGATTGATTGATTGATTGATTGAAGAGGGGGGTTGGTCGGAAACTTGTGTTAGAGACAGTTCCAGGCAGACAAATTTACACGTACTTTACATATTTTAAAATTTGACACGTTTGAGATAATGGCACCGATTCACAAAAGGTTTTAAACTGAAGGGCGTAAAATCAACAATTTATTAACATAGGGCCTGATTGCTAACTTCTACACCCACAGGTTTTTTACCTTCATTGATGCAGCTTTCTGAGGACTCCAAGAATACTCTTGGAAAACTTTATGCATTTCTACTTGTGTGCATGCACAGGGATTTCTGCTTGCATATTTGTATTGTATTTTATTGTATCATTTCCATAGTACTTTCTACGCATTCTCCCAAAGCGCTTTTTTGGTTGGTCGGATAAATAGCTACTGCTTACCATGGAAGTAAGAGTATCGGTTGAGGTTGACCAATGAGACGTTTGTGTGTTTTGTTGTCATGCATGAGACTTTCATGTGCTTTCTAAATCTGTAACGGTGGCATGCAGCAGTGTCTTCCACAAAGGAGTGTGAGGGATAGGTTCGCAGCTTCTGTATAGAAATCAGTAAGACTTACATGAAGTCAGATGAGTCATTATTTGGAAAACAGCCAGGCCTATAATGAAGATGGGCAAGTCAGCAAATCCACTGTGAGAGCCAAGGCAGAGCCGATCGAGCGATTTGGCTTGGACCCAAGAGTCAAAGCAGGACCTGAGCACTCAAGAGTCAGCGTGTAAATGCTGAAGCAAACGCCATGTAAAAAATGTATAAAAATAAAAAATAGGTTATTTTTAGAAATCATGTGTTACATCTTAGTGCATTAAACTGCATTAACACCTGTTTAAAAAAAATAGGATTTGATCATGGATTGATTCCCCATCAAAATAGCGTAAATCCTTAACTGAATGACTTCAAGGTGGCATCAGCTTTTACACTTAATCAAAATGAGGTAATTTAAGTAAAGTGTAAATACGTCATAAGTTATTGCATAGTTTAAATCATTACAATATTGTGCATTTTACTATTAAAGACATAAAACATGGCATTTCATATCAATCAGTTGTAAACATTTGTTATCTAATGACATGCCTGTCACATCAGCCTAATACAGACATCTCTACTTTTAGCAATGCTGATATTTGCTGTAGTATTTAAAAGTTTCACTAGGTCAATAGACAGTTAGTCACTACTAAATGTTTTCATTACACCTTCATCAATGGCAGAGGCTTGTATCTTCTGGAGTGCTGTTTGCATGTATTTTTAAAAACTGCCTGACAGTCGAGGGTCAACCTTATAAGCAAGCTTATGCAGCCTTTTGGCACAATCGAATTCCTGCCGTAACAAATCCTGGCCTTAGCAGATTTTGTTGTCAGAGATTGACAAATACATTGAACTTGTATCAATGACTCTTTCGATTGGTGACTCATACCACTTTTTAGCATTCCATATCAAAAGTCTTGGAGAGGGACTAAACAAAATATAAACCTAATCAACATCCGCTTATGATTTAGGATAAAGGGATGATTCAAGAATGGTTACTTAATGTTATTTCTATAAGAAGCGCTCACCATCCAAGACTGTATCCTCAGCTTCATCTTAATTAAATTGTCATGGAAAGAGAGGAGTTTTGCTTGCTTCATTAAGGGTTGCTTTGTCTGTCCTATTAGCAGGACTATCTCCCAAATCTCGGCAAACTGCAATTTTTCAAGACCAAAGATGTAATAGATGCTACACCCGTTTTTACCCTCTCAAAAGCACTTGACATAAGAGCCCCTTTTAATGATTGGCTGCTCTTGGTTTTGAGCAGTACGCTAAGAAAGTTGCCTGCAACATATAACTGACCACTCAGAAACCTCACCTGACCCACACACGGATATGATTGACAGACTGACAGCTCTTTCACGATTTTGAGGATGGTGATGCATAGCTGTTCTTAGTTTGTGGAGCGATTTGTCTAGTTTGTCTGGTTAATTATGGGGATTTATGTAGGATTCTACATTTTGGTCAAATTTAGAAGCCTGAATTTGAACCCAACTTCCTGGTTACACTCTGTGCGATTCAAGCCACTGGATGGATGTCTCCACTCTCCTTTAAGCCCCAAAGGATAATGTTTTGTGTTCTTTACTATTGACCAGATGTATGAAGGGTTTCAGCTTTGCCAACCCCCTAAGTCAATGAATCTGTAGATTTGCGAATGCTAAAACCATTTTCCCACACTTTATTTATTAAATTTATAACAAGGTAGGCAAACTGCAACAACGGATAAGGAAAGAACAGAGGAGTGGGACAAACACAATGTGGCTTAGATGAACAGGAGGAAGAGGATGGAACATTAGGTAAAATGAAAGCAAGAGTAAGAAAAAGAGCAACACAATGAGCAGGCAAAAAGGAATAGAAATTAAGTCTAGTCAGTATAGCGGATCCAAGTTGGTAGGCTTGGTATTGATAATGTTTATAGAATTATTTTGTCAAGTTCTTGCACAGCTGCGTTTGCATTATTATACTGAAGTATAGCAAACAGCAGGTTTGTTCCCACCATTTGACATACAAGCTTTTCCAAGGGCCTTGTAGAGTACTCCCATTTCTCAAGAATGTAGCTTGTAAAGGGAAACAAAAAGAGGGGCCTATTAGCAATAACCGGCGATAATTATCGCTAAGCGCAGTTAGCGCTTGGATAATTATCGCCAGCTATCGCAGGTTTCTATCGCGGAGAACTCCTATCAGCAACGCTTATCTCCTAAGCGATAGAAACCCTGGAGAACAGTGTGAATATCGCTTGAAAACAAGCGATATTCACACTGTGACCAGTGTTAGCTAGGTGATAGGGCGAGGGGGATTTAGCCATGTAATCCACCTCCCATTGGATTACATGGCTAAGTCAGGTCTGGAGCAGGCGTTAACAAACCAGCGCTAAACGTGTTTAGCGCTGGTTCGTTAATCACCTCCCTGCCTCGCTAATAGGCGATAGCGAGCTTAGCGACTGTTTCCAGTCGCTTTTAGGTTGGGAACCCCTACTTTGCATGCCATTAGCGATAAATATCGCTGGCATGCAAAGCGGCACCCAACCCGGTCGCTATCGCCTAGAAGCTGTCACTAACAGCAGTTAGCGACAGCTTGCTAATAGGGCGTTAGAATTATCGCCGCTTTAGCGGGAAAAAGTCCCGCTAAAGCGGCGATAGAGCCCTTGATAATATGCCCCAAAAAGAGTCTTTAGCAGTTCCATGCTTACTTGCAGCTGATGGTGAAATTAACATTGTCTACCTTCGGACACCATTGGCTAGTCATGTTCTTTTGATATCCTTTTCTGCCCTCTCATCCTTTGAGTAGCTTGCCATTCTGTGCATCTTGTCCTTTCGTATTAAATCTGGCACATGTTGGGACATTCTCTATCCCCCTGTTTGAAGTCTTATGAATATTTTGAATGGCTTCCAAATTTTTTGAAGCATCACATCTTATCTGAAATGACAGCTGAAAATGTATCCTCCAGGGGAGTTCTACAGTAGGCAAGCTTACCACAGTATTTTTAGAAATTAAAGAACAGTACAGATTAGAGCCCGTACTGGATGACATTAAACTGGCTGCTGCGAGGAAGTTATATCTACAGTTTAGGCATGGGGTACTCCCGCTGCGTGCTTTTGCAAATAAATAGGGGGACTCATAAATTTTGGGTTGCCCAGCCTGTAATAACACAGAAGAGACGGAATATCATGTACTCTTTTTCTGCCCAGGATATAAGAAGGTGAGAAAACGATGGCTGATCCAGCTATGTAGAAACCTGGGAACCAGGCACTGCATAGAGGCTTATAGGATATTGAAATATGATACGTGTCTCCCTGTCGCATTTTCGGTAGCAGTCTTTTTATTCTCTATGTGGTGCACTCGCAGAGCTCTCTTGAAGTTGACCCCCATAGATTTTGGCTGATTACTCTATATAATTTTTACTGGACTCTGAATGTCTTTTTATCTGTATGTAATATTTATGTTTTTTTAATGAGCTTTTCACTATATTAGCGATTCATATTTGGTTTTATGAATAGTGTACATGTAACTAACAAGATGACAGGTGGTTTCTGGGCTAGGGCATATGCCATGTAAACAGTTTACAGTTGATAGGCCCAGGCACTTTAAAAAAAAAAAGCTACTGTAATGGAGGGCCAGGGGGCTTGAGCTTGTCCTTACGAGGATTACTGTGTGTTTACTTATGCTCGCTTTCTATATTGCACATAAATTGCACGTGCACCTTAATGACGTTTTTGGGTTCTGGCCGGCCAAAACACATTTTGTTTCCATGTCATATTTATGTGATGAACATGCACTCCTGCGAGATGAATGGATTTCCTTTTACTATTTTATCTTTGAATCGAATGAAATGTATTGTACCATAAATATACTTTTATGGTCTTATTGGCCGAAATAAAATTCAAAAAAGAAGAATAAAAGAATAAAATGTATCCATAGCATAGACATGCCAGATTTTGGACCATCAAATTCCTAATGGTGTAGGGTTGGTTCCATTAGGTTTGTTGTCTACAAAATTGGACCCGAGTTAGTTTTCCCGATTAGAAGAAAATGTGTTAGTAATTTGCTTAAGGGAATATGGTGAGTTTATATGCTTTCTTCTCTCACAAAGCCCAGGAGTATTCCTGTGAGATCCATTGGCAGTATCGCTCCGATGATGTCTTTAATGAGATTGATTCTTGAGACTCAGTGCGGCCTAAATTTTGGGCATGACTGCCAAACATGGAGCATTTTGCCTTGCATTTGGCACACTCTTTAAAATGAGTTATAATTTCATGGTCCTAATTCTAACAGGGGTCACGTACCAGTGGGTGAGGAGTATGTTGACATTCTCCTTGTGTTGTATGCATATCAATAGTTTCCCTGGTCTCTGTCAAATTGCACTCCATTCATCTTTGGACAGTGCCTGGCATAGCTTCTCTTCCCACCTTATCATCCAGTTCTGTCTGATCAAGGAGAGGGACCCACTCAATACTGTGTTTAGTCAGGAGATGCTTCCTCATGTGAAGGCCTGTGAGAATAAGGTTTCTGTTGCTGTCAGGGCTCTGCCCCTGGTATGTGTTTGTTGCCTGAGCCCACCCAGTGTAAAGCTTGTTAGTTAGTATCAACTTTGCTGGAGCAAATGGAATTGTTCTTCATACTCTGTCTTGTCTCTGAGTTCTCCCCTGGGTAAACGTCCTTTAATCTTTGTGGTCCTGAGCGATCATGGTGAATACATTGTGAATCATTGAGTCCAGGGATAAAATCGGGGTTGTAGGAGGTGCAGTCTTTTGCTTCGTACCAAACTAATCTAGTGACTAAGAGGAATATATATATTTCCAGTGTGCAATTTATGGCATGTGGGAAACCACATTAATTAATTTAGAGGGTTTGAGGTGTAACATTCTTCGACTAGCAGCCATGGTTTCATTCTTTGTTTGGTTATCTAGTCTAGGGCAGGTCTTAATTGTGTTTCTACTAGATTATCTGGAGATTTCAGGGAGTCCTAGCCCTCCATTTGAATTTTTTTTCTTAAATAATGTAGTTTTTCGCCACTATAGGTGGTTGTCTTCCCAAATAAAGTTAAGTAAGCACTTATGCACGTCTTTCAATGTTTGTTTTGGAAGCTTGAGTGGAAGGGTTGGGGCTGCATAAAGGGATGATTGGAGGATGCTCATCCTAATTAGATTAATCCTGCTAATCCAAGACAGTTCTAAATACCTCCATCTATACAGGTCTTTGAAGAGTGTGTCCAGCAGAGGGCAGTAGGGGGGCATTGCACATGTATAGAGCATTGTGGTCATTTAGGATATTGATCTCCAGTTACAGGATCGAGCTTTTCACAAACTGAAATCCCTATCTTTGTAGGTGGGGGTGCGAGATGAAAAAAAAGAAGAGGTAAGTATCAGCTACGCCCGTGCCTTGGACCTTTCAGCAGTTTATTCTACACCCTGATAGCTTTGAAAGTTTCTCAAGTTCCTCTATCAAGGCGAGGATGGAAGACGCCAGGTCTGTCCAAATCAGGATATGTGATCAGTGTAAAGGACAGTTTTGTAGACCCACATTCCTAGTAACCACCTCTTTTATTGCTTGCTTTTCATGTTCATTTATTTTTTTATTAGAGTTTCCTTCGTGAGGTCAATGAAAGTGGTACCCCTATCTTGTAACCCTTGAAAGGTGGATTCAGTGGGAAAACACACCATTTATTTTACTGCAGGCTAATGGTTGCACGTGGTTGGCCAGAATAAACAAGGACACTGTGGGTCTAAATTAGTGTTTGGCAGTACCTTTTGTAGGAATGTCCAATCTACTCTGTCAAAGGCCTTCTCTATGTCAAACGTCAGAAAGGAAAGAAGGGCTATTGGTATATTTTCCTTTGTGGCAATGCTTATCAAGTTAATTGCCAAACTAATGTTGTTGCCAGATTGGCAGCTGTGTAAAAAGCCAAATTGTAATTGAAAAATATGTTTGGACAAATTGAGTGCAGACTTGAAACACGGATTCCAATGAAACGATTTGCTTCTTATGTAAGTAAATCTGTGGAGTGATGTAACGCTCACAACTTGGGGTCTTTTTTTGGTTTGAATAAAACTGTTATTATGAATTTGGCCATAGTCTCTGTCACTTTTTTAATTCTCCCCATGTGGTTGAATAGTTTGACTAAAGGTTCCGCTAGAGTGTCTTGGAAACCTCTTAAGAAAGATGCAGGAAAGCCAATCAATGCGTGAAGCGGTTTTGTGGCATTCCCTGAATTGCAATCCTAACTTCTTTGGGGAGAGATGGTGGTTTCAAGTTCTTCAAACGATTAGTAGAGTAATGCTGGAGGATTGTGATTTTCCAGATAGGAATTTGCCCCGATATAAGGATGAGTATATGCAACAAATGCAAAAAGTATGTCTTGCATTGTGACCTTCAAATTCCCTCTAGCAACCTGTATTTGTCATTTGTAACTACAGGATTGGATTGTCTGCGTTTTATATGCTAGAATATGGTTTGCCTTGCCTCCTTTCTTCTAGTATTTTAGCCTGTGTATAGCATTTTCTTTGCCGTTTCTCCAGTCAATAAATGTTCCAATTACCATCTGGCCTTGCTTAACATCTGGTATGAAAAAGGTTGTATGATCATTTTGTATTGCATTTCTAGAACTAACTAAGGACCTGATTATGATGACGGTGAGACCGCCACCGACAGCCCGTCAGAAGGTTGAAGGGAACATTGATCCCTACAATGGTGGCGGTGCCTGCCAGGCACCGCCGTAGGGATTATGATGTCCCTCCCCGCCAGCCGTTTCATGGCTGGCAGAAAGGGACATTGGGGGCCCGTAGCAGACCCCTATTACCCCCTGGCCATCAGTTTTGGGTTTGGGGGGGCACCTATGGTGCCCCCCTACATATCCATGCACCATGTGGCAGGCACCGCATTGTGCCTGCCAGGTAGTGCATGGATATGTGTAATGTCCATTTTTTGTACTGCGGTGTGTGCTGCAGACCAAAGCACCCACCGCAATACAAAATATAGATATTGGGACCGCCGTGGTGGTGGTCGCATCCTGATTCGGCTGGCGGGAGCACCGACAGCAAGTCCAGCGTTCCCGTTTCCGAAGGGATGGTGGTCGGACGTAAGTCCAACCGCCATCCTAATCAGCCTCTAGTATTTGGGATTCTCCTCTCAAGACCCCCTTTGTGACATTTCGTACTGTGTTCAGCGACACCTTACCTGCGCCTTTCTCTTCAAAATAGATGTGTATTGCATCAGTAATGGAACCTCTCAATGCAGTATCCCCAAAGACTCTTTCGTTGAGACACCATATTCTCTTGGTTGAAAGTCTGTGCATGTGAATCCCTATTGATATGGTGATTAGGGAATAGTCAGACAAAACCCATACTCCTATTTCAGCCACTTGGAGTCAAGGACCTTTCTATTCACTAGGGAAAAAAATCAAATCTAGAGTGGGTTTTATGTACCTGTGAATAGAATGTATAGTCCCTTTATTGGAAATGCTGTAGCCAACCTTAAGCCCAATTTCTTCTATTCTCCATTTTAATGATTCCGGTATTTGAAAGGATGTGGAAGATTGTTATATCATGATTACTAATACTTCATCTTATTCCCAAAACCTTCCCACCCTGTCTTCAGTTCAAGTTTGCAGTGTAATTCTCTTCTCAGTAAGATCTGCACCCCTTTTGTTTTTTGAGCATGTGTGTGGAAATAGTTTAGGAATCAATATGATGGCAGTCTTTGTGCGTCTTTTTCTAGTAGGTGGGATTCTTTTAGTAGAGTTATATCAATATCTTTATTGTATATTTCAATACAGCCCATTGTTTTACTTGGGAGTTTAGGTCCTGTAAGTTTAGTGAAGCTATTAGTATGTCAGCAGTCTTCGGGTGGTGTAAGTTGAATTGTGAATCGGATATAAAATTTGAAACTCATCCCATGTGGTATGTATCTAATTAGAGCATGTGATTCGCTGCAAAGATGTTCTCTTTTGCTTAACTTATTCAGTATATGGGGACCCCTATGAATTCTTAACATATTCAGTATATGGGGATCCCTATGAATTCTTTGCTATCTCTCCCTGTCATCTCAACATGCACAAAAATATCTCAGCAACCATAAACAAATGCAAACATAGCGTATAACAAACCATATTGTAGTTTAAAGAACATGTGTTTACTACCATGTTTCATATGGTCACATATGGTCACACTGCTTTGGTGCTCCACTCTAGACAGGCCCCGGATGGGCCTCACTGGGGTAGAAGGTAGCACTGCTTCGGGTTCAAAAGAACGTTTGGGCAAAAATACCTCAAATGTTCGTGTTTTTTTAAATTGTTACTCGCCAGCTGGTGGTTCCCCCCAAGCATCAGAGGGCATGGTTATCGTTGGCTTAGATTGGAGTCTATGTACCTTTTTTGAGTATTCTGAAGCCCATCATTCTGTAAGTTGTTTTGCAAATTGTGGTCCCCAGCCAGTGAAGTGCTTCCTTGTCAACTCTTTGCCTTTACTTCACCATTTTGTGCTTTTTCCATTGCTCTGTGTGGTTGTTGTTTCCTCCCCATCCATGTCCTTTTTTGCATTTTCCTGGGGTTCAGTGATACGAAAAAGCTTGCACGCCTACTCTGGATCTCAAATCTCATTAGCTTTGCCATATACTACATAACCCAATTGATAAGGTATTGATTTCTGGGAGGTGCTGTGGAGACTTTGCTTAATTCCTCACTGAGTGCCAGAAATAGTAAGATTTTAACCTCTCAAAACTGAATAGTTTATAGCATTCTTTCCATCAGACATACCTTAAGTTTAAAAACATGTACTCCTGTGAGTACCTAGGGGGCAGCTTCTGTTGGATCTGACAGAATGAGAAGAATCTATGAGTTCTGTCAAGCTCAATCTTGAAGTCTTCATTTTCTGCTCGAAACGTAAAAAAAGTGCTCTCTCATGATGCTCAAGGTTTGCATGGAGGACCTGGGTGTTGATGCCTCTGCTTCAAATGTTAGTTATTTTAAAGTGATTTTCACTGTCTTACAGTTTTTTTGATATATTAATAAGATGTCTCTCCAGTAATGTTACCCATTCTGTAAGTTCATCAAATTCTTGTGCTTGTTCGGCTATAAAGGTTTCTACTTAGTCAAGTTTGTTCTCTTCCTTTTTTAGGTCTCGCCTAGAGCGCAGCGCGCATGCGCTACTCTAGGAGAGGGCTCTTGGAATCACTTCAGACTTCCAAGAGCCTTCTCCTTGTGGGTGTGCCTCCTCCCACACATCCCATTGGCCTTTGCGTGTGGCTTTCAATAATTGAAAGCACGCAAATGGCCAAAGACGGGTGCATGTCCCACCTCTCCTCAAAACTTTCACTCCCGTGGCCTAGGGGTCTCGGGAGCGCCAGGGTGCCATCTGTTCTGGATCAGGTTTACTCCCAGAGCGTTTTGCTCTCGGGAGCCAGCAGCGGCGCGCAGGGATGCCATCTGTTGTGGCTCATGTTACAAATGCTTTCACTTTCGCAGCCGCGCTTGTTACTGTTTTGTACACACTCATTTAAAAGGAAGCCAACTGTTTACCTGGATGCATGTTTTCTTTAGTGGAGAAAAACTCACAAGTAAACAGGCCTTTTTGATAGGTTCCCGTGCTGTGTCACCGCGTTCCAGGCAACAGCTAAGCAAAGTGACAGCTCTGAATGTTTAAAATAAACCAGGAGATGCCCTCGCATGAAGCTTCGCGCTGCAGTCATTCCAAGCACTTCACGCTCAGTCTTAACCCTTCTGCCCAATTAATCCCCCCCCCGCGCCCCGGTCTGTTTTCGTGCATGAAATGGGAACATATAAGTGTAAGTATTCACTATACCCGAGTACCTGTTTCCTAATGAGAAGTGCCGGTAGTTTTCCATTCGAAGTATAGAGCCTACTACTGAGACGTGCAGGAACTCTCACTCAAAATAAAGTTGTGCAGGTACTTAGTACTAGTAACTAAAAATGCATACAATCTAACACAACAAGCAACCAACCGCGATTGTGCATTTTTGTAACAAGTTTTGGACTTCCCTTCGCGGCTATTTTTTATAGACATAAACCTACGTGGAAAAACGCCGACAAAATAAGAAAAAGTAAGTCATAAGTAAGGTCGTTAATGTTTAAAACATGTAATTAAACTCAAATCTTCGTTTAAAACAACTGGGAACAGTGAGCGCGACACAGACAGCAAAGACTGTATTACACCGAAGGGCACACCGAATGCAACGCCCATTACACTATCACTAGCAGCAATAGACTTCGTGTTTCCGTGAAATGGCGTGTGTGCATACACTGGGCTAGGCAGATAGAAGCACATGGTGTCTGTGTCAGCCCCCACCCACCCTTTAATCTGATAACATCTTCAGTTTCTATATTTAAAAAATGACGCAATCTCCTGATAAACAGGCACCAGCAGTGCGAGTGCAGTGTTTGGACTAGAGATGTTATGGTCAGTGTCTGGCAATGGTGGAGTTACAGGGCAGAAGGGATGAATGCGGAAGACTGGGATTACTGTGGCAAGGGGACTGACTCCCTAAGAACGTGCTACCGGTACCCGATCATTGGCACGGTCCTACTGCGTGTCCATCATATCTCTTTCCAACCCCCCTAAACCCAACAGATACAAATTAGCATTTACAAATGAAAACACGCCTTAGGTCAAAAATTACGAAATCCACAAGGTGTACCCGTTTGTACCAGAGACAATATACCTTTCTTGACGTTTACGAAACAACTTAGTGCCAACTAGGCAGGGCACATACAGGGGTGTGTGTGATCTTCTCGTGGTACACTCCCTGATCCACTCTCACCTCACAATGCAGCTGTCTGTATATGCCAAGTGGTCAAGCTTCATGGGACTCCTTCAACTTGGCCAATGCGCCATGTGTATCTACATGTATTGCATGGTATGATGCATACGCGTGTTAAAGCTTTATGCAGTCATCTCTATATAGCTTGACAGTGTGCAAATCAAGCTTAATCCAACGCTTTCTCTTTCGCTTAGTCTACGTGCAGATATATACAAGCCTTCAAATGCTCCTCACTCCAAGGGACTAGCCCATGTACAGGTCCAAGCAAGCACCTGGTCCCATCACTGCTGTCTGGTCCTTTGCTATAAGCTTCACATGGGCCTGATCACTGCTGCCTGAATCATGTGTGAGTGAGTACAAACTTCAAGTGCTCACTTCTATACTACCTGAACCGTGAAAAGTCTGTCCAAGGTTAAAGTGAACACCTCTCTCCGGCTTGGATTATGTGTAGGAGAGGGAGTTGTGTAATGTTCTCTCTCAGCATAGCTTGATATGTATGCTTGATATGTGGGGGGGGGGGGGTAATTCTCGATTTTGTGACGATTGACCCAGAGAAGGGCGTGGATCGGCTTCAGCTTATTTTTTTTTAATACTTGTGGCTGCTATTAAGGTACTTTATTCTTAGACTATTTTATTGAAATTATTAAATAGTACATTGAAATAAAAAAGAACAAGGACTGTCTACAGGGGTGATCAGACCCCTCCGAACACGACGGTCGGCGTCTGTCCTCTCAATATCGCCGCACTCGGTAAATAGGCCCCTGCCCGGCCTTATTTACTGCGCTGCCTCGGCACACAATAGACACGAAGGAGAGCCCCCTTCAGTAAACAGGGGCCCCGCCTTGCGCTTCCATGGCTGGGTGATTCATATCAGACGTGAAGGCGCTATTTGCAAGCTAGTAGCAGTTTTCAGACAAGGATACCCGCTGGATGTCTGGGCCCTTCTGCCCCATTAAATCCGAGGCGAGGTAGGTTGCCCTGCCTCGCCGATGCTTGTAAATCGGGGTGTTTATCTGAATTTCACAATCTCCCACCCCTGCCCTTTCCAGGGGCTGCTTCTGTGCACACCAACAAACATCATGCAATAACATTTTCAAAAGAAAAACGGTGTCAGTTATTGCAGTAAATATATAAGAACACATTGCTCTACAACATACCAGAAAAACATTGCTAATACCTCTCGCTAAACACTTATAACGTCCCAAAGGCGAGACCTATTGGCTATGCCAATGCTTGTTATAGGTTGGGCTCTAGGTCAGATATTGTTTTTTCAAGGTCCTGCTCGTAAGAGGGTAATTCTGATTTGAATTCTGTTATTAACAGTTGGCCGTTGCTTCTTGTCGTCAGCACTGGGCCTCTGCGGAGTCAAGCGGAACCTCAGGTTAGTGGGTTTCACAATTCCTTTGGCCTCCGGCTTGTTCTTTCTTGTCTCAGCATTTCTTTGACGGGTGTAGTTTTAGGGTGCTTATTCCTTGAGGATGCCATTCTTGATTCTGTCTAAGAGGCCTGGCCAAGGACCTCAAGATGATGTCACTCCTGGCACCCCCACCACATGGGTGATAGATCGTCCCCCCAGTTCCTTGATGTGCCGTAGTCCTCTGGTGGTGGAGGCAGACTGTCGCAGCATGCTCCTTTCCCCTGCCTGCACCAGGCTGACCAGTTTGTCGCCGAAATGGGCTTGCGGACCAATTGGTGCATCTTGAAGTGTCGACGCCTCTTCAAGAGATCTCCAGGTGCATTTTCAAGTGTAACAGAAAGATTCTTTCTACATCAGGCAATTAAAGGCCTCCACCTTCCATTCCTTGGCAACGGACAGTCACACCAGTGGTTTCTAGCCAGCCCCCAACATATCTCTGGCAGCTTGGCTGCAAGCCTGGGATAGAGCTCGGCAAGGACAAGTCTCATCCTCTTCTTGACCTGGCCTTGCCATAAAACCCTAAGTGTAATGCATTAAAGCCATTTTGCAAACAGTAAAAGTTTTTCTAAATCGCTAAAGGGGTTTAGAACTGTTTACCAAACCACAATTTGGAAGGGAGGTGTTAAGGGCGTCTATTCCAAATTGCACTCGGTACTTTATATATATAGTGGTTTGTATCAGTAATTCTGGTCATAAACCATTGATAATCTACCAACTCCCAAATTGGGGTGGTAACTCATTCACAAAAGGGAAGGGGTCCAAATACTAGCATGGTGGTGTGCTGTCCCTTAAAGGCCATCATTCCTCAATTTGCAGCCAATCAGATAGGGTTGTAAATTGTGATCTTCCTAATGAATATTCATTAGGTAGGTAATTCTGTGAACCCCCCTCTCCCCCCCCACTCCCGAATCGTTATTTTGTGAGGCAACCTATTGGTACATAGGTCAGGTTGCAAAATAATTTAATGGTCGCAAAAAGTCGGTGCACAAATTGTAACCCCTGCTTGTGACCGCACTATTAGTACAGCTGGCCCTACCTTCAATGAGTACAATATCATATATAACTCACCCTGAAGTGACATATGGATAAAATGTGAAACGTCTTGCTTAAAAAAAGTTGAAAGTTAACTATAATAGAAGTCAGGAGACTTTTTTTGGATCAATTCTGTTTTTGTAGGTGTTTTATATATTTTAACACATACAGTCTTCTAAAACCATAGGCTGGTAAGGAAAGAAATGAAAAAAAAGTTGTGTCCCAACTCCCTCTACCCAAGCCTCTGCATCAAACCACATGGGCTGCTGTGCCTGAACATGTCTTACTCCTCTACATAGTTATGGGAGCATGTGTTGTACAATGGGACTTGCTATGATAGCGAGCTTCCCTTTCCCAGTCTATCTCCCCTCACTTCATTCGGGTTATATGTCTTCCCCTCTCTGTGCCGTATGTAAAACTCTTGTATATTTCGGGCAGGTCAACAGCCTGAATTCATCAGACAGAAATGTGACATAGGGTTCCCATATGTCTTTGAAGGCTTTCCTGATTTATCTAGAAACATGGGCAATTTTACCATAGCTAACATTTCCCATATTGTTTATATCTAGCTTCTGCACTCTGGAACTTTGTTTGTTCTCCACAGTACCAGTACAGTCTGATTAGCTGCACATATATCTGGTGAGTCGGAGCACAGGGGAAGGTCTGTCTATATAATGGGAATATGGGGATTTGTGTGATGACTATTCTGTCAATATCATCCAGGATTGCTCCAAATATCTCTGTAGTTTAGGGTTACACCAAAGAAGGTGTACATATGTACCAGAGTTGCCACATCTACTCCAACAGTCTTCGGATTTCTCTGGGTACAGTCCGTGGAGTCTTGCGGGCGTATAGTACCAGTACATTACTAATTTAGCCAGTGTTTCGCTCCCTGATACACTATTAGCTGTGCCCTGTGCCCCTTCAGCTAGGGAACAATCCGAATCCTCTACCCACGCCCTCTGCCTCGGGGATCTACTTTTCAGTCCCTAGGTGATCAGGTGCTCTGGTGGGCCGTATTCTTTCTTCAGATGTTTATATGAGATGATTTTTCCACATCAAAAAGGCTTCCTACTCTCTTACATCACGACTCTTGCCAGCATCTGAAATCTTCACCCCTCATTGCCGGGAGAAGTCGGGATTTGTGATAACCTCTGCACTGGGCCCACTCCCATACTGCCATACATATCCTTCTTCCTATATATTTTCCAATAAAGTTCGCCAACACATGTATGTCTTGTTTTCTTGTGGTATATGTTGGCCGCAGTTTATTTAGCATTACATGTACAACTTACTTTGGTTACAGTACCGTGGTCATACCTGCTATGACCTGGCCATGAACCGGCGTCACGGGATGTCATAAATCATTTTGACCAGCTCATAAATCATAGACTTGACAGATTATCAATCAATACCTTAGCTGTCATAAATCATTTTGACAGGCTCATAAATCACGTGACAGGTCATAAATCACAACATCTGACAGGTCATACATCATTTCTGACATATCACAATCACGTTCTGTTATCTGTCTACCAGACTTGTGACACCTCCTAGTTTGTTCAGGCCATCGTACATGCCGTTTTTTGGGGTAAGAAAAATCCCTGTTGGTTTTCACGCTGATTGCATGGGGGGGGTAGCCTCTCCCTGCCTGGAGTTAGGCCCAAACTCGCTACCTTGTTTATCCATTTTTGTGCCCTGCCATTCGGCGGGTCTGGGCTGCGAGTGCCGTCTCCGCTTGCCCCTCCCCCCCTTCCGGCCTGCTCACACTGCCGTAAGGCATCCCAAAGTGAGTGGCATTCCTCCTGAACACCACCCTGCGGGTGTGCCTCCTTACCAACAAATGCACCCCTTCTTAGCCGCTTCGCCACAGGGAGGCTCATGTCTCCCTACGGCTCCCCCACCAAGCCTTCGGGGAGCCATGTGGACGCTGCCTGTAATCCCTGCCAGGTTGTTGTTGGCTGGTTCCACTTCGTGCAGCTGTGTGCGGGCACAGTCGGATCCCATTCAGCCCCCAGCTTGTCTTCTCCACTCGCAGATGTCATGAATGAAAGAAAAGAAACAGTGATACACCAATCTTTTTTTTTTGCAATGGATGATGTAGCCCACCGTACCAAACAAAGTCCTTTGCTTGACTCATGCCGCTAACTGGCTTTGTTAGCCCCACCCATCATGGTCCTAATTCTCCACGCTAATAAACTACCCTTGTGGCAACGCGCCCGGACACATAAAGAACACCAAGCAGTAAACACTTAACCTTGAGAGATAGAGATTCGGTTGACCGGGCGGCCACTTTTGTTCCTATACTCCAAGCCTTTTTCCGCCATGGTTGCTCTGCGCTTCAGTGGTTGGAGGGCCTGCTGGGCAGTGGTTACTAATGCCATGTTTCATCCGGTCTACCGCCCAGCACCTGGGCCCCAACCCTGCTATGTGACCGCCAGGTTGTATCTCCCTTTCACCGCAGTCCAATTTAATGCCCTTAAATCCACCTGGGATTGCCCATTAATACCACGTAACATATGGGACTAATCATTGTATCGGGGGCGCACACAGGCACATTGAACCCCCAGCAATGAACACTTGCCCTTGAGAGTTTAGGGGTACAGAGTGCACGGAGGCACTGTGTTCCTACCCTTCTGACTTCTTCCCTCCATGGTTGCTCTGCCCTGCGGTGGTTGGAAAGCCCGCAGGGTAATAAGTGTGCATTCTTACATGTTTCTTATGAGCTCCCGCCCAGCCTTAGGCTCCCCAGCCCGGCATCACGACCCCCCGGGCAGTACACTACTGTTACCTTTGTCTAATTTAGTGCCCTTAGATCTCCACGTCCAGCAAGCGCCCTTGTAATTAACACTGTTTGGACTTTGCAGTATGTGCTCAGGCTTTCAAAGTGGCACACTTGATGGGGTTGGCTGTACCCATAAAGATGTATTTTTTTGCCCCCAACCCGCCCTTTTTAGTAACCTTGGGCTCGTTAGGGACTGGTGGAGGTAGTAACGTTTCGACCTATGCCTCCCATTTATGCCTGCATCCTTTGTTGCTGCCCAGCTTTACCAAATTGTGGGTAGAACCCCAGACATTGACTGCGGGCGGGGGGAGGGGTGGCCTGGTGATCCCAGTTGCGTTGACAGAAATTCCTCACCTGTTATCAAGGCGAAATCTCTCACTTGTGCGCTAGATTACCAATCGTAGCTGTGGCTCTGGGAGCGCGACGTATGGTGAGCTCCGATGGTAATCTTCCCCCAAACGCACCTGAGTGCTCTGCTCCATCCTTGCAGCCTCTTACCATCGCTGCAAACCAGATATCATAAATAAAATCAAAATTGAGAGACAGACAGATACCTCTTATGTCGGAGTGATGCAGCTCGCATTCACATATAAAATCGTCTGTCCAACCCACGCCCCTGACTGGCTCGCCCAGCTAAGTTCAAAGGTCCGTTCCTCACTCATGTCCGTTTGGTAGCTTGTGCGCGTGCCTGCGGGCATGTGAACGTTTTTTACTGCCGGGGCTGGTGTGGAACTATTGCCAAACTGTGGTAGGGTGGTAACTATGTTTACGCGGCAGCCATCTCGCCCTTCCCTGCTTTAGCAGTAACTTCCAAGAGACTTTCTGTAGTTTCCCAAGCTCCTCCTTTCTTAATTCGCCCCCCACGGTGCCTGTCACTTGTCGTACCCAAGGCTAATCATTTCGAATGCCTGAGTGACCTTCAACGACTTTCGGCGACCCTTTTTAAGCCAATTAAAATGAATCCGCAGGGAACCTAACGATCATAATTTACGCCCATTTGAGCCGCAGGAAGAGCACAAGGGGGTGCTACCCATCATGACACCTGGTCTGTCCGGGCTCTCCACGTGCAGCTGCCATGTTAGCCACGGCACCGAAACGGCCCTCATTAAAGCCTCTGACGAAATCAGAATGATACTCGACCGGGGAGGAGCTGCGGCTTTGGTGCTGCTGGATTTATCAGCAGCATTTGACACGGTCGATCATACTACACTTATCGACCGTGTCTCTACCATAGGTATCAAAAATAACGCCAAAGCCCTCTTAACCTCCTTCCTTTCCAACCGCTCCCAATCAGTAACGCTAGGCGACTTCACATCCCTATCCTTCACCTTCCCCTGAGGTGTTCCTCAGGGATCCTCGCTGAGTCCGACCTTATTTAACATTTACGTGTCCGACTTGGCGAGGGTCATCAAATCTCATGGCATGCGAGTGACTACATACGCCGACGACACACAGCTAGTAATAGAGACCCACAATGACGGAGAAAAAGTTGCGGCAAATTTCCAAACTGGAATGCTCGCAATAAGCACATGGATGGCAAACAATTGCCTTAAACTAAACTCCGATAAAACGGAGGTAATGATCTTTGGTAACCTCTCCCCCATCTGGTCTCCATCCTGGTGGCCAGCAGAGCTAGGCCCACCTCCATCCCCCGTAACAAAAGTCAGAAACTTAGGTATCATCTTTGACGACAAATTATCATTTTTTTCAACACGCTAACAACGTTGTCTCCTCGGCATTCTTCACCATCAAAATGATAAAGAAACTTCTACCCTACCTTCCTTCAAATGCTGGGAGAACTCTCATGAGCACGCTAGTCATGTCCAGGGTAGACTATTGTAATGGCCTATTTCTTAACGCTCAGGAAAGAGTCCTAAACAAACTGCAAATGGTCCAAAACGCAGCGGCAAGGATCCTGACTAACACCCCCAAATTCAAACCTACATCCAATCTAATACGTCAGCTCCATTGGCTGCCCATCAGAAGCCGTATAAAATTCAAGGCCCTATGTATCGCCTATAAGGCAGTAAATAACACAGGACCTGAATTCCTAAAAAAAACACTATGCCCTTACAAACCAACCAGACCCCTTCGCTCTTCAGCAGCAAACCTCTTAAATGTCCCCAGAACAAGAAAATCCTCCTGGGGCGACAGAAGATTCACAGTCGCCACCGCCAGACTTTGGAACACACTTCCCCTTCACATCAAAAACACCCCCTCTCTCCTTGCCTTCCGTAAACAACTTAAAACCGGTTGTTCAACCAATAAATGACCAGCTCCTACTCTGTCCCATCCTCTTCCGTCCACAGCGCCGAGACACCCAAGGGTATTTGTGCGCTTAACAAATTGCATAATAATAATAATTGACTGACCAATAAACGACCTAACCCAAATTTCCCATGTGTGTTTGCCGGTGGTTACAGGCAAGGGTTTTGCATTCTGTGACGTGGTACTACCCCATCCGTTACAGCAGCAAACTGTCTTGGCGGAACGGCCTTCTCCTGCCGCGCATGTAACATGATTTACACTTTTCTTGACCTTTTCTAAACGTGGCCCCAATTGATGCAGGAGACCTCCATTCCAGGGTAGGTGGCTCCCCTCTGGCTGCTTTTTGCCCCCCACCTGTTTCATCACCTCACATTGTAACTTAGTGGCCTCGTAGAGAGAACAGCCGGTGCTGCTGGCCAACCCTTCATGGCTCGTGGCACTCCATGCTTGGAGGCGTTGGATACTGCAGGCCGCATTGGTGGTGTGCGCGATCTGTACATTGCGCGGCTTGAACTCACGTAACCCCCTACTCCAACAGAAGAATCCATGTTAACTGCAATGGTCCGTGAACCAATATCACACCTGGGGAGCGATCAGACCGCGCCATATTATCCGGTGGGTAGCCTTTGAAACTCAACCCGAAGGTAGTGGTGCGCTTTGCCTGAGAACCGGCTACATTGCACAATCCTGTACCCACGCCCTCTGCCTCGGGGATCTACTTTTCAGTCCCTAGGTGATCAGGTGCTCTGGTGGGCCGTATTCTTTCTTCAAATGTTTGAATGAGATGATTTTCTCCACATCAAAAAGGCTTCCTACTCTCTTACATCACGACTCTTGCCAGCATCTGAAATCTTCGCCCTGCATTGCCAGGAGAAGTCGGGATTTGTGATAACAGGGGTAAGTGGGGAGGAAGATGTGGTCAGGCTTTCTCTATAGCTGCCTGGTCCTGTGCAGCCTCCTTGGCCCCGGTGACTAGTGATGGAGCGAGACCCCATGCCCTCTGTTTACCTGTAACCAGGGGTTTTCCCATATACGTATCCCGGCAATTGTTTGGTCAATAAAGCACTAATATTGTGCCTTGAGGTTGCAGTGGGGATAGTTTGGAATGTCTGAGGACCTCGTCCCTTTGTTGTTTCTTTGTTGGCCGACTCTACGTGCCCTTCGCAGCTTGATTTGTGTTCACTGATAAGATGTGGCTACAAAAGATGCTGTGGCTACGTCATTCTGTTGTTTCCCTCCGCTCCACCTGGCACTCCTCTGATCCTTATATTCTGTCATTTCGACCTAAACCCTTGGAATGTGCTTGGAGGTCGAAGTGTTACTTTTTCAATCAGGGGTTTGGGTGGGGTGGGGTGGGGGGGCTTCCATTGTAACATTTCAGTGTCCTGGTCTCGTGCAGTCTTGGAGTTCTCTAGGGCAGGAACTCTCTCACCTGTGTCGTTAATTCCCTGCTTAGCTGCATGGATCTCCTTGGCAAGGTCTTCTTTCACAGTTTGGATGTTTGCTCTAAATTACTGGAACAAGGAGAGAAGACACTTGGGGGCTTATTTACAAGCCCCTTGCTCCGCCGGTACGTCACTTTTTTCCATATAAAAACTGACGCACCGGCGGCGCAAGGGCCTTGTAAATAAGCCCCTTGATGTTACTCGTGGACTTTCTTAATATGTTGTACATTGTCCTCACTAGTGGTTTGTCACCTGCTTTGTTATTATGGAAAAAAGCAATCAAGTTTGGTTATAAACAAATGTCATTGGATAAGCAATCTATAAACAATTTTGTCAAGGAGGCGTCCGTTTCTGGCTGGCCTTTGGACTCATCTGGGTTCAAGCCTCTTTCCCTGTCTGCTCATTGGCCGGCGTTGCCGAGTAGGCCAACATATCTCTTTCTGTGGAATCTTGTATTATTTTTCCCCATTGCCATTTCTGTTTTGCGTTTGAATCAGGAGGGCCCAGGAAAAGAGACACTTGTCACTTCCAACTAATGGCTAGAACTCTGTTTAGAAGAGATATATCCTTTATTTTTGTCTCCAGGTCCTGGCGTTTCCCTCTGCCTTCATGTGCTCCAAGCGTAGGCTTATACTGCATTTCTAGGGACCTTGTTGGCCTCTCTGTACATGACCTGGCGTGTAATCAGTAGTGCGGCTTCTCTTCTTAGTGTCCCTTCTGCCGCTCCTGCTCGCTTATGTTGTGTCCATGCTAAGTCAACTATGTCAACTAGGATTGCAATGTCTTTTTAATAATCTCTGTGCTGTGTGTCTTTTACCATTTTCCATGGTGTCTTTGGCTGCTTGTAAGCCTGAAGGGGACTGAGAGGCTAAGCCAGTGGATTAGTCCTCGTCAGGCCTGTGCAGTGGTGCAAGGAGGACCCGCCATTTCAACACACCAACTACTTTGGGCTCAGAGCATCCCCTTATGTTATGTCCATGCAGTCTCTGACTCTTGGAGTATCCTGCCTGCGTAAGTTGGGTACTTGATCACTATCCTTGCTATATTTTCCCCACACCAGAGCTGCTGCCTTCATTGGTCTCTGAAGGGGGGGTGAGGGCGGGTTGCCTGAGCCACCCCTATCAGTGGTCTCCGTCACACTTGGGCTGCCTGATCAGACCCCTTTCCACCATGGCCTGCACTTCTTGGACCCTCCTCTCCCAGGACCTCTCTCACCAGGCCGCTTGAGTTGCCACGTCAATTACAATGGGGGTGCCCGCTCCGACTGCCTCTTACCAGCCCCATGCACTCGTGGGGTTTTATGCACCGATCTGCTTCTGGCTCCTTCTCCCGAGTGTTTGCGTCCTCTTTGCTCCTCTGGAGAGTCGGTGGAGGGGCTTAACCTGACACAGTCTGTGTCTGCTGGGAACTGGAGCTCTGACCTCACTCTGACCTTTCTACCCAGAAGGGTTCCCTTCTTACGTCCTCCCGATTCTAGGATTCCATGGTGGCCGCCATTTTAAGCTCGCTGCCCATCACACTTCACGTCTCACTGATGTTTGTGGGACTGACGTCCGCAGTCATCCCTCGTCCCCCACTCTCAGGACCTCTCCGACAGTATCCACGGACTGAAGCTGGGCGTCTTCTGGTGATAAGACCGAAAAGGACGGGTGCAGCAGTCGGCATTGTGCAAAGAAATGAGGAAGACGTCCTACCCTGTTTCCTTTTTGACCACGGCCCCAAGAGACTATTTCTGTGCTAATATTACTCCCTTTTCCTAATTTAACAAATTTGCCTGCATAACCCCCAAAACCTGAAAGTTTGTAGACATTCCCAAACCTCTTGCCTGTAGTCTTCCATTACAGAACAATATGCACATTTATTCCCATTGAAGGCCAGCTTGGACAAAATTGAGGAAACGCTCATTATTCTATGAGTTGTAGGGGGAAGGGGATTCCTCCTGGGAAAATACTTCCCCTCTGAAGAGAGTGTACTGATTGATGCACACCTCCGCTTATCTATATTTTGAGCGCTGGAGTTCTCGTGAAAATCTGCAAATAGCATACATGTGCATGAGTACTCTTAAAATTGGATGTGAGTCCCTAAAAAGTTGTAAATATACTCCAAATGGAGGACTAATCATTCACTGAGGGGTTTGTGTTTCGAGCCCTGAAGTACTTTAGCCAGAACCCAGCGGCTCCTCCGCAATGGCGGAGGAGCATCGCCCCAATGCCTGGCTCATCGTTTTATTTTTCATTTGCCGGCTCTGAGCCAGCTTGCGCAGGGAGGGGCAGGGCATGGGGAGGAGGAGTGCTATGTGTACTCCCTAAGTGCGCATATGTGTTTGGCCGGCCATCTCAGGCTGACCAAAAAACGTAGGTTTCTCCAGCTGTATTTAATGGCTGGGCTGGAGAAACACCCACAGACTCCTGGTCTGAGCTGAGCGTCTTTCCAGCCCGCTCAGACTAATCCAGACCAATCCCAGCACTGCTCTTACATGAGACCAGCGAGGGGATTGCAGGGAGTTTGTGAAGCCGCCCCAGTGCTTGCTGGGACCAGGAAGGAGGAGGCCGAGCGCAAAGCCGAAGGCGGGCGGGAGCTCTAGGTAAGTGTGTCTTATATATTTTTTTTATTATTAAACCCCCCGCGCGCTCCCCCACCCTCACTCCACCTGCCCCACCACCTCTTTATTGTGGCGGCAGCCACTTCCAGAATCGCTTAATATTTAAGTTGCAACTTGGCCACTTAGCTCACATATTTTAAAGATGCTGAAAAGGAGGTAGGTTTCAGGAAGACTGGAACCCATAATCCACACCTACTCCTTATTTTACTATATTATGCACAAAGTGGTGGTTACTTAGTATCATTATGGAGCACACTGTAGGCTTAGCTGCTGTAACTGTAATTCTGGCCAGGGTGCTAAAAACACAAGGTGTGTGCCTGACAAAACATGTGGGGGGGATACAAAAAAGTGATGGCTGGATTGCTGGAATTAATGTCAGAAACTGGTAATTACTCTGGGCCACCTTGCAACCGGAACTGACACGACAAGTCCTCTCTGAACCGGAGCACAAGCAACCCAACACCAGATTTGGTCTATTCCAGCCTCTTCATTGAGCTTAATTCCAGTGGCACAGGGACCACTGGACCCACTGGGATTACATGTCACACTTAGGACTTCACAATGAAGAATACAATCCATGATGGAGGAAATGCTTGAATTAATCACAGACACTGGTATTTATTTAGGGCCGCATTCAAGTCCATCATTTTTTTGCCCACTTTGCCACCTCAGAGTGGACCCATATATATGTGGAGAGGTGTGGTGCAGCGGCCAGGGCAGCTGACTTCGGAGCACAGGGCTCACGGTTCGATCCCCAGCTGCGGCAGCTCAGCTCAGCACCATGTGACTCTGGGCAATAGCTCACTTAATTTCCACGACGGACCCCAGCGCCTTGAGACCTGAAAGGGTGAGTAGTTCACGCTTTACAAATACGGATTTAGATTTATATATGCAAATCAGCCTTGGCCCTGCTCCAGTATGAACAGTCCAGCCCGAACTGGGACACACTGAGGAATAAGGTTTTCACTGCTTAGGATGTTCGACTGCTTGGGAGGGAGGCCGCTCAGCAGCAGGGGGGTCGAATACATACACAATGATTTATATGGCAAGAAAGTATGGCCTGCTATTCTGTGTGCCAGTTTTCATTCCTACTGTACCCCGACAGACTCTATGGACTCTCCGGCTCTATCTTTACTCACACAATACAGTTACACCCCTCTTTACGTTCAACAGATTTTTGATTTGTAATGCTGATGTTGTTCCTACCCAGACAGTTCTGTGAAGATCCTGAACTTCTACTACTAAGTCTTACCTTTATGGCACCTTCTTATTCATAGGGGTGTGTAAATGTGCGAAGTTCGGTGTTTTTCAAATTCCTTGTTTTTTCTTTGCAGCGTGCAAAGCTGACGAAGTTTAGAATTAGGGGGAAGACTGAAAAGCGGACACTATGTGACAGTGGCAATTGTTATTGCCACTGAGGGCTGCGAGGGTAGTACTGCCCCTCTGAAGCTGCTTAACCTCCAGCTACTGACTCCCTGAGCCGCCTTTGCCATTCTTCTACAGTACCAATTAAACCCTGTGGAGGCCCCTAGGCAGGCGAAATTTCGGGGGCCCCCTAGCGAATTACCTCCTAAGACCCAATATACTTTTTGTGATGCACCGGCGGCGTAAAAAATGCGCCATGTTGCGCCCTATTTACAAAGTGACACATCTAGGCAGATGCGTCACTTTGTAAACCCCTGCGCTACATTATACCTGCGCCAGGTATAGTGTATGCAGGGTGGGCGTTCCCCCGCAAAAAACCTCGTAGAAGTGGCGCATTGAAATCTATGAGATTTCAGTGCGCCACTTCTAGAATGCCATTGCGTCAATATCGTAAGACTGAAGCAGGCCCTTTCACATGGGGCTTGCCCCAAACACAACTATAGAGAAGTGGGTGAGGTGAAACTAAACTTTGCCTTGGGTTGGGAGAATTCATCAAACACCCTGAATTCTAAACGCATATGAAATGTATGTGTCACACACAAGTACAGTGTATGTGATTTATTGCGCTTGTTTTCGATACAGGTAGGTATTCATTAAACAGAAAAAGCAATACGCATTCAGAACAGACATATACATCATCAGTAAGAGATCTTCAGCGAGTTGAAATCTCACTGCTGGGATCTTGTGTGATCTGATGGTTGCAGAATTGAATCCCTTTATATGTGCTTTCCCATTGAATGAGTTTGTATGGAACCTAAACTGACTCACTAGAGAATAAGAACTAGTTTCATAGCATGTGCTAGAGTTAAATACTGCAGTCCTGGCAGCTTTCCCGTTCACTAGCTAAAATGATACCCTTCCTGGCAGAACTTTAACACCCTGATTGAAATCAGGACAGGTATGGATGGGAGCAGGAGGGGGTGAGAAGATCAGTTGGGGATGTGCCCAGACCAGGCGTAAAACAGGGAAAGTGGGTGGAGCTCCCGCTGTCTGCTGGGCATGGCCTGGCCTATCATCACTATGTACCACTAGGGGCATCAGAGGTCACTAGAAAGCAACCGGGAGCTGCAAATATGTCTCTCTTTTCAAAGTGAAACACTCAAAATTATCAAAATAATATTTCACCTGTGGTCAGCTTCCTTACACCTCATCTGTTGCGGGAGTAAGGAGATCTTCATCACATAATTACAATTTAAGTATTCCCCTCTTCCCCAGGATCTGTGGCAACGTTTAACTTAAAATATAAGAAAAACATATTTGACACCAGATGCAAATAAAAATTATTTTTTCACTCACTGAAAGTAGAAAATGTTTTTTTTTCCTGTACAGAACTCTTCAACAGTATTCCCCTCTTCCCCACGATCTGTGGCAACGTTTGACTTAAAATATAAGAGAAACATATTTGACACCACATGCAAATTAAAATTATTTTTTTCACTCACTGAAAGTAGAATTTGTTTTTTTTCCTGTACAGAACTCTTCAACAGTAAAAGGATGAAAATCTGTGTCACCACCTGTCCGCTCGCCAATTAGGGGTAATGGGGTATGGTCTTGACATGTGGGCAAAAATGAAGAGATCATACCCAAAATTCTTCAGTTCAATTCAATTTATATTTTCCATCTTTTTTCAAACATATAAATATATTCAGGAAAAGGTTAATCCAAGAGGTGCATAGAAGAAAGTTTTATAGAAGTAATGAACTCCTTCAACCTGATACCCCTTTTTATCCTGATTCAGGTAATGGTGTGGCACTACTGGGCGCTCGCGAGGCCGAACCTCCGTCAATATCATCCCCATTAACGTTAAATGAGGGGGCTCAACCATCCAACACACAGGGGGCTCACAACTTGACAATAGTATCCTGGAACATTGCTGGCCCAAAAAGTAAATTTCCACAAACATACTAGAGGGGTTTCATTGATAAGGCTGACATCATTATGTTCCAAGAGATGTGGGACTTAACGGCTTCTGATAGGCAAGGCTACAAAAGTTTCTCTATTCCAGCACAGAAGTCTCGTTCAGGCAGAGTGTCAGGGGGCCTTACATTATGGGTCAGTATTAGGATAGGGGGTCAGTTGAAACCATTAAGCATTAACTCCAAGGATATTCTGGGGCTACAACTTGGTCCGTGGAATGACAAGAACCTTTTTTTGTATAATTATAACAGTGGAACATCTGTCTCTCCTTCCCCGAAGCCTGGACACATGGGCTGACGATTTGAGATTTGCGTTTGGGATACACTAGAAGCTAAGCACCGATGCTTGATCGATAGATGTTTTTTGACCATGATTGGCATTTAGAATCTGTCTAAGGAGACTAACGGCTCTATTTGGTTTATTTTTTCATGTTTTTTCAGAACGATTCATTCGTTCTTTAATAATCAACCGGTCACCCATGATACAACTTACAGTAATGGCAAGGGGGAGTATAGGACTTGAGAATAAGTTGTTGTACATCACCCCCATATTTTTTAGCTGTAATTCGATACACTAAGGATCCTAATTAAGCCATTTATCCTTTGTTTTCCCAGACCAGCGGTTTGTGACCAACACAGATTTGTATTTTTCCATGTACTCACTCAGTTTAAATATATGCACTGTGAGATTGGCTTCAAGGTGAGTGTTTCCTGCTGTTCATACCATGGTTTTTGCTAGATGATTTGATTTCCTTTATTAAACACTTTATTTCTTTTATGTCACCAGATTCATTTTGGACTCGACTGCATAAGTGGAATTAGGAGCTTTTGGTCCCAGTCATAGGCTACCCGAGTGGGAGCCCATATCCACTTTCTGTAGGTTAGTAAGGTTTTTTGCTTGGCGATGCATTTTTATGGGTTTTGAAACACAAAACTAATGTAGTCATTTTGGTTTTAGGTTGCCCTTTTAGTTCTTCTTCACTGTCCTGATGAAGACCCGCATGCAAGGATGTTAAATAACCTTATGCAATAGTCGGGTCGAAACGTCAACAGCTTAATTTTAGCCTGGTTTGAATACGTTGATCCTCAAGAGCGGTGTGTAAGGATTTAATCACCACTGGATCTTACTAATGGACTATAATTTTTGAACCGATAAGTGTTTTTTCAAACAGGCTGTCTACAATGGCTCAGGAAAGATACGGTGGCCATTGATTTGCATTGAAAGATTTAATTAATTCTAATGAAATGTTTTTACTTTCCTTTTCATCACATTACACATGAGCACTTCTATAATCACTTTCTTCTATGCTCCTCTCAGAGCAACCTTTTCCTGAATATATTTATATATTTGGAAAAAAAGATGGAAAATATAAATTTAATTGAGTTGAAGAATTTTGTGTATGATCACTTCATTTTTGCTCACACGTCAAGACCATACTAACTTATACATTACCGTATACCTAGCTTTGTTAGTAATTTGTCAGTGGACCACATTGCTATTTGTACTAAATGTTACCCAGGTCTTATGGTGTATCTTGGGTCACCCCATTAGTTTATAATGGTATGCTTTTGCAAAATAGCACACAAAACTGCAGGAATAGTTGGCCCGCAATGTATGATGTCTCAAAAGGCCACCCTGAATATTAAACAATACACATCAGCAAACAGCATCCCCTGACATGTCTGCATAATATCATGTCAGAGGGAGGCTGTGTCATAGGGCCCTCTTCCTTGTTGTAGAGGGTGGCTGGTATTCTTTGGTTAACCTAATAAGGACAGGAGATGCCTTGTATGCCATACACTCTGGTGGGTGGTGGATGACATGCCTTTTTTGGGATCCTACCCTAGGATTACAAAAAACAAGACTATCGAAGAGAATAAAAATTGGGAAGGGAGAGGTAGATTTAAAGGGCACAGTGTAAAGTACGAGTTGATGGTAGGGTATAAAACCAAGGCCACTAGACAAAAGCGATCTTGTGGTTCTGGTATTTTCTGCACATGAATGAATTTGCCGCAGTTGCCCCAATCCTTCATCTGCTACATAATTTGGCTTGCCACAGCCGCATAAGGCCAGCGACTCTTAATGTAAAATAATAGAAGGGTTAAGATCAAAGCAAAAAAAGAAAAGGTAAGGTTAGGGTGAGGGGAGGTACAAGTGCCAGGCCCTGTAATTCAGAAGTATAATTTTATACAATATACTTTTAAAAATAATAGGCTAAATAATGTTATTACCGTTTGTAACATTGTGCGCTATCTGTTATCAGTAGGGTACATAATATCAAACCACAAACAAAAAACAAGCAATGGCAAATGCAATGTGGCGGGTTTGTATTTTAAATATATGCACCAAAGGAGCATGCAATAAATTCTAGGAACTCCTTTATGTTAGGAGGAAGGCATAATGTTATGTGAATGGTTCAGCGTGTAATCATGTAACCATCTGCGATATGCCAGTGTCATGTATAGTGTCATCTGTAGCCGGTGTGTACAGCTGACGGGTGGCATTAGCACCCAGCAACAGACAACTAAAGCTATCAGAAGCAAGATGTTAAAAAAGGAAAATCCAGTATTTACCGAAATTAATCAAACATAGCATCCTTAGATTAATCACTTACATTAAACACCTGTGATTGACGTCAAGGTGACTAAGACATGGAGCTACGTGGGAGCAGGAGTCATAGAGAGGGTGTGGATCCTGTTCTGCGTAAAGACGCTTTGGCCACGTTTTGGGAGTAGGGATCTCCACCCTGGTGAGCTCCTGGTTGGGAGGGCGGCTGCAGACACAGTGGCTACAGACTACGCCTAGAAATAGAGGGGATAGCACAACTTACATCTTATGTTTGAGAGGGTGAAGAACTTGTCCCGGCTGCCTGCTGCCAGATGTTCTTTTTGGGCACGCCTAAGTCATAATATATTATAGTGAAATTACAAAGTGTGTATTGACACCAGTTGAATCAAAAGCAGGGTATAGCTTTCATATGAAGAAAATTTACAAGCATGCATCAAAAGACACTGGTTGGGCCTTTATGGCAGACAGACAGATTTGCCTCAAATGTTGCAAACTAGCGTCACTTAACAGGTAACTGTTACCTTCTTGCTTGCCATCATCAAGGACGCTTGACTAGGCGTGGCAGCTGGCTGCTAAGCATGGGCATACTCAAAGGGACAAGCCTGGAACATTACTGTCTGGTGTCTTTGTAAAACAAAGGGCGTGGTGGCCCCAATCCAAGATGGACGCCCTAGCTCTGGGCTGCCCCACGCCTCAAGAAAGGACTCCTGGTACTCATACAAATGAGCTGAGTCATGGAGATGAAAAAGAGGCCAGATGTCTGAGCAAGAAGACAGCGTCCGCCACATGACTCTGAGGTAACAACCGGCACCGAGGTGCACCCAGCATGGCCTTAAGCCACAGAAAGCATGCACGGACACGGGGAAGAGATTGAGCCAAACCTCTGCAAACAGGCGGAACCCGCCAACAGCTAAAAGATTGGCTAGGAAGCGTCTGAAACCAAGATCCAACTGGTGATGCTGCCTCAGGAACTCACACCTATTTTTCCAACTCCAGTAGGCCGACTCTGGACCAGCCCTGGGTTAGCGTGTTCTTTGTAGAATTCCTTGCCTGATCGTCTCTACTCTCATGCAGTAGTTCATTTCTGAATAAATGTTGTTGTATTAGTAAGTTTTCTAAAGATCAGACCATATTATGTGACAGAGTGCTATGCAGCCATCAGAAACACAGGGTGCAATGAAAACAGATTTTAAACAACTATCTCACCAACACACTCAGTAACAGAACTGAAAATAGCAAACGTTTTAGATCAGGTGTCTAGAGCTGGTCCTGGTGTGTCCTATTCGATTTTCAGGATAATTAGTGACTACTAGAAAAAGTAATTTTTGATTAAAAAAACAAACAATTCTTTAAATAACAGATCTTAGGAAAAATAAATATTACATTTGCTAGAAAATACAACGATTTGTGATCTTCTGTTTAGCCTGATTCTCAAAATATGAGTCCACCCTTATCTCAAGAGCACAGACCCAAGATCCTAGTTTGACACCAGTGCCTAGACGTGACTCAGGCTGCAGTGTGTGCTACAAATGCACTCATTTACCGTGATACATTCGTAAACTACGTCAGGAAGAACTGCATTCGGAAGACATACCATCTAAATTATCTTAAAATTAGAAGTCCAACCCCCACCGTCTCTGGCACTGCCACTGATTTCCATCATCCAATGAAATTCCTTTTGAGAAGCAGGCCCCTTGTGTTTGCAAAAGTTCTTTGGGCCAGATCAGATAAAGTGAGCTTGCGAAGTTCTATTTTCAGTACCCGTTTGTGACATACCTTTAGGCTGAATGCCTGGCATCATTTAAAGATGTATGGCTGGGAGGCCCTGGAATGTTAGCTTCTTTGAAAGTGGTAATTGTTTGTTTTGCAGTGTAGCTAGCATGGAATGTGCTATTTTTCCCTGGACACATTTGCTTGAGTCTGCATAAGGAGTTACATAACACAGCATCAACAAAACACAATGACAATAAAATCATTACATTAATACAACACATCAAAACCATAAAATCACAACCCCTCAGTACAGTAACAGCAATACAAGAGAACACCTCAACAAAACAAACACAACAACATTTTGCATAAGGTCATGTCACAACATTAAAACCACAAAAAAACAATAGCGCCAAAAAGAGTACAATGAAACAAAAATAGCCTACTCAACCGTATCGTCTTTTGACCACATTTCGCCTCGGCCAAGCGCTCCGCTGGCCTTCTTCCAGCCAACATCCGGTCCCTGACATCAATCTGCCTTGAGCTAAAGAAGACATAGGGGCCGATTCTGATCTGGGTCGGAAAGCTCTCCAACCGATCCGGATTGTTTTCCGACCGAGCCGGACCCCTGCAGTCCGACCGAGCGAGTACGATGCGGCTGTATGCTGCCGGACTCGGTTCGGTCGGACTCCCATTGAAGTCAATGGGAGCCGGTCGTACGACGCGTACATGGGCTCCCATTGACTCAATGGGTACGTTGCGCACAAGGGGGCCCCCTGTGGTGGGTACGCGTTGGTGCCATCTGCACCGTACACACATGTATAGGGGGGACCCATGGGTCCCCCCTGTGTCCGACCCGTATGGCTACGGGTGAAGGGGGCCCGGCACGGACCCCCGAAGTCCGCTTCCGAGAGCTTTTTCGTGTCGGAGGCTCCGACTCGATCCGGCTGTCCGTATTGTGCATCGTACTGGCTCGGTCGTAAAACGTCTCCATTGCGCGGTACGAATCGAGTGCGAACAAGTCGGACGGAGGCTTCGCACCCAGAAACGAGTCGGTCGGCGATTTCACGTTCTATCGCATCGTACTTGGGCGTCCGGACCTCAGTACGACTCGGTCGGAAACAAAGCCTCCGACTCGGATCCGGTAAAGCCGAATCCGATTCGGAGCCCTACCGACCGAGATCAGAATCGACCCCATAGACTGCCATCAGCTGTCCTTGTGGTTGGAAGTAGAGCTGCCTTCGCAGATGGACCATTGACCATTAACCATCTCTAAAATGTTCCACCCAGTATAATAAAAAGACAATTCTCTTTACCCAGTCCTGCATTACGGTATGCAGACTTTGTGCCATGTCTTTCCTGCCGATGTACATTTCTCTGCTTGCACTGCCGCACCTAATTAAACAGAGCTGCAGGTGTAGGTGACAAAATGCCTGTCTGCAGGGTGGGATAGAGAGCTGGGACATGGGGGCACCCCCATAAAAAAAAGAAAGCAGCAATCACTGCAGGGCAAAGACTGGCGTTGAGAGTGAGTCTGTGTTTGCCCCACGGTGAAATGTCCACCAATCCGGCATTACTAACAATCACCTATAGGCATTCTAGAATGTTTCTTTGTTTGATGCTGTTAGCTTGCGTTTAGAGGCATATTGTGGCATCATTCACCAGATGCCCCACTTAATTAATTTTCACCCACAAACCTGTTTATTCTCCCATCCTAGCTAGGACTGAGCATATACAAGCGTCTAGATTTCGACCACCATTATCTAGAACAGTTCTTTTTCAGGTGACACCTTTCTCAACAAACTCCATGAAACAGAGGACCTGGAAGCAAGGCAGCCATAACATATATCGTATGGTGGGAACTGTAGAACAAACCATATAGCTGTCTCAGACCGCTTTAGCCACTCAAGTCTATAATCTGCTGGCCTTTTGACTGGTATCAGTGCCCGCTGCTTTCCACCAGGACTACCGATCTCTAACCAGCCTCAGCCCAACAAGAACAGTGCATGAACATTCATCCTGTCTCTCCCATTCACCACAGGAGCTCTTGAATGCATCCAAACTGCAGTGCATGTTCTCATCTAGCCTATAAGTATACCTATTTCAGCTACATTTTTAATTGTTTCATGGATTCCAGAAGATGCCACTCAAAGGTGATGCGAGCCTCTAGTATGATGCTTTATGGGTTGCCTCCTGCTTGCTGCTGATGGCATCAGGCAGATAGTCATCCAAATTGCAGCCTACAGGCTCTAGAGAATACAGAGCTCTGCGCTTAAAGAAACTCGATCAGCCATGGAGGTAACATAATACCCTCCATTGATGAGCCGAGGCTGCAGCCTAACATTCTGTCACTCCAACTTTTCCTCTTTTGTCAAATGTGGAGGTCTAAGTACTATCTTATAGCAACATATGGTGTATGACTATATCTGTATCTCTGGTGGAGGCTCTTCATGTCCTACCCCAGGATGCACAGCGAAAAAGAATTCAGGTACAGAAGAGTTCCAACAGTTTTTCCATTATTACTCCTTTTTGTTTTCTCCATTTTAGTCGTGCTCCATTGGTAATCCAACTTTTTAATAATATATATTTCATCCAAGTTCAACAAGTGCCTATCCAGGCTTTTCTTCCAAACATAAGGGGGTTCACCATTCCTCACAGTGCGAAGTAGTTTAAATAACCCAATGCATTTCGGGCAACAACTGCCCTTCCTCAGGGGTAACTGCAATAAAGCAGATCACATATCAATAACCAATCCCCATCCCGCACTCATGTTGATAATTATTACTCATTACACCCCTCCACGCGTGTAATCTCACGTCCACTTTCATGCAACCAAAAACTAAACCAACCAGTGTACTGCCATTTTTTTTTGCGAAAATAAGATCTATAAATAAAACTCAAAATGTGCCTCAATTGTGTACCGAATCAACATGCACTGTGACAATTATTTCACGCGCTCGGACGGAGCGCGCTTCAGGGTCACACACTGCAACACATAGCCTTTGAGTATCCTAAATCTTTGGTAAAATTTGGTGTGCATTCTGCCACTTTTATTGAAAATACATGACTATACCTGCCATCTTCTCTACATCTCTTTGCACTCATATCTCAGTGGAGCTCAACTCAGCTCAGTTCAACTCAACTCAGCTCAACTCAGCTTTAAACATAGTCAGTCCATTATCCATCTACCTCCTTAGTAATCGAGATGCTAAATATAACTTTACAATTCTACATCCTTAATGAGAGTCTTGATGCCTCTACACTTGGGCACTGTGCATTTCACTCATTCGGAGCATGCCTCAAAACCTCATGCACTGCTCATGCATGAAAGGTCATACTCAAGCCACATGGAAGTCCTGGCCAGTAACCAATCCCAGACAAGGTAGGAATTCCCTGCATGCACCCACATGAACAAGTCGTGGTCTCTCCAGCATGCAACAAATCAAACAAAGCAATAGCACTGTGAGGCCACACTAGTGGTAGGGACAAGCTAAACAAATGAAAAGTAATAGTGACACAAAAAATAACCCCACTGGTGCCAGCAAGTATCAGCAGACACCCTTTTAGCTCACTGAAGAGGTCTGGAAGCACACAATGTGGAAGAAGGCGAGTCGTGATGTTCATGACTTACAAACTATCACTGGAAGCACTTATTTTTCTCTAACCCTTTGGGGAGGGGTTCTTCATACAGCTGGATGTCGGTATACAGAGACTGTTTTATCCATTCCACATAGACAGGGCCACTGGAATTATGCGATGTTGCAGGGTTTTCCACATAATTATGGATCTAGCGTACTTTGGGGCTCATTACGATGGCGGGCGGACCTGAGTCCGCCCGCCATCGTTGCGGTGTTTGGGACCGCCCGCCAGACATGCGGCGGTCCCACCACTGCAATTAGGATGCGCCCACCATACTGGCAGGCGCATCCAGGGCCTTTAACATTGCGGACGGTGCTGCTGGCTGCAGCACCGTACGCAATGCCAAAATGCCACGCGGTGCCTGCCACGCAGTGCAGGGAAATGTAGGGGGTACCATGGGTACCCCCCCAGTGCACAGCTACCTCCCCCCCACACAAGGTGGGCCTGCTACGGGCCCCCGAATCCGTTTCCGCCTGTCTTTTTGCGGTGGGATGTCTGCCGCGAAAAGACAGGCGGAAAGGGATATCGTAATCCCAAGGCACCGCCGCAATGTTGGCCCCTAGTTTAGTTCCGCAAGGCGGGCGGAAAAGGACCGCCTTGCGGAACCGTGGCAGACGGTCTTTCCGTCCACCGCGGACAGATTGGGATTCCCACCGCCATCCTAATTCGGCGGTGGGAAAATCGGGCTCCGATGGCGGAAGGACCGGCACCGCATGGCTGGCGGTGGCGGTCCTTCCACCATCATAATGAGCACCTTAGTACCTTATACACCATGCACTGTATAATCTGCAGATTTCAACAAATGATTTATTTCTAGCCCAAATGGATCAAAAGTTACTAAACACCACATATAGGTCCAGATGTACGACCGTTTTTTGCATGCGCAAACGGGTTTGCGAACCAGTTTGCGCATGCAAAAACAGCATGGGCCATGTACAAAGCCTATTTAGCGAGTCGCAATTTATTTGCGACTCGCTAAATAGGTTTTGCGACTCGCTATTAGGAAGGGGCGTTCCCTTCCTAATAGCGAGCGCAAGCCCATGTATGAATGTTTTGCAACCGCAATTGCAAATTACCACCCTCTTCAAGAGGGTGGTAATGCACTCGCAAAAGGGAAAGTGTCCCAAGGGGACCCCTTCCCCTTTGCAAATGCAGGGGAAAATATTTTTTAAGGGCAGGCAGTGGTCCCAGGGACCACTGCCTGCCCTTAAAAAATGAAACGAAAACGTTTCATTTTTTTCTTTTTTAAATGCATCCGTTTTCCTTTAAGGAAAACGGGCTGCATTTAAAAAAAGAAACTGCTTTATTTAAAAGCAGTCCCAGACATGGTGGTATGCTGAGGCCAGCAGGCCACCATCCCTGGGAGGGCCAGCCATTCCCAAAGGGGTCGCAAATTGCGAGAGGCTCATTAATATTCATGAGCCTCTCAATTTGCGACCCCAATGGGAATCGCAAACAGTGTGATACACACTGTTGTACATCCAAAATAGCGCCTCGCAAATTGCGAGTTGCAAAAAACTCGCAATTTGCGAGGCGCTATTTTGCGCGTCGTACATCTGGCCCATATGCCATGCACTGCCTGAATCATTTCAAAGGTTACCTGATCTCCTTTCAGTTACTCTTTGCTATATTCAGGAGTCAACTGGTACAAATGGTGTGAAAGGTTTGCACAGCCAGTATTAATGTGTTTCTTCATAACATGTTCAATGTATCGCCTCTATTTTCAGGGCCGGACTGGGAACCGAAACCGGTCCTGGCAAACTGCTCGGCCGGCCCCCTAGGGGTGTGACCACGCTGTGTGCTAGGGCCGGTTTCGGCTGATTTTGTTACAGGGGGCCGATATTGCCGGCTCCCGGTAACAAAAATGGCCCCCAGGGGCCCAAAACCGGCCCCCGCGGCCCACCGGGGAAACGCCAGGTGCCCGCTGCGGCCAGTCCGGCCCTGTCTATTTTTTGTAATACACCTGAATGTCCATGTGTGCTCATGTGCTATAAAAGTATGCTACATTAATAAATAAAAAAACAATAAGTAAATCTGCATCAGAATTATAAAACAGTAAAATATTACTGCAAGAGAATGTGCTGCATTACACCACACAATTTGCCTTTTCTTGCTGCAAAATGTATCCACCCTTCTGCATAATTTGTCCCTCCCTGGATATATGTCCATTTAAAATACTGCGCCACAAGTATCTAGGTCAGAAGTCCTGTACTCAGGGGAGTAGCCGGAAAGCATATATACCACCTCCTTGGCCCCACAACCATAATGGCTGCAAACGAGGCAGTTTCTCCTTATGAGGTCTATCATGTCATATTTCCCATCCTTTCTCTTTTCACTCCCTTCTTCTAACACTCCCTTGCTCTAATCTCCAATGACTTCCTTCTCCTTTTGCCTCTCTCCTTATATTGCACCCCTTCTCCTTTTGTCGTTCCCTCCCTTTCTCTTCACCTCTCTCCTGCCTCCCACCTTCCTATTTTAGTACTATTCCTTCTTCTCTCATCTACCCTTCTTGTCTTGCCCGGTCTCCCACTTCCAATCACATCTTTGTCGCTCTCCTCATCTCTCATCCATCTTCCTAGTCAGCATTTCCTAAACTGTGGGTGGGAACCCACTGGTGGGTCGCGCGTCGAATTATGGTGAGTCACAAAACTCCTGGGGCCTCATTTATGAGGTTTTTGCATGGGGAAGCGCCGCTATGAATCTTGCTGCGCTGCCCTATGCCAAAACAAAAGGACAGGAATGCGTTGAATCTATGTGATAAGGTGCATTTCTGTCCTTTTCCCCAGCGCTGGTGCACAATGGGCTGCCATGCGCCAGCACAGGCACCCTTGCACTATGGTGCCTGCGTTGCGGGGCTGTTTGATTTTGTGCAGGAAGGTATACCTTCCTGCACAAAATCAATCACAAGAGGCAGAATGCAGCACACATAGAAAGAGGAAAAAACGAGGAGAAATGAAAACATTTCTCCTCGCTGCGCGTCCCTAATCCCACCCCTGGGGTGGTGTTAGATTCTGACACATTCCCAGGTTTACGATATCTCATGAATCTGGGAAGGTGTCAGGTTCCAGGGGTGTTGCGTGGGAACCCACAGCAACACCCATGGAACGCCCCCTTTCACAGTGTGTTCTGCGTAAAAGGAGTACATATTTACAAGGCCATGAAAAGCCACATAAAGTGGCTTTACATGGCCTTGTAAATATGCCGTGGCACATTGCGCCACCAAAACATCAAGGCATAAATGAGGCCCCTAGTCTATATGTAAATAATATTTTCAATGATGATTAGCCGTTTGTGCATATGTGTTAAGGTGCTGAACAATGTCCCTAAGTCCAGTTTTAATACAAACCCTCGTAAGTATTCCTAAGCAAGACTCTGGGTGAACCTGATAGTATTTGTTGCTGCTGTTTTTTTACTTCACAAAGCCATTTCAACAGAGAGCATGCTCACTATTCATTATCACACACAACAATACCACTTGTGTATGACTTTCACACCTAAATTGAGAAATATGGATGTGGCCTAATGGCCACAGTTGCTGACTTTGGATATCGGGAATATATATATATTGGCAGTCGCCAGTAGGTAGTTATAGTTAGGACCAAGTTTCCATAGGAATAGCATTTTTTTCGGTAATAAATTTGACGCAGTTTATCTTCACAAAGTTTTCAAAATTAGTGTGTAACTCACTTCAGCTGAGGTGGAATGTTTAGGGGTGATTTGTCAAGCGAGGACCGAGAAAAAGGGGGGGTCCCAAAACACGTTTTCCCCATGCAATTTCCCATAGGGATTATAAACATGACTACAGCCCAAACTGCTGAACATAATGACACCAAATTTGGCAGAAAGCTAAATCTTGTTCCAGAAAGAGTGCTTATTGTAGGTGTAAATCTGTTCAGTAGATTTGGAGTTATTAAGAAAAGGCATGTATATATATCTAGAGATGCGGATCCGCCACGGTGGATCCGTGAATGCACGTGCCAACAGCAATGCTGTGTCCGTTTTTTTTTATTTTTTATATATAGCGCAGCTACTCACCCTTACGGGTCTCAAGGCGCTGGGGGCCGTCGTGGAAATTAAGTGAGCTATTGCCCAGAGTCACATGGTGCTGAGCTAAGCTGCCGCCGGAGCCGGGTATCGAACCGTGAACCCTGTGCTCCGAAGTCAGCTGCCCTGGCCGCTGCACCACACCTCTCCACCTGTGTTTGACCGTCACCACTTCAACCAGGAACTGGTGGCAGCCATCTTGAAACTCAGCCCACAAACCAAGAAAAACACAAGGGGGCAGGGTAGGAATGCCCTGAACCCCTAGACCTGGTGGTGGGGTTCTCCAGGGACCCCCACGTAGGGCCAAAAACTTTTTTTTATTTTACTGTTGCCTTAAATTCGTGGAGGATCTGTGACAAAAAAAAAACACAAAAAAAACAAGCGCAAACTTCTGCACTTGTTTTTTTATTTATGTCCCCCGTGTGGGCCACGTCCCAAGAGAAACAATATATGTGTGAGGGAGGGGTGTGTGTGTGGCCCCACTCATAAGGCGATTTCGGGCCCAGTGACCACATTCCCGGGGGCCAGACGAATATGAGAAAGTCCGCACTCGGCCCCCTGGTCCCCAGCCCCCACAGCCCAGCCCTATAAGTAATGGGGAGGGGGGTCACGCGGCCCTCCCTCCTTGGGCCAATTGACCCCAGGCACCCCATCCTCTGGGGTCCGGCCATAATTACAAAGTTGAGGGGGGCGGATGGCCTCCCGCCATGAGCCATTAATGGCCCTGAGGAACCCCATCCCCCAGGGCCAGCTCATATGCCATATCCCGGGGTGCCTACCCCGGGACATAACATTTTCCCTGCCCACACTGGCCTGGGAAAACTGTGTTTGCCCGTGCTTGAAGGGGGTAATTTCAAAACTCCTGCCAAGTGGGAGCAAACACTTAGGGCCTAATTACGAGTTTGGCGGTCCATCGGTCCGCCAAACTCGCGCTGGAGGTGCGGTGGCAGTCGGGGACCACTGCACTGGCGGCCTGACATCTGTATTACAACTACGGCGATTGACCCACCATATGGCTGCCGCGACTGCCAGGGACCCGCGATCCCTTGCGGTGGCGTAGGGGTTAGAGGCTCCAATATGCTTGGCAGTGCCACTGTGGCACCACCAAGCATAGCTCGAGTTTCCTCACCGCCAAAGTTCACATGGCGGTGAGGCCGCCATGAAACCTGTGCAGTGAGGAAACAAAGGGGGGGCCTACAGGGCACCCTGTTGCCTCAGGGATATGGGATGCATGCAGGGGGCACATGGTGTGCCTCCCTGTCTGCATGCACCCCCTTTCCTGCACAGCATGGACTGCACAGTCCATGCCATGCAGAAACAGCCTTTGGCACTGCTGTTGGAACACCAAAGGACCTCCTGCCAGAGCACGAGGTAACTCGTAATCTGGCGGGCGGGCGGCGGTAAGGGTTTGGCGGTATGGGAGTGGGGTGGTGGTATGGCGGCTCGCTCCACACCGCCAAACTCATAATCAGGCCCTCAGTCCACTCCTAAAGGGCGCGAGATGGAAAAATGCTCCTGCCTGCTGGGAGCGTACATTTCATCCGTTTCCCTGCCCGCACTGAAGTGGGCAGGGAAACAGATGAAAAAATTACTACTGCCCACAGGCAGCAGCATTTTTAGCTGCTCCTTGTGGGCAGGAGTAATGTCCCGCTCCCGCTGAAGGCAAGGAACTGGCTGGGGCCGTGGGGCCTTGGGGCTCCCCCATTGGACCTCAACCATACTGTGGCGAGTGCCCGGGGTGGGCACCACGGCACTCACCCTTTAATGGCCAGGCCCTGGGGGATGGGGTCCCCAGATTCGAAACCGGCCCGGTAGGGGGGCTGTGTGCCCCTCTCCAACTTTTTTTAAAAGGCTGGTCCCCGGGGGATGAGGTGCCAGGGGCCAAAATCAGCCATGGTGAGGGGGGCTATGCAGCCCTCTCCCCCTTTTGACATTGGCTGGGCCGCGGGGATGGGATTCCTGAGGCCAATAGCCTCAGGAGGAGGCTTCATACCCCCTCCCATTTAAATAGATGCTGGGCTCGGGGGGATGGGGTCCCTGGTGCCGAAAACGGCCAGGGAAGGGTATACATGCCCCTCTCCCCCCACAAAATGTGCCGGGCCTGGGGGACAGGGTCCTTGGGGCCCAAATCGGTCCAGGGAGGGGGGCCATGTGCCCCCTCCTCATAAAATACATTGCTGGTCCCTGGAGGATGGAGTCCCGGGGCCAAAAGTGGTCTGGGGAGGGGTGCCCGGGGGTTTGCTGACTTCAGGAGGTTGGCTACAGGGCCTGATCAGAGGCCAGGCCTTGTCACCAACCTGCCGCTGTGCATGGCTGCAGGGTGGGGTTGGCTGCATGCATGGGGTTGGCTGCAGGTTCTGGCCACAGGCTGAAGTCTGTGCGCAGTGTTGGACTGGTTGCATGCGGAGGGTTGACTGCATGCAGGGGGTTGGGTGCAGGGCCTGGTCGCACTATAACTTGTGCTCTAAGGTAACAATAACTTGCGCCCTCGCCATGCACTGCTAATTACCCTACATAGTACATCAGTCATGACACCTTCTATAACATCATTGATAATATCACTGCAACATTTGCAATAAAATTTTTGATGAGTTATAGTTTCATGAGATAACTATAACTTCTGAATTTCTATCGTTTTATGTGTGTAAAATCTGAACCCAACTATAACGTCCCTGTAACCTTTGGTTTCTTTGTGAATTTCTAAGGTTTTTTAAAAATGTATTTCCTAACTATAACATCCCTGTGACCTTTGTTTTTTTCAGTATATTACTAAGTCTGGGTGGGGAACTCCGCTCCGCTCGCGGAGTTTGCGGAGTTTTCTGCACTCTGCGTTACGTGGAGCTCACGGAGTTCCAAAAAACTCCGCTCCGCATATGCGGAGCAGAGTTTTTTTCCTCGCTTGCGTTCGTAAACGTCAAGTTGGCGAGCGCGAGCGAGGAAAACCCACCTTCTGGCGAGATTTTTCCTCGTTCGCGATCGTCAACTGCAAGTTGGCGAGCGTGGAAAATCAACCTCCCGGCGATATTTCTCAACGCGGGCGATCAGATTTCTCATTGCGAGTGGTAGCGTATGCTTGCAACCGCTCGCATTGAGAAACTGTTCGTTCGCGTTGAGAAAGCTGCCGCTAGAGTTAAAATCTACTCGAGCGGCAGAAAGGAAGCAGCGCCCGCTTGCGCTGTGCATGGTGTCGTTTGCGATGATTGCACAGTGCGGACAAGCACCTGGCACTGAAAATCACCCCACCGCACCGCACTTCGCGGAGGAACTCCGCGAACTCCGCCCAGGCTTATATATTACCTACTGGCCATAGCTAGGACTAAAGTTTCCATAGGAAAATGTATTTTGTTTTGCCAATAACTTTGGCGCCACAAGATGAATCTTCACTAAACATCCCAAACACTTTCCCTTTGTGGCTGAGCTGCTGTGGTGAAAGTTTCAGAGTGATCCGTCAAGTGGGGGCTGAGAAAAAAGGGGGATCCCAAAATGCATTTTCCTAATGTTATGTTTCATTTTTTGAACACGACTACAGCCTGAACCGCTGAACGGATTTACACCAAATTTGACAGAAAGCTAGATGCTGGTCCATAAACAGTGCTTTTTGTGATTTGGTGTAAATCCGTTCAGTAGTTTCAGATATTTAAATTTAAAAAGTATAGATATCTGGGGACGCAAGTCCTTGCAGTGGACTCGCGGATCCTACTGCTTGCTCAAAGCGGAGCACAATTGCTTTTACACACAGGGAGGTGCACTTTAGCAGCTCTCTATGTTTAAAAGCAGTGCCGGCTCCCGCAGGAGACGCGGAGTTGACAGGGACAGCAGGGGCCTTGAGGCTCCCCCCGCAGTCCCCAACATTTCTAAATAGGTGCCCTGGGTGGGAACAGGGCACCCACACTAGAGGCCGGGCCCCGGGAGGAGTGCCCCCTTCCCCTTGTTTTCTCAATAAAAGAAAAAGGCAAGGCCCCGGGGGATAGGTTACCTGGGCCAAAATCAGCCTGGGGAGGGGGGGCCACATGGCATTGTGACGTCTTGAATAACCACGAAAATGGAAAATAGGTCTGAAAGAAGGTTTTTAAAGAAACTTAGTAGAAAAATATGAATTTAAACAACATGCTTTGAAAGAAGTATGTATATAGTAATATGTGTAGGGCAAAAATACATATTATTTTTGGATGTGTTGGTGGTCATTGAATGTCTTCTTTTGTTTTCCGTTTTTGCGACGTGTCCGCGGGGATCGCGATGTCGTCGCCAATATAAAAAATGTAAAGAAAAAAAACAACGCTTATTAATCCACTGAAGAAAATACAAGCTTCTAAAAAATAATAGAGTTATTTTAGATAGAAACTGCAATTTAAAAACATTAACAATTAAATTAAAAAAACATAGCTTACATGGACGTTCTAGTTGGGATATAGAATTTGAAAAACCTTGGAAATTCACTGAAAAAACCAAAGGTTATAGGGGCGTTGTAGTTAGGAAATAGAATTTAAAAAACTACAAATTCACTGAAAAAAACAAAGGTTACAGGGACGTTATAGTTAGGCTGATATTTTATCAGTGATGTCACTGACCATGTCTTGAGTGATGTAATATGTGACGTCATCAGCAGTGCATTGCGGGGGCGCGAGTTATAGTTAGCTCAGCTAAATATAACGGCTGAATTTCTCTGGTTTTGTGCGAGTGAAATGTCAGCCTAACTATAACGTCCCTGAAACCTGTGGTTTTTTCCAATGAAAATATATATATATATATTTTTTTATATATAAAACTCAGTTGCGGTCGCCACTGGGTAGTTATAGTTAGGACCAAGTAGCCATAGAAAAAGCACTTTTTAGTTTGCTAATAACTTTGGCGCCGTTTGATGAATCTTTTTGTAACTTTCCCCAAAAATGTTCTTCCGCCTCAGTTCCTTCCTTGAAAAGTTTGGGGTGATCCATCAATCGGGCTGAGATTAAGGGGGGTGCCAAAACAGATTTCCCAGATTAATTTTTTCATAGGAAATTTAGACATAGTTGCAGCCCAAATGGCTGAACGAATTTAAACCAGATTTGGTAGAAAGCTAGATCTTGGATCATAGAGAGTTCTGTTTGTGATTTGGTGTAAATCCATTCAGTAGTTTTTGAGAAATCAATGCTCAAAAACTTTTTATATTTTACGCCATGGAGGATCTGCGGGCCGACAGATCTCAGGCTGAGATCTGATTGGCTGCCACCACATCAACATGGATTTTACATCACGCCCCGGGGGATAGTTTCATTCAGGCCTATCCGTGACTCAAGAAAGGGGACCAAGTGCTACACTCATGGCTCTTCCAGCCCATAGACAGGTGGTCAGAGGGATGAGGAAGCACTGTGGAGTCCAAGTTCAGAAAAATTCCTGTGATAAATTTGGAAGGATAATTTCTCTGTTGAAATAGGACTCTGCTAGATTAACACATGCCAGTGTATATAGACCAATTGTGGATCATCCCAGACCCTTGCAGCAGTTATTCTTAGAAATTACAGAGTACCCTCACCATTGTTGGTTTATCTCCCAGTGATTGGGCGTGCAAATGATCCTCTTTTAAAGAATTTGCAAGATGACGAGCTAAGGTACAGTAAGCTGTGACCTGTATGCAATGAGGTAGTTTATAAGCACTAGTTAAGCCTGTTTCGGAATGATTATTTTCCAATATCTGAGTCTGTACAGTGTAGTAAAGTGGATATTATTATGCCAGGACGCATAATTAGTGTAATACCAGCAATTTCCATTACTCTTGTACAAAGTGGACATGAGGATGCATTTTGTGCTAAAACAAAGCACCAAATGCCAGTTTAGAATTTTGCTTATTTACACACAATGTTGCTGGAATTTCATATAATTATGCAAAAGCAAATTTTGCATATCACTAACTATTATGCCAGCTTCTTTCTATGGGTGTTCTGTGATTTATTTAGTATCTAAAATCTCAGTTGTTTGATTAACAAATGGTGCAATATGGAGGCTGGATGCACAAGTTCTTCACAAGTTCTTCACAAATTCATCTCTCTTGGAAGAGTTTAAGTCATGGATTGGTCACAGGAGATTAGTAAGAGACTGTTTCACAACGTTAAAACAAACTTTCCTAATTATCCAAGCTGCAACCAGAATCAATCTGTGAAATGTTGTTTAATATACCTACAGAAAAGGCCGAATAAACCCATGTTCAATCTTACACTGATTTGGCAGTGGCAGCTGGCAGGGAACAGAGGTGGCTGGGCTGGGGGGGGTTTGAAAAAACAAAACAAAAAAAACAACTTACCTTTTAAATGGCCACCGTCTCTCTGTCGCGTTGCCGCTTTTCTTGGCAAGGTCTGAACCAGGAAGCACCCAGGCTCCCCACAGCCAATCACAATGCTGCAATGCAGCATTGTGATTGGTCTGAGCACTGTGGTTCGGCGCTCAGATGGGGACAGGGAGCCTGTGCATGTTCCTCACTAGGCTGTGCCTTACAGCCTGGTGGGGAAGATGCAAAGTGCCAGGGACGGCCGGCCAAGCAGTCATGCGCACTTTGAGTATGCAAACCACTCCTTCCACTGTGACCCCAGCCCTACCCCGCCCTAACACAGCCCCATAGCAAAAAAAATGAAAATGCTAATAACAAGCTAATTAGCATTTTATTTTTATTTATTTTCTGCTCCGCGAGGAGTGGGGCGACGCTCCCCACCTTAGCGGAGGAGCTGCCCTTGTGATTTGTATCTAGTTAACATTCAAACGTAGATATCTGTTGGTGTTAGATGCTGATTTTCTGGAGTGGAATGCAGATGTTCTTCCTTGGATGGACAAAAAAATCTCAATGAACAAATACCATTGCAGCGCACTAAAACTCAGTTCGAGTCTGCTTATATAGGTAGCTATGTCCTTTGACCTGGAATTCCATGAGGCCATCTTAGAATGGGAGGTTACCTGAAGAAAAAAAAAAGTAGCAAAAGCAAAACCCAATTGGCACAGGAACAGTACCCCAATGAAAGGTAAGGTTCTAGATTCAACACCAGCAATCAAACCCCTGCAGAAACATTCAAAATGGTGTGGAATTGCTGACAATTCTGATGGTGAAAAATGATGTAACAAGTACTCTTCCAACCGCGGTTGTGCTAACAGGTAAATAAAAAGCAAACATCTACACCAGACGCAGCGATTCTCTAATAACGCCGTACAAACCAAGGTGTTTACAATCTCAAAAATAACCAAAAATATACTCACACTTAACACTTATGAAAGGACTTTCAAGCTCAAACTTACTACATGAGAAACTTGGGCTGCCATAATGCTTCTTCCACACAGCAAAACCCGCTTAACAAAGTGTATAAAAAATTGATGGTTTTTATTGCTCTTTAACTAATCCTTTCTTAATGGTCCTTTTTTAAAGAAATGAAAATGAAATGAATTGAAAATAGAATTTCTAAAGCTTAACAATTACCCGGAGGTATCTCGTGCTAAGCCATGATGAGAAACAGAATATATTATAGAAAGATACTGGAAGCTATTTGCTAAAAAGCCAGGTTTTTAAATCCTTCCTGAATTCCAATAGATTAGCCTTATGTTTTAGTTCTGTTGGAAGCGAGTTCCACAACCTCGACGTGCATGCTGCAAATCCCCTCCCGCCCCAGTTAACTTTCTTAAATCTGGGGACTACAAGATTTCCAATATTGGAAGAGCGCAATGAACGTACTGGGGTATAACGTTGGAAATGTTGTATCAGATAATCAGGGCCAATGACTTGTTGTGCCCTGAAGGCTATGCAGAGTGCTTTAAATTGAATACGTTTACCTACAGGGAACCAGTGTAGTTGGCCCAAAGCTTGAGATGTAGATTTGTGTTTCGGAATGCCTAGCAGTAGCTGGACTGCTGCATTTTGCAGCGTCTGTCACTTGTGCAAAAACATTTTTGAATATTAATGAAAAGCGCATTGCAGTAATCCAGTTTAGAAGAGATGAGGGTCGTAACTACCGTCTTAGTGGAACATAGGGCAAAACTTTCCTAAGAATTTTCAAAGTATAGAAACACGACGAGGTGGTGTAATTTATCTGTCCTTCGAAAGATAGTTTGGTGTCAATAACTACTCCCAGGTTTTTTACTTTGCTGCTTGGAGTAGGCAAAATCTTCAGTTCTTGAAGGCACCAACTGGGAGGACCAAAAAGAGGGGTTGTTGCCAAACAGCAGAACCTCAGTTTTTGTGTAGTTCAGCTTCAAACAATTGCTGCTTCCCAATGTGGAGCATGCAGTCGTGAAACTGAACTGCCGTGGCTACAGGATTACTAGTTACGCACACAACAATCTGCATATCGTCAGCATACGAGACCAGTGAAAAACCAAAGGATTTGATCAATACTGCAAGTGGGGTGACATAAAGATTGAATAGAGTGGGGCTCAGGGATGAGCCCTGAGGTACCCCACAAGGCAGTGTAAAGGCTAGTGAAGTAAAGTAGCCAAAGGAAACGGTTTGAATTTGATTGGCTAAAAGGGATGTAATAAACTTAAGCGCTTTGTCTTTGATACCAATCAATTCAAGTCGACTGATTAGGAGAGCATGATTGACTGTAACTAACGTGGCCGACAGATCCAGTAGGATCAGGGCCACATTTCCCCCACAATCTATTGTCTGTCTAATTTCCTCCATAGCTGTGATCAGCACTGGCTTGGTACTATGGTGACTATGGAATCCGAACTACGTTGCACCAAGGCTCTTGTTTTTGTCTATGAAAGTTGTCAATTCCTGGTTGACGACTTTTTCAACCAGTTTAGCAGGAAATGGTAGTCGAGTGATTGACCGGTAATTATTTGGGTTCCCAGTATCAAGCTTGTTTTTTTTTTTATAGCGGAAGGATAGACCCTATCTTCCAATCTTTAGGAAAATATCCTACCTCAAACAGGTTATTGAAAATGATTGTGAGATGTGTGGCTATCACCTTGGGAACCAGATGAATTATTCTGGCTGGGCAGGGGTCCCGGGGTGTGCCTGACTTAACTTGGGTTAATACTTTTATCGTCTGGTCCACTGTCAGTGGACCAAAGTGAGGTAGAGTAATAGTGCTGGCGTTGTGACTACAGTTAGACAATCTATTGTTAGATCTACGAGTTGATTAGCATGTAAAAAAGAGTTATACACTGACTTGACTTTATCTTGAAAATGGAGTTCTAACTTGTTACAGAATTGTTGATTGATATTAGAGTTTTTTGTTTCAGGAAGTTTCGATAGTTTCTTAACTGTTGCAAATAATTTCTTTTAGGAATTCTTTGCTTTTTCTATTTTTGCAATAAAGTAGCTCTTTTTCTGTTTGAATCAGTTTTTTATAGGTCTGTATATTAGCTTTATAGTTCTCTTTATCGGCTGTTTTGTAATCAAGCCTCCATTTACGCTCGGATCTCCTACATTCCTGTTTTTTACGTCTGAGATTTTCATTAAACTAGGGCTGAGAGAGGTTGATCTTGCGACTGTAACGACTTTTTGCTGGAGCTATCTGGGTTAGAGATGAGTTTAGCCATTGATGAAAATTGCAAGCAGCTATCCAAAGAGGATATGCATACATTTCTTCTTGGTCCCTTTCAGCACAGAAATCTAATGTCCTTTTTAGGTCGAGCCTAGAGTAGCGCGCAAGCGCTGCCCTGGCGAAGACTTTATGTAGGGGCTTCAAAAAGCTGACCAGACGCTCGTGCGTCATGGCCTTTTCCGTGCGGTTACCCGCACGGCCGCCATCTGTTTGCAATTATCATGCCCAGACGCGGGCGCGATAATTGAAAACACATGGCCATTGTGCACGAGCGTGTGGTCAGCTCAGCAGGCTGCCGCGCTCGCTCCTCTCTGACGCTGCCGACGTCTCTGCTGTCCAGCGCTTCACTTGTGTTGACGCTGCCTCCCTCCTCTGTCTTTTCTCTGCTACAAGCAGGCAGCTGACTTCCCTCCCCAGAGTCCTGCATGCAGTAGAAAACAAGCATTGGCATAGCCAATAGGTCTCGCCTTTGGGACCTGCTGCATAACTAAATACTTATAAGGTCCCAAAGGCGAGACTTATTGGCTATGCCAATGCTTGTTTAAATCAGATACAAATTGCAGTCATTATGGAATTATAGACCCATTACGCTACTCAGTTCATGTTACAACTTTTAAATGCAATTTCTTGCAGCAAGATTAGCAAATTTTAAAGACGGGTTAATTCTCCCCCAATCAAACCGCCTTTTTTCCATGTCGCTTTCCGGATTCACATATCCATTATTGATTATTCTATGCTAGGGAATCTCCAACTGCAGTTAATTTTTCTGATGTGGAAAAAGTATTCCATCTGGGTAACTTTGATTTTCTGCTTTTAGTCACATGGAGAATGAAGTTCCCATTCCAGTTCACAGGACTGATTCAAGGTATTTTTTTAGGGTGCGCTAATAAATATAACATTGAATGGCGAGCTGGTGAGAAAGTTTGCTGTTTGGAGGGCCAGACTACCCTCCATTTTCTTTTCTCTTTGCAAGTTTTATGTTATCACGCTCAATCAATCAATCAGACAGCATTTGTAAAGTTCAATACTGCACCCATAGGAGTATCTGGGCACTGTGCCTCTGTCAAAGAGCCAGGTCTTGAGTCTCTTTCTAAAGTATGCCAGCAAGGGGGCTGTACGGAGCTGGAGGGGAAGGTCATTGCAGGTCTTGGCAGCGATTTAGGAGAAGGAGCGGCCACCGCTGCGACCGATGCGGGATATATGTGCGAGACCGAGTGAAGAGGAGCGCAGCAGGTTGGTGGAAGTTCAGTGGGTGGTAGGCGGGTCTAGGTCGTCGAGGGCTTTGTAGCCGTGCGTGAGGATCTTGAACTGGCATCTTTTCTATAACTCAAGGAGATTCAAGGGTCCTACTCAGATAATGGGCTGCTCTGCTACCTCAGTGATTGTGCAGGTCCACCTTAAAATAGGTGAGATATATGTGTATCTTTATCTTGAGAATTCCAAATCAAAAGCAAATTCTAGAGATAATTTATTAAATCTCTCCTATGTCTGGAAACAGTATAAAAAGCTCTATCCTAAAATATGCAGAAAAAAAGCTATTCTCCTCAAGAGCCTGCAACGAGGGGTGAGCAGAGTTCCCTCTTAATTGGCTGAAGTGTTCGCTAATACAAATTCACCCCCCCTTATGAAGATTTAAACAGATGATAGATCCTGGACTCACCTTCCCCTGACAATTGTAGGTCGTACTAATATTTTTAAAATGTAACATTCCTGCAAAGTGTGCTGCTTTTTTAGTCTCTTCTTTTCATGCTATTTACATATATTCTTAAAAAGATTTAATGAATTAGTGACTTTCTTCATTTGGGTGATATAATCACAGACTCAGTTGTAAGACATTATGATGTTGGGCGGAAAGCCATTCGACAGCTCATCAGAGGCTTTCCGCCCTATGTCAGTAGTTTCTATCCGACTGCCTTATTACAATACTGGCGGTCGGAGGGAACCCAGCAGGGGAATTGCGCTCTGCCTCCGACAGGCTCACGGAGCCCGTCATGGCGTCGGTTAGAAAGATATTCCCCAAATGCACCGCCGGCAGAATTATGATGTCCGTTTCCAACAGCCTTTCCATGTTGGCCTTTCCGACATGGAAAGGCTGTCAGAAAGTGACTTTGGGGATCCCGCGTGTCCTCCGGTATGAGGTCTGGGGGGCACCTGTGGTGCCTCCAAAACATCCATGCCTCGTGTGGCAGGCACGGCATGGTGCCTGCCACACAGGGTATGGATGTTTTAAAAGTGGGCGTTTTCTATTGCGGCTTGTGCTGCAACCTGCAGCACAAGCCGCAATAAAAAACATGCACTTTCCGACCGCCGTGTAGACGGTTGCATCATAATATGGGAAGCCGGACCGCCGACTCCTTGTCGGGCAGTCCCATTTCTGCTACGATGTTGGATGCTTGTCCGATCGACATAGTAATCGGCCCCTTTGTGTTACATTAGCAGATGGTTTTTGGACTCAGATTTCCTGAACTACTATCTGGCTCCTTTTGCACATGTAATTCAGTAGTTGGACATTCCCGATGTTAACTCTGTTTTCTTCCAAATAATAAACCAGATGATAGAATTCATTATGTGTAAATACAGGAGCAATCAAAATTCTCAAGTCCATACTGTGTTTTCTTGCAAGGATTGTCAGAAGCCAGGGTGAATAATGGGTTTGCTGGATCTTCTTAGTTTAATTCCAATGTTTCGTGACTGTTTACTTCAGGAGGAATAACTGAGGTTGTATCCTAGAATTAAGAATACTCAGGGCCTCATTTATGAGGCCCTACCGGCACTATTGTGCCCGCTGGAACTTCACTTTTTTGACGTTCCGGTGGTGCAATTTGCCATTGGCATATTTAAAAGGCCAGGTAAAGCCACGTTACGTGGCTTTTCAAGGCCTTATAAATATGTGCCCCTTTCATGCAGAAAACTGCGTAGAATCAGATTGGTATCACATGCTCTTTTCTACTGCTTGGATATCATATTTTTAATAGCAAAACAAAATGTAAATCTGAAACCCCCACTGGGCTCTGGATGCCTTAAGAAAAATATTTTCATAATGTGTATAGAACAAGCTTATTATCACATATAATTTCTAAAGTTTTAGCCTGCATCATGGAAAATTTACGGAAAATCTACAGGAATGACAAGTGAAATGAAGAAATTACTACACTTTTTAAAATTATTTGTGAAACTTTATAACATTTTTTTTTTTTTTTTTAGTTTTATATAGCGCGAACTAGACCCGAAGATATCCAGTATCAGAGCGCTTTATATGATGGACACATTCATTTTAGGCACAGGGAGATTAAGTGATTTGCCCAGACACTCAGGATGTTGAGCGTCGTTGCCGAGACTCGAACCCGGTTCCCCAGCTTCAAGGTCGACCGCTTTAGCCGTAAGGCTACATCCTCTCCCTTTTTTGGATGTGTGGGAGTCATTTGATCAAATGATTGAATGGCAGAAATAAGCAGGTCATTCCTGGGGCTTGATTGAAGTTCCTTTTTTGCAAGAGCGAGGTCTGCTTTGTTAAAAACAATATGTTGCTGTCCTTATTTTTACTGCTTACCACATTTTTAAAATAACTGTTCCATGCAAGTGTTTTTAATCATAATTTTTTAATAATTCTTTTAATAGCACATATAGAGTATACCTCAAGTGGAGTTTACATTTTACTATAAGAATAAAATAGACGGCACCCAACACAAATCAGAGTTTCAGCCAATAAATATTTTGAAATCAAAATGTGTTTTGTTAAAGCTTTATTTAAGAAAATAACATCCATAAAATCTGCTGAGCTATGACAAATTACCAATACAGTATGTTGGCAAAAAATGTGCTTCCTAGAATCACTAAATGAAAAATAAAAGTGATAATGTTTAGAAATATGAGATGAGAACACTGATGCTTGAATGTAAAATGGATATCAATAAAGAGACCAGCAAAAAAAGAGGACTTAAGGCAACATCACATTGAATTAAATTCATCTAACATGCACCGAAATTGCAGTAAGGAAACTGTGCAAGTGTTTGGGCTACGCCCAATACATTATACCACAGAGTAGGACATTATTTTCTCTACAATCTGCTTGTAGCTAGAAAACACCAATTGCTCAACAAGAAAGCATACAATAATAAAACATTTTAAAATTCAAATAATGTAGACAAAGTCATCACTAAAACAATGACTATTATCGCTGTAGAAAATGTTTACTGTACAGGAAACAGACCATGGGCCTTTTAAGTGCTCATGTTTTCAATAAAATAACTTTAAACTGTGCAACTGAGGGAGGCAGGGGAGCTTTACATCAGTGATAAGGGAGGGCGAATAATGAATTAAAGCAAGAGACTTAGAACTGGGAAGGACTGGCAAGGACCTTACAGCAGAGAGGCTGACTGCTAACATCTTTCAACTGCAAAACTGCTCTTGGTGATTTTGGAAACACAGCACAGACAGAGCTGGTCCATCAGCTGCATCTGAGACAATTGCTATCTGAATTCAGATGCTTGCCCAGCTTCCAATGAATGACGTAAGAGAATATACCTTAATTTATGCCTGAAATGTGTCTCGATCTTGGAGAACATAGGGGCTTATTTGCAAGCCCCTTGGTCCGCCAGTGTGTCATTTTTAATATGGGAAAAAGTGACGTACTGGTGGCGCAATAAATAAATAAGCCCCATAGAGTGCAAGGGAAATAATACCTGTGAGAGTCACAGAGAAATATCCAGTCTGATGCAGAAAGCGCTGCTATCCTGTGGTAAAAGACTATTTAGGGTAGAGGGTCAAGGATGCAAGGGTGAAGAGACTTTAGAGTCAGCAGGCGAGTGCTAGATAAAGGCCACTCTAGGCAGCTGCCCTACAGTGCCTCCACATGAGGGCAAAACTACGTTACAACAAATGGCCTAAAAAATGACCTTGTTGTTACAGGACTGGCAGTGTGAAAAAAGCAAAATATCATTTTGTCTTCTGCTTCAAAAACCCTTCCCCAAAGCAGGGGGACAGTGCCTTGCAGAAATAGTGTGTTTGCGGCTTTCCTCCCCTTTTGGCATATCTCACCAATGACTCCCCACATCTACTGATTTAATTTATTTTGTAGTGTTCAGGACAGGAGACCAACCAGTGCACAATTCTTACCAAGTAGCAGACTCTTCCCACTGCACACATGTAGACCTCTTTTAATGAAACCCTCTCTGCTGGGCCCTTGTTTATTTAAAGTGCATTTAAGTAGGCAAGGAGCTGTGACAGTTGCACCTTTTGGAGGAATGCAACACAGAAACCATCCTATTGCCCACAAGAAGTGATGTGTGGTTCCTGGTGCATGGGACTACAAAGACTTGGAAGTGATGTGAAAGGAGAGCAAAACCCAGTCAAGTTTTAATAACTTCCACAAAGAATATGGCGGAGGAACATGTACGTATAATGAATTTTAGTGCACATTGTTTCATTTTTGTTGGTCACTCTGAAACACCAGCAGGAGGTTACTATCATTGATTCACTGAACAAACCTCTAGTGACAAAAGCGTGACCTTGCAGTGGCTGCATTGTGGCTCTTGAGAGCCTTGAGGCCCCGCTTGGATCGTCCTTAAAGTTAAAGTTTGTAGATTTATATAGCACAGCTTCTCACCCGTGAGGGTATCCAGGGGCTGCCCACGGGCACCTTAAGGTCCTCCATGATCATTCAGTGAGTGTCACTAAGGATGCAGGGCATGCTTTGGCGGTCCCAGTCTGCAGCATCCTTCAGCTTCATTCATGCAGGTTTCTATCATGTACGGAGTTGCACACTGGGATGTAAGAGGGCCCACCCCTTTCATGTGTCCTCACATCCTTGGATACTGAGCTGCCGGCAGCTCAATGCACACCACTGTCTTTTAAGCAGAGTCAGAGCAGCTGGTCAATGCATCATATCTTGCTTTCTCATGGGCTTTGCAGCAGGCTGCCCAGCAACCCGATGATTGGAGAAACTGGCTGCACGATATCGTACTCAGCAAAGAGATGGCATGTGTTCTCCTTGGAATCAGTCTGGCTCTTTGCCACGAATCCGAAGATCCTAAAATGTCAAATAAAAAGAGTCAAATGTCTGAGCCTGGACCATGTTTTCTACAAAAGCAAAACTATACGTGGGAAAAAATTACTGACTCAATATTGAACTACATGTTATGTGCACAGTAGCCAGCACAGTGTCTCATGGGGCCTCTTTGGAATGGCTGTCCACTTGCATCATAGCCTGCTATCAAGAGATATACTGGTTGCTAGATCCCCCTATCCGAGTTACGGGCCTGAGCCGCAGGTGAGGTGCAGGAACAAGGGAGAGGGCTTTTAACAGTCATTACAGCCCAAGGCAACAGGGCTATATTAATGTTCAAACACTCCACTCATGAGATGTAACTTGATAAAAAAAGGTGATAAAGAAAAAAGGAAGCAATGGGAAGCTGGTGCAGGAGTTCTATACCAGCCATTACTGGCCTCCATTGTCTGGAGACCAGCTCCCAATGTTGAAATCTTCTGATCAAACGTTTGGCTCGATTCACAAAAGACATTTTAGAGTATTTAAAGTAGCACTCCAATGTTGGAGCTTCATGTACTGCAAAATGCACTTCACAAACACACGGCTGGAGATCTCCAGCTCCACTCCACCCATCTTTTATGCACAGAGATCTCCCTCCCTGTGGCGGAAATCTCCACACACATTAGTATATGGATTAGAAGTAAATGTGGGAGGGTTAAGCGGGGGAGGTGGAAAAATGGGGAATAACTACTACAAAATTGGTGGGGTTAAGCAAAATTTAGGGAGGGCTTTACAGAGGGTCATGCGAATATAAAAACACAGACCCACATAAAAGCAGGATAACTGCTATGCAGAAAATTCACTTCCAATTCCACGACAGCCCTAATTGGGCCAAAATAGATGTGAATGTACTCGCGGTTTCGAGTAAGGCTGGCAAGACAGTGAGCCTATGAATGTAATTGTACGAGGCCACCTGCCTATTATTCTTGCACTTTACCATAAATATATTAACACTAAGCATTGGGTGGCATTGTATAGGGATTTAAACTTGGTGTAGGAGTAAATCTACACGTGTACAGATCTACAGATGCAAACTTACTTTTGTAAATTGGGCCCTTTATTGGAACGTTTGCAATTATTTTATCATGAGGGGACATGTGTGCAAGGTGTTGCAGCCCTGGGAGCTTACCTGGAAGATCGACACTGCTTTTGCCATCTGAAAAGAGACAAAAACGAATTTTTAAGGACATGCATTGTATTAGGAAACACCTCGCAATGGTGGATGGAAACTTAAACTCAGGCATCATGGAAGAAAGAAGTACATTTCCAGTGTAAATCAATGCTCAACACTACATTCAAGTAAGTAATAATGCAAGTTTAGAAATAACAAAGATAAAACAGAGCATTACAGAGTGGAGGGCTTCTTCAGAAACAATCCTTGTAGGATTTATGACTGAAGAATGCTGATCCCAAGCATGTGGAATTGAATGTTGAGAACATTTTAACATGACACACTGAAGTAGTGACTTCATATACAATTATAGATGGGTTATAATGAATAACGGGGATGTTTTTCACTAAGGAGTTTGGAGTGAAATCAGATAGACAAAAAGAGCAAACCTCGATTTGTCTATGATGTCACCCAGAAATGAAAAACTCTCCGAGTATTCACTTTTTAGTCATCTGTAATTTCATATCATGTATGCAACACCCCCCCCCCAAAAAATTATCTACACCTGTTTTCAACTTGTGTGCAGAGGCGAAAGAGTAATGGGGCAGATAAAAAATAAAGTACGTGCAGCCTGCTACCAACCCATTTAGCCTCCGCGCTCTCTACTCTCCAGTGCTGCACTAACAGGCTCTCAAAGAGCCCTGTCAAAGCAGCCTGGAATTCCTTCGCGGGTGCCCGTCGGGCATTGCAGCGCCGGCCCAACGAGGAGCAAAACGCCCTATGATGAAGCATGACATCCTCCGGGGTGTGTGAGGGCAATCCGTAAGAGACCTGAACTCTCCCCGACACTCCCTCACTTTAGGAACTGCACATTCCTTCATTTCTTGGAATTCCTTTGTCATAGCAACAGTGGAAAGCAACTTTTATTGCAGTGAATACCCAGAGTTAGAATCTAGTATTCACCCTCAGGGACATCCATACATAGCATTTACATTTGTGTACTTTTTATACAGTTTTTTTCTTGTTCTTTGTCCTGCTGAATATGTGTTTTTTCATGTTCATGCACCAGAGGGTCCTTTGTCATTCTGACCTTCACATCCATTTTAATATTTAATAAAGAGACTGATGTCATTGTTGTTTTACATCTGCACTCCATTGGCTGTTTGTATTGGGGTAAATGTGACGTCTTCATTTGAACCCTCTTTGAGATTTGCTGATGCACGAGTGACGAGACAGAATTTAAAGAATGCTGAACAGAGCAATCCTGATGTTCTATCTTAGAACATAAAACACTTTTACGCGTTTGTTGGAATATTGAGAGTGGCCCAGATAATCAGGTTCCTTGCTATGGCTTCGGAATATCATCTTCAAAATATCGTTTCACATTAATATTGAGGTCAAAATACCATGACTACTAAAATATCGAGGGTGAAAATATTGAGGCTAAGTATATTGGTTTTTATTTGTTAACAATAATATCGATGTTTTAAATATTATTTTATATATTGTGGTAGTTAACACTGATTTTATGTATTTATATGTATTGTATTTTGTTTATATTTTTGTTACAATTTACTGAGATATAAACTCAATTATTGTTGTTTTATAATAGTAAATGACATTGCATCGGTTATATATGTTATTTTTTCAGGTTCTGGGGTTTATTGTGGTAATAGATGGGCAGTGTTTTATTAAATAGCTGTATTAAATATTATTCAGTGATTTGATTTAAAAAAAAATTAATGTTAATTGTTTTAATTGTTAATATTTTATGTATATGTTTCATGATTTGTACATATATGTTCAGGTTTTGGAGTTTCTTGGTGGTTTGGGAGGGTAGTGTTTCATTTGTGTTTGATGATTTTGTATTTTCAGGTTTTTGAGTTTCTTGGTGATTTGGGTGGGTAGTGTTTCATTCATTTAAAATATGTAGTGATTACTAGCAATATATGCAAACATATTCTTATTTTAAATCTTTTTTCAATATTGGGGTTTGTTCATTTGCAATTTATTTGGTATTAGTTGCAAAATTATTCAGGATGATAGTGATTTATTAAAAAGTATGCTGGCTTTTTAAATATTAAATTAAATAAATCTGCATTAACTATTTAAATGTGTGCATTTTTATAAATAAAATAAAACTATTATATTGGGGTTCAAAGTCGTTTAATTGTATTTGTTTGTCAATATGACCCATCCAATTAATTACACGTACCCATGTTTTATATTCGTTTGGAGTTAGAAAAGTAAATCTGACCCCAATCCCGTTACTCCAGCCCGCCTTCGAAAAAGTATGCATTTTCCCCAGTGTTTGTGGGACTGGAGTTACAAAAGTAAATATGACCCCTCAAACAAGCACAAATATCACACACAAAAAAGTATGTATTTTCCCGAATGTTTGTGGGACTGGACTTCGAACAATAAATTCCCCATTTTTTGTGGGTATGGGGTTAAAATATTAAATATTCCCTCCCCTCAAATATATGAACTTTCCCCAATCTTTCTGTAATGAGAGTTAGAATAGAAAATCTGCCTACCACCGCCACCACCATTCCCTAAGCATATTTCCTTTCCCGTACTTTTATGGGATTGGAGTTAGCATAGTAAATCTCACCTACCCATATATATGTTCTTCCCCTGGTGTTTATTGAATTGGCGTTACAATAGTAAATCTGTCCCTTCCCCAAGTAAATGCTATCTTTTCAATGTTTGCTTGACTGGAATTAGAATATTTAATCTGGCACACCCCAAACATATGTACTTTCCTCAATGTGTGTAAGACTGGAGTTAGAATAGTAAATCTGACTCCCTCAATATATACACTTTTCCCAATGCTTATGGGACCAGAATTAGAATAATAGATATAACATATGCCCAGAAATATATGCACCTTCCCCAATGTTTGTGGGACTGGAGTTAGAATAGTAAACCTCCCCCACCCCCAAATATATATTCACTTTCCCCAATTTTTATGGGACTGAAATTGGTAACTATGATACCCACAAATAAAAACACTTTTAATAGTGATGTGGGACTGGAACTAGAACAGAAATATTGTACCACTGAAAAGTATATCTTCCTCGGTTTGTTTATGTGTAGCAAATATCACTTGCATATCAAATAAAAGCATTTGCTTTTAATTTTTATTTTACATGTGTATGGTATTTATTAAACAATCTAATAAAAGGTGTGATATTTAATATTTCAAATTTTAGCTGTTTACAGTCTTCAAGTAATTTGGAGTATGTGTTTTTAGATATATGCTTTTATTTTTAAATATTGTATTTATTAACATTGTTGGTGAACATAACTTGATTACATTCATTTTTAATTTTAATATAATATACATTCTGTTAAAGAGAATACGTTATTTATATTGTCAAATCAAATAAACTTGTAACAAGAAACATTTGTATTGTTTGCCATTTAAAAAAATATATATATATTTTTTTACGTTTGGATAGAAAAGACATCTTCGATATTTGACTATATATATATATATATATATATATACTTTTGCGAGTTTTGTTAAGTCTAACGTTAATTTTAATTACTATATTGTAGTCAATATCTTTGCAGGATATATCTGGTAGCAGATATTTTTAAACTTACCATATATTTTACTGTAGATATTTTGTATGTACTTCTGTCACTTACATTTAGGTATAGAAAACTCAATATTTAGCTATATATTTTAATCTCAATATTTTGGTGGCTATTTTTGTTGAAGATATTTAGGACTACGACTGGCTCCTTGGCAGTACCTCAACTTCTCCCCTCACAAAAATTACATTCAGATGTACTGCAATGGGGGCCAGTGGCAAAGTTGGTTGTTTCATTTGCCATGATAGACCTTTGATCCTCGCAGTAATGCTAGTTGTTAACAGGGACACTCCTTTTGTACCCTCTGCTGCGAATCATGCCAATTAGTCTAGTGAGACCCAATAACTAGTGTTATAGACTGGCTCTGTGCTCAAACACACTACAGTAGACCCCAGAGATACAGACATTAGGCAGTCTCAGGCCTCATTTATTAGACAAGATGTGTGGGGTCTGTTATGTAGTCCCAGTGTTCCATATCCGAAACATACTTTTTACAATTTCTGATACACAATTTTAGGCTTCATTTGTGAAACACTAGGCCTCTAAGTTGTTGCGCTTTATTATGCAGCTTCATGCCACATTCTGAACCAACAAAAGTCTCACTGACACGCAAAGGTTAAATACTCAAACATAGGCACCAATCATAAAACAACAGCCCCTATAATGTGAGACATCAGGGTTGATGCATTGATCATTCTTCAGGTCCCACTTTGAAGGCTCAAATGAAAGGTCATAAAGAGATTTTAATTAATTTATTTTGATCTTGGTGTCATTGCTGAAAGCCTCTAGAATGCATATCCTAGGCGACATATTGCACTTGACTAAGGTGCCGCCCTTAAAACAGTAAACACACCCTTCCCAGACCCAAAATCGTGGAGGTGGGATGGCTGCCTGTCTTTTTTTCCATTTCTGGGGAAAGTAGTGGATTACAGCTCAGACACCGCCATGGGAATGGAAACAAATGGACAGTCCTATCCCTCAAAGAGAACTTTGCCTTTAAAAGAAGGCTTGATCTGAAAATAGTAACATCAGCACAGCACTCACTGTCTGTTCTGTGGATCCAGGCAGCAGAAGCTTATTGTAGCCAGGGGATAGTGTCGGCGGAAAAAGACCCTGTGAGAAATAAACAAGGAAACGTGAGTTACACAAATATATGCACACCATCGCCATAAGAATCTGCACCACTGAGGGATCTGCCAGATACAAACTGTTTTTATCAATACCCTAAAGAATAGATGAACTGAGGAATAAACCTCAAATCACACAAAGGGCCCGATTATGGGTTTAGCTGTGTGGCGCCAGGCCTGCTTTGCCGTCGCACCGCCAAACCTGTGGTGAGGCCGCCCGCCAGATTAGGAGTTTTCTTCTGTCTGGCGGGCTTTTTTGGGGCGTTCCCATGGCAGTGCCTCTAAAACGGGCACCACAGTGGGAACGCCAAAAACAATTCCTGCACGGCATGGACTGGAAAGTCCATGCCATGCAGCAACGGGCATGCATGCACAAAGGGGGGCACATGATTTGCCCCCCTATGTGCATCCATAGGGCGCAGGGGCACCAGGGGACCCTGTAGGGCCCCCTTTGTTTGCTCTCCACCAGGGTTTTCATGGAGGAGGAATCGCCATGAAAACCCTGGCAGAGAGGAAACTCCTAATATGCTTGGTGGGACTGCGGAGGTCCTGCCAAGCATATGGATTCCTCTATATTGCCGCAACACCCCCAGGGCATGGCGGTTACCTGGCTGCTGCGGTGGGGCTGTGGCACCCATCTCATAATAGGGCGGTGGGGAGACCGCCACCGCCGCGCCCCTCCTAGTCTTGCGGTCCTTGGACCGCCGGACTCGAAATCAGCCCCCAAGTGTCAGTAGCAGGTATGTGGTAACACTGATGCACAGGTCATGAAAGAAAGCCAATTACATAAGACAGTCAGAGTGGGAGATGACTGAGCTGGCACTGAGATTCCGTAGCAGAGGTGGAGTTACACTGAGACACTGAGGATCTTTTAAACTGTCCTGAAGCTGAGTCAGTGAACAGACAGGATTAACTCAAAGGCACAGAATTATGTCTAAGGTCCTAAAAGACAAAGCGACTAGTGGGGTTACTCTGAGGCTCTTAGGAATGCTCCGGGGCTAAGTGGAATGGGGAAAGATCGTAATGGGACTACTTGCCAGCTAGTTCCATGGTCACAGCACTGCCAGACCTAGATTTTTAGCCAACATAAATTTGCATGCTTTGATTTTTAGTTCATACTTGCAATGTTAAAAAGTAAACTAAAATCTCCAGACTGCAACATGCAGATCAATAACCAGTCTGGACTTTCAGAATGTCTGACACACAGCATGGAGTTTTGGAAAAGCCAGTGAATTGATGGATGCACTTAGCTAGTGATGTGTCTCAGTACATGTGAAGCTTGCCTGTGAGATGGCCACATTGTCTCCAATGACCCTTTAGAAATAGCCATTGCACAGGTAATAAAGTGCAGACTTTATTTTGCCATTTGCAGGTATGACCTGGGAGTGGGCTGTAAATGATGTGAGCTCCTGCTCTCAGTATGGAGCCATGTCAAGAATCACAGCAGTGAGAAGTGGTAAAAAGCAATGTCAGCTTCCTAAGACACATCAAGTAGATTCTCTGCCTCTAAATCATCTCTCTTCCCTCCTCAAATAGTTTATCCTCAAAATGAGGGACCAGACAACAAAGATATTCCCCAACAGGGTAAAATAATATTTTGTTTTCTTTTGCCTCTGTGTTGCTTTCTTATATGGCAGGCTGTGCATGACACTCCCTCCCCCACTTGCAGGAGATGTGTTGCATGTGCTTGAAGACATGTTGAAATATAGGTTTTATGCAAATGAAGCTAAAATTAATGTGTTCATTTTTAAATGTACCTTTAAGAAGTAAAACAAATAATGTAATTAAAAAAGTAGACGTTCAAAATTGATTTTCCGTTTCTTTTCCCACTGTTTCCCATTGGTGTTAGTGTTAATCCTTCCTTCCATGAGAGTGTTTTGCAGTACCAGTGACTGGCCATGTGTGCTCTTTGACATACTCCAAGTGTTGGCTGAGCTAGACTTGAGCCTATTTTGTCGGTAGATTTAGGTGTGACTTTTATGAACAACAAGTGTCCTTCTCTCTTATGGGTGTGTTTCAGTGTTGGCATGTGCCTCCCTAAACCACTCATTACATTTTCCCAAAACCCCACCCACTTAGTATTAAATGTTTCCCAATTTCCAACCGCTCTCCCTTGTCCTTCCCACATTTACTACAAAAATGTATACCTCAGTGTGTGGACATCTCTGCATTTGTTGCAGAGGTCGATGCATATGAAAGATAGGACAGGCATAGACGGAGATCTCTTGCTGAAGGTTTATGAGTAGGGTTGCTACCTGACTGGTTTTTTTCACTGGGCTGGTCTGTATTTTTAAGTCCTGGCTGGTAAAAATTTGGGGAAAAGTAGTGAAACACTGTATTTTTTTCTCTTTGGAAGCTTCAACCTAAAACAGCACACACATAAGTCATCTGAAATGTACTTGACAGCTCTCCTACTCTTTGGAGAATAGGCCCCCTTTAGGGTCTGTTTATGAGTGGGTCAGTTAATTTTGACCTGTGCGTAAACCCCTGTTTACACATGGGTCAGACCTACTACTTTGAAGGTATTGAGCGCATCTGATAATTATCGGATGCATTAAATAACTCAACCTTTGTTAAATTTCGGCAGGTAAAACCTATTGAAATTTAACAGGGAAAAGCATACAGTATTTACCGTATCATGCAGATTTTGAAGCGTTAAAAATGAAAAACCTCTTGTTATTCCCAAAAACTCGTAAAAGGCCCTTTTTATAGCACCCAATAAATAACGTAACCCGTGGTATTGGTATTTATCAGGTTAGCAACTATATTCTGAATCAGGCCCGTTGGTCTTTTAGACTGAATGTGAACTTGCACATCTGCAGTAAAATGTTCTGTGCTGAAGACGTGCATACAGAGTCTTGAGTTTGGGTGGAAGCACAAGGGAGCTCGAGCTGACCCATTAACTTTATTGTGTACGAAAGTCTATATAAGCCCTCAAACCTCAGTTTGTGGTCAAACTATTACCAGTGTAACACTACCATCTAGTGGTCAATTGATGTATTTCTAATTTGCCTCACATAAGGCATCTTCATTAGTTTAGTTCAGTTCAGTTCAAAGACTGTATTCGGATAGCACCATATCCATAAAAGCACAATACATAAAATAAGTTAAAATCCACAATAAGAACAGTTACAGTAGCATGCTCAAAAATGCATAAAAATTAAAAAGCACAGCACAAACATCCTTCATAAATTACCCATCGATTTGCGAGCACAAACAGCTGTTCTCAAAAAAGTGCCAACACGGAAAACTAACTCTTCATTTTCTAGTTTGAGTATGCTACTAAGCGCATCTACCATTATAGGGTACGGAGGTGGTCGGGTACTGATGAACATCTTGGCAAAAAAAATAATAATATTTACATAGGCCCATGTAAGATACTCATTCTACGGCTTTATTTAATACAATTTCCAGTAAAACAATTACTTACTGTGTGCTAAGTTATTGTTATAATCAAGTTGATGTGTTGACAAAGCACAAATAATGTGTAATTTTATAATAATACTTATTTTAAATAATTGTTTACTGTACAATTGCATGGATGTGTTTTTTACTAGACCTTACAAATAGCTTAGTTTATAACAAACTGCAATGGAGTTTTCAAAAGCCCCAGCCCCCTGTCCTCGAGGAGACAATGCTCCTGGGTCTTTCATTTACTGATCTATTGTGTTTTGGGAGTTCTAGCCCTGGGTCACGCGAAATCAACTGCTTTACCAGATTTTACTCATTTGTAAACAAAAAAATACACACATAGAAACACCCATACTGAGAATCTGGATTTCCCGTTTGGTCTGCCATATCTCACAGATATTTATTGGCTTTGTGCTTAAAGGAGAGGATGTAGTCTCACGGCCAGAGCTGCCGACTTTGGAGCTGGGGAACCAGGTTCGAACCTCGGTGTTGGCTCAGCATCCTGTGATTCTGGGCAAATCACTTAGGGGCACATGCATCAAGCATTTTTGTCTTCGCAAACGGGCCGATTCCCAGAATCGGCCCGATTGCGAATGCAAAAAATGCTTTTCAGATGCAGCAAACCCTATTTTGCGATTCAGTAATCTGTTACCAAATCGCAAAATGGGTTTGCGATTCGCTATTAGAAAGGTGCGTGTTAAGGGCGTCCCTTCATAATACTGAATCGCATCAGTATGTAGGAATGTTTTGTGACCAAAATGCGGTCGCAAAACATTCACATTTTACCACCTACCCATTCGCAAATGGGAAGGGGTCCCCAGGAGACCACCTTCCCCTTTGTGAATGTTTGTTACAGCGTTTTTTAAGAGCAGGCAGTGGTCCCACGGACACTGCCTACTATTAAAAAATGAAAAGAAAACTTTTCATTTTTGTTATAGAACTGCATCCCGTTTTCCTTTAAGGCAAACTGGCTGCATTGTAAAAACAATTGCTTTATTTAAAAGCAAACACAGTCATGGTGGTCTGCTGACCCCAGCAGGCCACCATTCCTATGATCTTTGCGATTCCTAGGGGGTTGCAAATTGCGACCAACCTCATTATTATTCATGAGGTAGGTCATTTGCAATCCCCTAGGAATCGCAAAAACTGTTCAAAACACTTTCATGCATGTCATTTTGCGATTTCCTAATTGTGAATCGCAAGGATTCGCAATTAAGAAATCGCAAAACGGTTTCTTCTTGCATCTGGCCCTTAATCTCCTCGTGCCTACCAAAATCAGAATGAGTCCTTGTGTAATGTAACTGGTGCTCATGTAAAGGGTTCCAATACCTTCCGGTCGAGTTCCTACTATGTAAAACCGGAGAGAAAAAAAACCTGGGGGCCCCCTAAAGTGTTAGCCCCCTCCTGAGCTGCAGGGGCCTGAATAGGGCCCCTGTGTGCCCCAGTCTGCTCCATCAATGCCCTATTGGTATGCTCGGGCCCAGCATCCACCATTCAGTGCCAGTTGTCTCCCAGCAGAACCCACCATGAGGGAGTTCCCTCCTGTGAAATGGTGGTAGCACTAGCTCTTGGTTTCCAGGCTACATTAAGTAAGGAAAACATTATTTCAGTCACAAACAGTAAAATGGGGGAGATGCCATTATTCCAAGAATTTAATATTTTTGAGTTCTTTCATTATGGAACTTGATATTTTGTGCCTTCTCATGCACATTTTAGATGATTCTAAGGTCACCATTGTTGACTTAATATTTCTGCTAATGATGCTAGTTTTATAAAATAGGGCCTAAAAATGACAAAGAGAACCTATACATAAATAAATAAAAACATAAAATCTTTCTAGACGAAAGTGTACATGCTGCAGAGTGAAAACTGTACACGAGAGCAGGAGCAAAGCTGGAGAAGGACAGGTGCAGCAAGGACTGAGTAAGATTGTATTCATCACTGCTTATTCCAGATACTTCTAAATGTGTTTCTCCATCTCTGTTGCCTGGTGGTTGTTTTGTTGCAGCCTCCTGTGCTGCTACAGCTACAACAGGCATTTGTGCCCCTACTTGCAGAGACAGTCACTCTTATCTTTACATATAACGTTTCCAGACCTTCCTGCTCTTTTTCCCAATTAATGTTGTCACCCAGCGCTCACTTACTTCCTCTGTACGTCGGTCAGCGTTATCCCTTGATCTGTCGCTTTGAAGTGGACGATGGTTGGAATGGGCAGTGGCTCCATCTTTAAGGTGGTGGAGACGGCTTTCTGTATGGCCAGGCTGCCCGTCAGGGTCTCCGTGCAGACAGAGGTCAGGTATAAAACATTGCAGGCTGCAAGCACAAATCAATGAGACGAAACCCATCAAACTTCGAAGTCTTCCTTTAGTCCACTAGCGGGTAGAGTGGCATGCAAAAGGTTAGTCAAGATGGGGCGAGATCAGTCAACACGAGAAATGCAACTGATCCTGTGCAGTCCTAGCCAGCGAGCCTCTCACGGACACCAGCCTAAGGCTAGTCCACTCTGATCACCTGCCAAAACTTTCAAACTAACTTCAATCTTTTTTATAGGAGTAAATGACCTGATCCTAAGGTCTTATTGGTGCCATGTGTCATAAACAATAGAGGAAGACATAAACCTCTTCTTAGCACTCAATCAATCAATCAATCAATTAATCATGATTTATAAAGCGCGGCTAATCACCCAATAGGGCATCCAGGCACTTGCAGGTCCCAGAGGCTAATTCAATCAGCCAGGTCTTGAGGGCCATTCGGAATTCTGAAAGTGAGGTGATGGTCCGGAGGTGTGGGGGGGGGGGGAGGCTGTTCCAGGTCTTTGCTGCTATATGGGAGAAGGAGTGTCCTCCACTTCTTCTTCGGTAGATGCTGGCAGTATGGGCAAGTGAAAGACTGTTGGTAGGTTCAGCACTGGGCATGCTATCCGTGGCATCTTTTGCTATTTCTTCTCTTTAGTAGGGCTCTCACTGAGTGCTGCTGGATGCAGCACATCCTCTACCCCACTGAGCTTCTTCTGCAGCCCCTGCCACGCCCCGCCATCCCCAGTCCTAGAGATGGGTGAGATCTGGACCCTCTACTCACCTGCCGTTCTTTTCAGCTCATGCACTGCGGATTCAGGGGAGGATTCAGGGCTGCTGTCACCTTCACAAAAGTCTGTGTAGACAACACGTAAAAAAAGACAGCTGGATTAGGGTATTTCTGGAGAGACTGGGTCAGAGGTACAGCTTCTATTCCTAGGGCTTAGGCACTTACCCTTTGTGGGGATGGACAGTTTGCAGGGCAAGGACAGAGGCATGATGGCATGCTGGTACACCAATGCAGACAGGCTCCCTAGGACAAGGAAGGGCATGTTACACTTTGGCAGTCAGTGGCATCACACAATGTTATCATGGTCGGGCATGAGGCTTGCAAGCTCAAGATGTGTACATCACTGCTTCCATTCTGCCCATGGCTGGATATTGACAGCGCGCAAGGACTCCTTGCATCATTTATTCTATCAATTTTCCCGCCAGCGGTAACACTTGACAATGTATCAAGTCACTAGCTCTATTTCCTCTCCTTCTCTACAATTCTACACTTGTCTCGTCCCCGGCTTTGTTGGTTCGTTCCTTGTTCTCGAAGCATACATGTACGGGAATTTAATAACCTTTTTTGGAGAGACTCTTTTTATCATCTGAGCACCACCTTCCCTGTCCTGGGATTTAATTTTTCAAATCATTAGCAGGTATCTTTGTTCAAGTGAAGTGAACGAAAACTACAATTCCCAGAATGCAGTGCTATGTTAAATGGTCTATGGCTTGCTGCCACCATGAAGCAATCTGGCAACCCTCTAGTCAACCCTGAGAGATGGTGGGTGCTGTCCGGTAGAGGAGAGCTGGTAGAGATCTCCTCAGGCATTACAAGCAGGAAGTGAACTGAACCAGCAGGAGTGGCCCTAGATATCAGAACAAACCAGGCACCCCATAACTACATGCTGGGGCTAGGACACACCTCTAAGTAAATTAACCTACCTGCCTGGCTCTAGAACAAGCCTCTAAGTATTTTAACCTCCCTGCTTGGGTCTAGGACAAGCCTCTAAGTAATTTCATCTACCTGTCTGGGTTTAGGACAAGCTTCTAAGTAATTTAACATACCTGCCTGGATCTAGGACAAGCTTCTAAGTAATTTAACCTACCTGCCTGGATCTAGGACAAGCCTCTGAATAATTTCATCTACCTGTCTCGGTTTAGGACAAGTCTCTAAGTAATTTAACCTACCCCCCTGGATCTAGGACAAATCTCTAAGTAATTTAACTTACCTGCCTGGATCTAGGACAAGCCTCTAAGTAATTTAACCTACCTGTCTGGATTTAGGAAAAGCTTCTAAGTAATTTAACCTACCTGCCTGGGTCTAGGGCAAGCCTCTAAGTAATTTCACCTGCATGGCCTGGGTCTAGGATAGGACTCTAAATAATGTAACCTACCTGCCTGGATCTAGGACAAATCTCTAAGTAATTTACCCTACCTGTCTGGCTCTAGGACAAGCCTCTAAGTACGTTAACCTGCCTGGGTCTAGGACAAGCCTCTAAGTAATTTAACATACATGCCCGGATCTAGGACAAGCCGCTAAGATTTTTAACCTACCTGTCTGGATCCTAGGACACGCCTCTAAGTAATTTCATCTACCTGCCTGGGTTTAGGAAAAGCCTCTAAGTCATTTAACCTACCTGCCAGGATCTAGGACAAATCTGCAAGTAATTTAACTTACCTGCCTGGATCTAGGAGAAGCCTCTCAGTAATTTCATCTACCTGCCTGGGTATAGGACAAGCCTCTCAGTAATTTAGCCTACCTGCCTGGGTCTAGGGCAAGCCTCTAAGTAATTTCATCTACCTGCTTGGGTTTAGGACAAGCTTCCAAGTAATTTAACCTACCTGCCTGGATCTAGGACAAGCCTCCAAGTAATTTCATCTACCTGCCTGGGTTTAGGACAAGCCTCTAAGTAATGTAACCTACCTGCCTGGGTTTAGGACAAGCTTCTAAGTAATTTAACCTGCCTGGGTATAGGACAAGCCTCTCAGTAATTTAGCCTACCTGCCTGGGTCTAGGGCAAGCCTCTAAGTAATTTCATCTACCTGCTTGGGTTTAGGACAAGCTTCCAAGTAATGTAACCTACCTGCCTGGATCTAGGACAAGCCTCTAAGTAATTTCACCTGCATGGCCTGCGTCTAGGGCAAGCCTTTAAGTAAGTTAACCTACCTGCCTGGGGCTAGGACAAGCCTCTAAGTAATTTCACCAAACTCAGCGATCTATTTACAAATTGAAAAGCCTAACTCAACTTTACCAGAGAAGCTGGTCTCAACAAATTGAGGATCAATGGTCGACTTGAGCATTTGATAAAAGCCTTATGGTTGATGAGGCTTTACTTTGTGCATAAACTAAAAGTGGTACAGACATAGCTTTCCCATGCACGGACCATCCTCTCACCGAAATAGGGCTCTTCGGAGGCGCCTTTCAGGTGAACACCTTTTGGCGAAGACTCAATCAGAAAATGCCGGATGTGGTCACTGGACTCTTCACCTTAAGGAACAAAATAATGATGTCAGATAACTGAATTTGGTGATAACATGTGACATTAGTGCAGAACGTCGTTGTTCAGCCATACTACTTACAGACACTAGAAAGAAAACATCATTAATAGAAACAAACTTTCTATGGAGCAAGGAACTGAACACAGTTGTCAACTATTGCTTCCTGCTAACATATTTTTACCCAAAAAGCAAGAATACATTTAAGGTATATTATTTCATCACCCAGCTGAGTTAAAATGTGTATTTTGCATTGTGTGCCAAAATGATAATTCAGATTATTGTGTGTATGCATTGCAGTTAGGATCCTATACATGTTAAAATAGTATGTTTGTGTCAAATAGGCAGCGGCGGCCATCACAGGTAAGCGCGGTAGGGTTGGTCGGGGGCGGGAGTCGACAGAACAGGTATAATTAAATAAATAAATAATACCTATTCCGTCGTCAGTCGACTTCCCCCCCTGCCGCGACCCGCCCTGGCTTACCGCTCTTACCTGTGCCGGCCGCCACTGCAAATAGTTTGTTTGACCATTTTTAAAAAGATGGGAATTGCCTAGAAGTGATGACACTCACAATGAGCACTATAGAAAGGATCCACGTGAATAAATAACATTTGTAACATTGTTAACCTGATGGAAAGTATAAACAGGCAGTGTACAGCAACTGATACGCAGTCATAAAATTATCACAATTCGTAACCAAAAGTCTGACATTGTGAAATAACATAGCCAGTCCAAAAATTCCCTATTAGATTTAAATGTTGAGAAGCTCCTCCTAGCACCTCGTCCACCCAATTGCTTAGTTAAAGTGAAATTCAGGTATAACCTTCAGGAGGACCAAACACAGACTCTAGGAAGCCAATCTCAGCTGAGTCACAGGTTGAGGGCGGCACAGCTTACAAAAATAACCCTCGAACTCAGAGAGGTCCGGCCTTCATCATAACAAATCTTGCTGTAAAAGGCTAGAGCGCAGATGGAGGTCGTCAAAAACTAGTACAGATAAACAAATATTGAAATGTGCACTACGTGCGTATCACAGTAAAATAAGGATAGCACACAGGCAACATATTGTCAACAAAATAGATCAGGCAGGCACCTCCTTGAAAGAATTACTCAGAATTCTAAACACCTTCGTCAAACCCATGCATGTTCTTCTGTTATTCCTGCCTCCAAGACTCTTTGTGACACCTTGGCCAGCCACTTTCAAATCAAAATTGATAATATCTACTGCAGTTTTCATCCCATGCTTAATTCTTCAATTGACGCCGGCACCATGGATCTACCATGAAACACTGCTTCGGTGGTACTCGATAGGTTTGAGCCTATGTCTCTAATTCAGATGCTTGACTTGCTAACTAAAGCAAAATCTGGCTCCCCTTCTGATCTCTGTCCGCCTCAGATCATTGTAACTCTTTCTCCTCTTCTTGCACCTGTTATTACAGCATTGTGTAACCAGTCTCTGACTCAAGCTACTGCTCTGGAAAGCAGCTCATGTGACACCTATCCTGAAAACACCTAATGCAAACCCGAAGGACCTAAATAATTATTGTCCCATTTCCCTCCTCCCTCTGTTGGGCAAGGTTTTGGAGACTCACGTCAACAAACAGCTCTCCTCCTATTTGGAGAGCAATAGTTTGTTGGACATCTCTCAATAGGACTTCAGACCTTCCCACAGTAAGGAGACTGCTCTACTTGCAGTAGTAGACACTATTAGGTTATCCCTGGATGCCGGAAACCCTGCCACGTTGGTCTTGCTTCACTTATTGGTGGTGTTCGATACCATCTCCCATTCCATCTTGGTGGAGCGTCTTCATCAGATACGCATCCAGGGAGCCGCCCTCGACTGGCTGAAGGATTTCCTTAAGGATAGGATCCAAACAGTTTCCATGGGTACGTTCCACTCCAACACTATTGCCTTGGACAAGGGGGTTCCTCAGGGTTCCTCCTTGAGCCCTACGCTTTTCTACACCTAAGTAGCCCCCCAAGCCCAAGTAGTGAAGTCCTATGGGTCTGAAACATTTTCTTATGCAGACGACACTCAGTTGGTCCTCTTGTTTGCAGAGATTTGTTGAATGCTCGAGAAAAATTGCCATTTGGATGTCCCTCAATTGTCTCCAACAGAATGGGGGCAAAACAGCGTTTCTTCGGTTTGGCAAAGCCCAGCTCTATTGGGTGGAGGATTGGTGGCTGGCAGAACTTGGTCTAGCCCCATTGCCCAGTAGAACTGCCAGGAACCTGGGTATACTTTTAGATGATAAACTATCTATGAGAGACCAGATTACCTCTGTCTGGCATACCTGTTTTGGCACATTGTGCCGTCTCAAGAAAATCTTTCGGTGGCTTCCTTTGAGCTCCCAGAAGACACTCACTCAGGCATTATTCATCAGTACCCTGTATTATGGCAATGCTTGATTCTCGCTTCTAATGAATCCCTTCTATCGAAATTGCAGGTTGTCCAAAACACTGCTGCCCGTATGGCAAACAACCTGCCTCCAAGAACACCGTCAGCCCCTACGCTTAGAGCCATACATTGGCTCCCCATTCTAAAGACAGCAATGTTGAAACTGCTATGTCTGACCTACAAATCTTTGTCAGGCTCCGGCCCAAAGCACCTTCATGACAGACTCACTCTGTACCTCCCAAACAGGAATCCAAGATCTAGTCGTTAATTTCTTTATGTCCCCAGCGTATCTGCACAGTTAAACAGGGTGGCTGAGCCTTTTCCTACCTTGGCCCATAACACTGGAACAAGCTTCCCCAGCACATCCGTGCATGCATCAGTCTGTGTGACTTCAAAAAATACCTTAAAACCTGGTTGTTTTGGCAGGGTTGCCCGCTGTCCCCTTATCTCTTTGCGTTGGCAGTCGAACCGCTGGCTGCCTAGGTGCGTATGGATGCGCAGGTGACGGGCTTTGAATGGGATCATGGGTTGTCGGACCGTATCGCGCTTTATGCCGATGAAGTGTTATTTTTTTTAACGAACGTGAATAGAACCGGTCCGCGACTGCTTCGCATTATGCAGATCTTTGGAGAATCGTCTGGTCTCTACATGAATCCAAGCAAATCTACGCTATGGCTTCTTGGGAATATGTCGGGTGTGGGCGATTGGGCTGCGTCGGTCTGGGTGGTTACTAATGGTATGAAGTATCTTGGGGTGTTCCTTTCCGAATCTCCTGCGGTGGCTTGGGAGAGCAACCTGGTTCCGGTCTGGGAACGCGTCCGGGATGATTTGAAGATCTGGTCGCGCATGCCGCTGTCAATCTATGGCCGATCGGCCATATTTAAGATGGTCGCGCTTCCTCGCTTATTGTATCAGCTGCAGAACTATCCCTACCCGATTTCCCCCCCCCCCCCATGGTTTCGACAGGTAAATTCGGCTCTGGGGCAGTTCTTGTGGGCAGGTGGGGCGGTACGCGTCGCCTTGCGGACATGCTTCCTATCCACGTATTGCGGAGGCTTGGCGACCTCGGATGTTCTGTCCTACTATATGGCCTCACAGCTCCTTATCCTAAATGAGTGGTGGTATGGGAGTCGGGATGACCCAACCTACGCTGTGGAGCGGCGCCTCATGGGGGATCTCTCTCTCCACATGATCCTATACTCTGCACCGGCGCGCAGGTCTCTGCCGTCGGTGACACGGGTGGTTTTCTGGGTCTGGCGGCAGGCATTGCCGCGGATAGGTTGGTGGAATACGCTGACCCGGGAGACCCCACTGTGGAACAACGGGCGCCTGCCACAATTAGCTGCATTGCCGGGATTTCGGGGTTGGGATAACATTGGCATTTCTACTCTTGGTGTTGTTATGAGGGGGACCACCTTGAAGTCCTTTCAGGACCTGCAGGGCGACTTTCAGATGCCTAAGTCCCAATTCTATAAATACCTCCAATTTCGTCACGCCCTGTCTCCTAGTCTGGTGGATCTGGAGACACTCGCCGAATTCAGCCCGGTGGAAGCCAAGATATTTATGGGGGGATCTTCAGGACCACAAAATTTCCAAGATCTATCAGACATTGGTGACGCACAGCTCCCCCACTCTGCAGAATCTCAGGGGGACTTGGGAGGAGGACCTGGGCTCCATGGATGAGGAGGACTGGACGGAGACTCTGGCCTCCCCGCGAGCGGCAGCCATTGCGGTACGTCTACGTCTTATCCAATTCAAATATCTCCACAGGGTCTACTTTACAAGGGTCCGGTTATGGAGGGCGGGCATGGTGGCTTCCCCGATGTGCCTTAGATGTGAACAGGAGGAGGGGACCCTGATACACACGGTCTGGCAATGCTCCGCCCTGGCGCGGTTCTGGCGAGGGGTGATGTCCTGCCTTTCGGAAGTGTTGGGCTGGGACCTGCCCCGGTCATCGAAATTGGAATTATTACACGTCATGGAGGGGATTGGGGGCACCATATATGCGCCATCTTATGATGCTGGGATTTACATTAGCGAAGAGGGATATCGCCAGGGCTTGGAAGGCGCCGGCGCCACCTTTGGTGTCGGTATGGAAGAGGGGCCTGGACTTTTGTATGGGTTTGGAACTCCCTATTTTTACAGCTAGAGGTTGCCTGCAGAAACATTATAAAATTTGGAAGCGGTGGGCACACTATCGTGGGCTGATGTTGGAGCCGATTGTGGAGGGGGCTCCCCCCCTTCCAGTTTGATGCTACCCCATGGGTGCACAGGGTATTTGCTTGTATGTATGAATGGGTTGGGGCGGCGGGTGTGGTGCGAGGCCTGGTTCTAATTGTGCTTAAGAGGTTGTTTGTGCGACTTGGGGGGAAGGGTGGGGGGTTGTTGGAGGGTGGGGGTTTCTTTTAAAAATATAAAAGGAGGGGGGTATTTTTTCATCTGTATTGCACTTCTTTACCCTTGCTGTATTTATTTCCCTTTGTTTTTAAAAAAAAGTAAAAGTCATGATGTTGTTTATTGATTGTGCAGAGGCCTCTGGGGTACAGAGCCCTGCGATATATGTCATTTGATGAATAAAATTTGTTTAAAAAAAAAAAAAAAAAAAAAACATGGTTGTTTTAATGCTGCCTCTATCTCATCTAACCTGCCAGTTACAGAGTTGAGATATCCCTTCGGGGATGAGTCCTGCACTATACCAAGACCCAAATAACATAACATAGCAACAGCAGCGTGATACCTGATTTGTTGTTTGTCGCTGCAGGCGAGAATGGTACCCTCATGGCCAGTCCAAAGGATCCCCGGTAGGATGTGCTGTCGCGGATAATGAAGGCGCCTGGTTCCTTGCGTGACAAGAGCTCCAAAACTGCAAAGCAAGAGCGATCGGTGTCGTAAATAAACATGTCCTTCAGAAGGGGAGGATAGCTGAGGATCCTTACCCTATGCCCCACACATTTTGTGGGCTCGCTCTGCTGTTATAACATGTTTTAAAATATTTAAACTGAAGGCCTGGCCTCTTCTAAATTTAGCTAATGCAGCAACACCACTAAGTGGCACCAAGTAATGGGTTTGACTACCCTAGTGTACATATCTTACTAATACCAGATGCTTCTTGGATCACACACCTAAGAGAGGCCGCACAAATGTTTTAGCCCAGGCATCACCAAAGCTTCGGACATGCCTGTAAATAAAACACAGACTACTAGCTCAGAGGAATTGACTGCATACAAGGAATGCCAGGGTCATCAAGCTTGTGTGCACACGTCTGTCCATTTGGCAGCAATGATGGCTTTACTTAGTATTCAGCTCTCAGCTATGGTGACCAGTTTTTGGAGAGAAAAAAACAGGTCATTGCACAAGCACAGATGCATCACTACAACTTTGGATCCACTGAGGGGCACAGAGTGACAGTAACATAAAAAAGACAGACAGTGAGAAACAAAGTGCTTTCTGCTAGACACTGCTAACTTATTATGCACTGGAAGACAAGACAACTTCCTTCCCTTCGTGTTCAGTCAAACATCTATCAAGATCGGGACATATGCTAAATTTATTGAGATTTGCAGGGATCAAATGTTCAAAAACTAGGACTGTCCAGGCAAATCTGAGATGCATGGTAATCCCACATGTTAGCTTTTCCACTAGAATCATTCCCTTGTGATGGACGCAGACCGTTTTGCCCCAACCTACGAGTGATACTGCAACAGCCTTTTCCATACACTTTCTGTAAAAGAGGGTACTAAAGTGTCATGGGAATACCAGGACAGAGAAGCTTAGGAGTAAGATGAATTTGGATAAGAAAAGCCGCAAGCCACACCATTCTTTACCTTGTTCACGGTTCAGGTGGGGCTTGAACCAATATTTGGAGGTGTCGGTCACAAACTTCATGGATGGCTCGCCATTTGAGTGCGGATCTGTAACAATCAGAAGAGCTTTTAGATTTTTCTTCTTTAAGCAAATCAACAAGATGCTCATTGAGGGTATGCAGTGGACCTCTAAGTAGGGGCTGAGCAGGGTGGATTTAACGATGATGAAACAATAAGATGTCTCTTATGGAGACATCCTCTACATCTGGTTTTCCATCTTCTAGTGATAATAGCAATAAACTTATTTTTAACATATTCTAGCTTTTTCAAGTGAACAATAAATCTCAGAGTGTTTGTTTTTTACTTGGGTACTCATCAGACAATGGTCAGATTCTTTACAGAAGAGATACAGCAGTAGGAAATAGAGGGCACCAGTAAGATAAAAAACAATTGGGTACATTTCTGAGCGTGGACAACCATCTCCAGAGCAAAGGTAGAAGGTTCTTTGCAGTCAAATCCTATCACTTTTTGGGGGGAAATTAGAGATTAGAACATCACTAAAACTCAAAAAAGCAAAATGTTGCAAGGTAGCCCATCAAACTTTAGCAGAGAACCCATTAGCTAGAGAAAGGGAGAGACTCTCTCATTGCAGCGCTGATCATTCAATGTATATCCATTGTGCCTCAAATAAACACAAAAATCTTTGAGCCATTACACCAAGCCACATTATACTAGCAAGCGCTAGAAAAATTACTTTCCCTGGATGACACCACATGTCAGTTGTCCTTCTGAAAAATGATGAATGATCACCAGCACACTTTTTAGACCCAAGGGGTGTATGAAATTATAGGACTTTGCATCTAGAAATTGTGGAATCCGCTTTAAAACTCTGGAAATCTCATGAAATATCCAAAATTAAAACTCCACAAAATCAGGGAATTCGCATTAATATGAAAGTAAAATAAGAACACACCATAGTGTGCAGAAAAAATACTGGCAGTATATTTAGCTTGCAAAAATGTTAATGTGAAAAAAATCATGCTAAATCTATTTCACAACCAGTTCTGTCTGCAAAAAAACTTGGTGTGGCATTCTTCATGTAAATTGTTTACAGTAAAAGAATTCCACAGTTAAAGTAACAGAAGATAAACTTTACAATGTCACCATGAGTGGTATTGGAAAAATAATTGCCACAATCATAGCAGACACAAACAACAAGCAAAAACGGAATATTTGCATAAAAAAATAATAATAATAATAATCTTACTGTCTGCGGAGAAGAGCAAGGAGTCTGAAGAGGTCTTGCTTATGGACCCTATACCCGAGCTGGAGCCGGAAGAGACTCTCCTCTTGATTGTACCGTGGCTGCTCCTCGATGAGATAGGGTTACCATTGCCGTGCTCCGAACAACCGTTGACCAGCAGAATGGGAATGTCCACAGTGGAGTTGGCGATTGAAGGGGGGCAACTGCTAGCATGGACCTTCCTGGAGAGCAGGAGGTTTGTTTTGGGAGGGCAGTGTGGGAGCTGCTGTCCTGAGCCGTGTACTCCATTTGCATGGTCACCGAAGAAGGACTTCTGCACCATCGGGGAGGACACGTATGGACTGTTCAGGTTGGAAAAGGTTCCCACTGCTCCGAAAGGACTTTCTGCAGACCTGCTGGCAGGCTGATCGGGGCTATTGCTGAGCAGCGAATGGGTGCTGTGAAATAAAATGGGACAAAAAAGATAAAGAAAAGAATCATTGAAACCTTACTGGACTAAAGTCATTTATTGCTGCAGCAGTGCTTTCTCCATACAACATGAGTCAGGGTTTTGTTTTGTTTCTATTATATATCACCCCAAACTAAAGAAGTAAACGTGAGTTGAATTGTAGGCAAACTGGGCACCAGGGAGTACAAGGGAAACAACAGCAAACATAAAGGAGCCATTCAGTGAATGGCTTCACATTATTTCTCAAAACTCAACCAGACGTCATCAAAGGACAATTCTGGAATATTTTATACTGATCATTATTTAGGAGACGTCGGCTAGTGGCTAGAGTAGGGACCGGGGTTCCAATCTCAGCTTTGAAACTTGAGTGAAAATCCTGTGACTAACAGCGAATCAATTAATCTGTCTGTGCTTAAACATTGTGTATACCTGAAATATCAAGCAACTGCAGGTATGTTATATGTAGCGTCATTTGTTCAATCACCACTTGATGTATACAGTCTTGCGTTGTTTCTAAACTCACTCATTAATGTACAATCCCCAAGTAGGTGTGTACTCAATAAATATAAACATTGTTGGTGCTGCAGGATTAGGTAAAACTATTTACTTTTTCACCACAATGGTCCTTTAAGTGCACCAATAAGTGCATATAAGTTACACACCTATATGCTCAATTTTCTGTAGCTAATAGGTTTTAATATTATCAAGCCAAACTCATAAAACGAACAGTACACAGAGCTAGGAGGCAATACCAATGAGTGAGGAGCGCTAGAGAAAGAGCCCTGACATAGTAATATATTAACCTCACGCAGAGATTAATCTCAGCGCCTGGGTACCCTCTCGGGTGATTAGCCGCGCTATACAAATCCAGATTGAGTGAGTGTACAAACTGGGATTAAGACCTATGGTCATCTGGTCACGTTAGCCTTCTCTGATGTCTTCCAGTCAACTGGTCACAGGAAAGTCTTGCAGTAGTGATGTATCAAACTTAAAATTTCTTTGGTCTCGGTGCTGATATTACTTAACTCAATGGGATGCATTTTTTCAACATCGAAATGATAAGAGGCCGGAATGGACCCGCTAGGGCATGAATCTGTGACCGTCCGATTGCAAAAAGATCTTTTAACCCGCCGAGTTATCTACCTCTGCTCTACTTCGTGAGGTGATTACTATAGCGCGCGCTATACACTGCGCCATCTCTAGGATCCTTGTGACTGAACGGATGGAAGTAGGGGGTAAGTGGAGCACTAGATCATCTTTTCCCCGACGGGCAAATAGTTTGGTGATATTGAACGTTGGTTGAAATATGTCTGTTCGCATCAGAACCCAGTTAGGACCACTGCTATCTCTCTCGACTATACAACTTATTCCAGGACCTAAAATCTTCAAACAAGACGTGGTTTTACTAACCAGGTAAATCTTTTTGGAGTTTGAAGAAGAATTCCTACTAGGTGCTCAAATCGACTCAGTGGTGAAGAATATTTTGCAACAGGCAGGTATCAGAGGTGTAGTAAACATATCGGCTAAGCTCCACCTTCCCTTTTTTTTTTGGCCGCTGTAGACTCCACTGGTACACTGGTCTAATAGTCTCCACCTAGAGAACTGAGATACTCTGCCTAGGAAACCTCTAAAGCCCAAGGCACGAGGTAAGGCAAGAGAAAGATTTGAAGTAATAAGACCATATCACTCATGCTGAGAAGCCTCTCCATTGGCTACTAATAAGAGAAAGATAAATGAATTAATGAAGAGTTTTATAGAACACACAACTGCTCCTAGGAGCGTTCCGGTGTTGAAAACTAACATGAATATTTACAAAAAAATGTCGGAGCGCGGAGCTGCGCTAAAATCAGCAGCGCCACGCTCCGAATTTTTTCACAAGAATAGGGTGCACCCCTGTGTTTCCCTTAGTGCTGGTGCAAAAAAGCTGCCTAGCACCAGCGCAGGCACCTTGCCGCCATGTTGCAAGGGTGCCTGCCCTGTAGGGGCGATTGTTTATGTGCAGGAAGGGTCACCTTCCTGCACATAAACATTCTTTCATGGCGATTTGCTCTTTCCATAGGTGCTGCAATACACATGGAAAGAGCAAACAAGGAGGAGAAATTAAAAATGTCTCCTTGTATTGCCATCCTAACGCCTGTTAATCCATGGCGTTGGAATGGCGCTGTTTTTGGTGCTGCCTCATCCTTGTAAATCTGGGGGAGCCTCAAAAAGCAATGGGTGTTGCGGTGGAACGCCCACAGCAACACCCACTGCACGCCCCTTTGCCGCAGAGGACTGCGGCGTAAAGGGGCATATTTATAAGGTGGCACTAAGCCACATTAAGTGGCTTAGTGCCACCTTGTAAATATGGGAAATATTACGCCACCTGAGCGTCAAAAAAAGTGATGCTCCGGTGGCGATTAGGGCTTGTAAATATGCCCCAAAAAGTCCTAGAGCTACAATCACTACAAAACAAAGTCTGCAGGTTTGTTCTGATTGAAATTTGCACCTGTGTATATAGAGTGTAAAATCTTGCTGTATGGGACCAGAGTGGCATTGAGTTAATTGGACTGACGGATCAAGCACTGTAAACAACGGGGCTGCCAGGCTCCGTAAACAACGGGACTATCAAGCATTGTAAACAGTGGGGCTGTTAGGCTCTGTAAACTACAGGGCTGCCAGGCTCTTTAAATAATGGGGCTGTCAGGCTCTGTAAACAATTTATTTATTTATTTATTTGAGTTTTATATAGCGCTGGCTAGACCCGGAGGTATCAGAGCGCTTTACATAAGGTTCCACAAAATTACATCAGTTACTAGAAAAACATTTCAAGAGCGTAGAAGACGAAATAAATGGAGCTTAGAAGGGTAAGGCTGTCAGGCTCTGTACACAATGGGGCTGCCTCATTCTGTAAACAATGGAGCTGCCAGGCTCTTAAAACAACAGGCCTGTCAGGCGCTGTAAACAACGGGCTGTCAGGCTCTGTAAACAACGGGGCTATCAGGCTCTGTATAGGCTCACATAAATGAGAGGACCAACACTGATGACCCTGGGTGTTAAGCTATGGAATGCTTTCTAAGGGACCCTAAGGAGTGACAAGAGCACACCTCAAAATACTCCTAACCCAGGCCTAATTCAGGGAGCAATAACTTCGCAAAAACTCACCTAGAGACGGTTATCAATATAGATGTGAAATAAAAATGTACTTAAAATGCCAGGGTACCTGAATTGGAAAGCACAGTCTACCCTTTGTGCTACGGCTTGGCCTCCTGAGGTGAAGCAGTTTTGGGTTGGTTGAGTCACCGTCCTGTTTTCTCATATTACTGATACAGTATTCGGAGGCTTGGTTGTGAGAGCAACACTGCAGGAGGCACAGGGGGTTTTCTGGTGCCTTTCTATATACATATGTCGTAACGTATGCATCGCTCACCATAAAAGAAGCTTCATAATGTCAAGGCTGTCTGTGTCACCAGATGCCAGACCTAATCATGCTGGGTCTTGGCGCCAGCCAAGGACAGATGTACGGAGAACAGCATCTTGAGACCTGGCTCTAGCAAGTAGAAAATGGCTGTCGTATTACAGTGGCACAAGCTGGATGGGAAGAAGGACTTGTAAGAACAAAGTGCCACAGGCAGGTGAACAGAAGGCTTCTTATTCAAGTTCTGCACCTCATGATGCCAACAGTGACGCTGGGGAACCATCTTCCAGACAGATGTTACTCTAACCCAGAAACACTGGGGCACCCATATAGGGTTCATCCTCTAGCATCACTGACCCTTCACTCTCACAGACCACACCTATGCAAGACAATATTGGAGGACCATTCGGACAAACAAGGACAATTTTACAAGCGGGTGGAGTGAAGCAGGGCTGAGTAAATATTTAGAGGTTAGTAATTTTATTTGCCATGAACTTCCTGTTTCACTGAATGGAATCTGCAGGGATTTGGGGAGGGATGGTATTAGAACTCCACACTTCAGGTTACTGTGACTTGACCCCTTTTCCTTGTAGTTAGATGTTCATGGCTGCAGCGTGCTGAATCATGCAGCCAGCGGGTTCTGTTAGTAGTGAATATGGGTGTGTTATGGTATGGGCAGGATGATAACATGAGGTTTGAACTTACCTGCCAAGCATGTAACTAGTGTCGGATCCTGGACTGTTAGACATTATAGATACACCACTGAATCTGTCATGGTTCCCGGGGATGTGAAGAGGCACTGACCCTCCCTTTTGCCTCAGAGAGAAGAGCAAGGGTTGGGGCTGACGCTCCTGTTGATTGGTAGATGTGCACTGGGTTGACGGTTGGCATGTGGAGTGAGTGCTGTTGGAGGAGGAGATGTGGCGGGTGCTTTGTCGTCCAGTGCTGAATTCATGGTTGTCATGACTGTTACCGTCAGAGAAGATGACGCTGCCATTGGTCGCACAGTTCCCGCCTGCAGTTCCTCGCGACACAAGGATACACTCGTTTCTGGATGTTATGAACTGTGGGACAGCGGCTGGACTGGCGGGGCGCCTACTGGCGGCCTCACACCAAACACGGGCTGACTTCTCACCATCATCGTTCACACCTAGAAACGGAACACACTTAAAACAATGAAATAACATAAAAACAACAGCCTGCTTAAAAGAAAATACAAATTAGCCTGTTATTCACAAGTTTGCTAATCAGGGAATTACAATGAAAAAATAATTTTTAAACACTCAATAATATAGAGAAATGCACTCATCCAAAGATTATTGTGTAGCATTACATTGTGATACATCATTCACCTTTTTATCGACAATCGCCAGATGCATATATGAAAGCTGCATCATGGCGACTGGTCATAGATCCATTGAACTGTCACAACTTTGTTAACACAGCAAAAGCAAAGAGCACTAATAAAAGTGTTGCCTAAACTTGAATGTCTTTTGGGACATTCTAAACTAAGCATGTTTTCTAATGCTACACATGTCACACGTAATGGCTCTCTGTGACCCAGCAACTTGAAAGTTAAAAATCAAATTTTCCTTCTGGAAATGTCATTCCATTCATCAACATTCATGTGATTAATATACCACCCATACGTCAATTATTCATTTAAACATTAAACATAGAAGCTCTACTCAGAATGTGTAAGCACTTATGTGCATATTTAATAAGTCATATCAAAAATTCAATAAAAACATATATATCATCATCAACAATAAAAAGAAAAATTTTCTAAAAACATGCAAGTAATCTCATAGACCAACAATTCATCAGAAAGCAACCCCAGGACAGGAAATTTACATGAGACAATACATTTTGTCTTAAATCTGTTAATCTGAGATTTATCGTAGGCAGCACCCTGCAGGGGAGAAAAACTTCCCTGTCTTTTACTGATCGCTGACTCTTCTCAAATTTAACAAAGATATTATGCGTCGACGCATTTCGGTGGAGCAGTGAGAAATAATGCCACCTTCCTCAGGACTAACAATTTTGCTTTTCCTTATCCCAATAGTATGTATAAGCCGGTGCTACGGCACTCGGGGAGGTGTGGCTCCTGTAGAATTAGGATGGTACACACTTCAACGATACAATATCAAATTTGAAATCCTTTTTCCTTTCTTTATTCTCATGGAATAGGCAGTCTATTTGATTAGCATTCAATTTCAATAGAGTCACCTCCCTTCAGTTCCGAAATAATTCTGAAGACGTGTCAATAATCTTGTCCCAAAATTTTTAAATACCATGTTCGTAATCCTTTTCTCAATTGGTGAAAAGAGAGCATGTAGTCACTCTTTTTAAGCCTGTCCCCCAGAGCGCAAGAAAATAGCTCCGTCTTAGTGCGGTCCTTGCTTACTCCGGGGTCTCTACTTGGCTGTTCTTTTGGGATGTGACCCAGCTCCAAAGACGACCAATGCCTTCACATTAGAATCTTCTTCAGCCTGGGTATGTGGGTGGTCTGGTCAGAGATCAGAATATCCGTAGACGAATGTTTAGTCTTATCCTCGGCCTTATGCTCTGAATGGCTCAATGAGCCATTCTGAAGTCCTTCAACTTCACACTTGCTGCAACAAGCAACCAATGAAGGTGATGGTCTCAAGTCTCAAACTGCAAACTACTCCAACTGCTAATTCTGGTGGGCAACAGTAGAATCTGAGCACCTGATTGAAAGGGAATTGCAGCGATCAATCCCACATAGTCCTAACTGTAGTCTACGACGTGGAGTATTAAAAAAAAACAGGAGCTGCAGATAAAAACTGCAAGCCCTAAAAACTTCCCTCTGCTAAGCTACTGAGGGCTTCCTTATGAGCAGGGCTGTCTTAACAGCATTATTTGCCCCGGGCAAAGCAGTGCACTGGGCCGTGCCTGCCCAACCACTCACAGGAATAAAAATGTTTAACGAAAAATGAGTGTTAGATTCTGGTCTGCATGGGGCCCCTATGCTCATGGAGCCCCCGGGTAACTGCCCAGCGTGGCCATGCTTTAAGACGGCACTGCTTATGAGTATCACTGGATGGGATCCTTATTTTTTGTATCTGCTAAACAATAACACAGCTGGATCGTTTTCTATCGGATGTGATCAATTACTCCAAAAAGGAGTTTCAATTATAAAAATGGGGTTCAATATGCAAATTGTTGGTGCTTACTGCACCAAACTCTGCATACCCCGGTAATATTCAGGCAATGTTCCCCCCAGTCAAACCTAGCAATAATTAACTTTGCGAAAATTGTGTGGCTGTTGTATTTGCCACCAAATTACTAACAGCAATATGCGCAGTAACAGGAGTCTTTGCATCATTCAAGGGGATTGTGCTGTGTCTCATACGGCCTCTTATGTTCCCAGACAGTCTGCGACTCTGCCTTCCATCTCACCCCTACCTGTATCACTAGCTGGACACATCCGAAAATGTAAGTTGAATTTTTTTGATTAACTTAGTCTGCTACTGTATATAGATGTTGAACAGCTTAGGGAAGAAGGCTTATTCCTGAGGCAATCCACAATTAAGGAGAAATGCAAGCCAGAGTGGACACCAGTTTTCGGTTCTCCAAGAAAGTTCCCAAACAAGCTGGTGCCATTATGGTGATATGAATATGATCAAATCCTTCCAAATGTTCTGGTAACAGGAGATAGTCTACAAAATCAAAGGCAGCTGACAACCATTGAAATGAACAGTGCCGATGGACAGTGGACCATAAGTGCCGTCCTTAGATATCTACAAGGACCAGCTTTGCCAGTACGACTCCGTCGGAAGCCGTTCTAACAGTCTAGTATCCAGTTAGTTTCAAGGTGGGTCTGTAGTCGCTCACAAACAATAACCTCCATGATCTTGCTAATAAGAGAAAGTTTGAAATAGCCTCAGAACTGTAAAGATCAAAATGGGACCTTTTTGGGGCGGGGAAGGGCACAACAGTTCATTCATGGATGTTGAGACATCACAAATGTTTGATTGATAATAAATGCCATGGCCAGGGCCAGCCTGCCTGCAAGAGCTTCATAATGTTTTTTGGACATGACGCCCTATTCAACAGTGCGCCTGAGGTCCAATTTAAAGAGCAGACGTATTGTATTGTTACATTAAATGCAATGCTATGCTTAGCACATCCCCATGGCTCCTATGGTGAGTTCATCATCTGCTCATTAGGCTATCCAGAATCGTTCATGAACTGGTAGGTCTTCATGGCTTTTCTAAACTGCAGGTACACTTCAATCCACTGGATCGAAGGGGGTAGGATGTTCCAGAAGGGGACCGACAGAGGAGAGCGCCATGCCAACAGATCTCACTTTGATTCATTGGGGGAAAATAAGCCTAATAGATCAGTATTTTGAGGTTTGTGCTCTGCCTTCTGGTAATGCCTTATGGACAAGTCAGAGTATAATACCACTATATGTTATTGAACGTGCAATGTTCTTCCTTCTATAGATGACTTGCACAGCCATGGTTGCACATTCCTTCAAAGACGTGCAATTCGAACTCAAAAACTTAATCCACAACTACTACGCAGTGGCGTAAGAAGGGGGTTGCAGTGGGTTGTCAAGCCGGGGGTGACAAGAAATTTTCCGCACCGGGTACCATCTGACCTTGCTACGCCACTGCTACTACGGTTTGCGATTGTCCAAACAACATTCTATTCTATTTTTCTTCTTTTATAAGATTTTGATGCTGTACATTTTAAGCAATGGATTTAATTACCTATGCTAATAAAAATAACCTAACCTAACCACAGCTCTATTTGCACTGCTCTCAGGCTACAGAGCAGCGTTAATAGAGGCAAAAAGACCATTTGCATAACCCAACACAGACAGAAAAATTGTCTTGAATGACAGGAGCACTGTCTGGTAAATCTAGAAACGAAAGACCATTTTTTGTTCTTTGGAGCTAGAAAATACAACTTTTCACTATAAGTGTGATCGGATGGTGGTGATGCAGGTAGGCACCCAGGTTCTTAACATTTTTCACCCATTAAGGGCCCGCTGCATTTGTCGGATGCACTGAAAAGTCTTCAGGACTGCCCCCAAATTGAAAAATAATACTTCTGGACCATTCACAAATTGACCCTTCATTTTTTGAGACAGTGTTATGCTTAATGACAATTATTTTTTCATGGAAAAGGTATCTGGGCTCTTGACACCTGGACTGGGGGCTGACGGTACATTATTTCACAAACACTGTTAGTTAACAGGATCTCTTAAATGGCTAAGCTATCTCAATATTCTTGGAATAAAAGCTTTTTTTCTCACTTGAAAGGTTATTTACAAAACCCCCATGCAGGCATCCCGATCTGACCATCTTTCTCCATCTTCCTTCTACCCATCCTTCCTACATTCTTCGGTGAACCTGTTATTTACTGCCTCAGCAGGTGCTTTCCTTCCACATTCTTTCTGTGGAGCGGATGCATTCTTTTTGGGAGCACACCAACTCTGGATAAAACTTGTGTTATTTCTTGCAAAAATTAGGCGAAATGCCCAAACAGTACAAGGAATGATGCTTTATTATGCAAAATACTGGTCAGGAATTTTGCACTGATTTTTAGTACAAAATGCATTCTACTGTCCATTTTATTTACACAAGTACAAATTTCCTAAAACAAATATGGTAAAATCACCCTTGACACGATTCACAAAAGTACGCACGCATTCCTCAGGTGCTCCTGCAATAGAATTTTTTTTTTGTTTTGTAATTCTTTATTAAAATTTTGCATAGAATTTCATCATAAAGAAACAATGACTTTAGTCTCATTGTACATTGTACCCGGCATAATATATGGCATATTGCACAACAATCCTAATGTGAAATGCCGGAATTCATGCGAGATTACGCCAGAATAAATGACATTTTACTCAGGTTTAGACTAGAGCACACTCTTTTGCAGGAACTTCCCAAAGACCCCGGCTCTGATGATGTTACCACCAAGCCTCCCACTCGATGAAAAAACTTTTTAAATATAAAAATGAGTGTGACACTAGCAGTATGTTTTTATCTGTAGCAGAGAATGCCTAATTATTTTAATCAACTGCATATGAAAATAAAGCATTTTTTCTCATTTGCGTCCATTTCTTTAACACACAGAAGCCTGCCGGCAGGGCACACGTCCTAAAAAAAGAAGTGGGAGGACTAACCAAGTAGGCAGTATGCAATTGACATCACAGCGCGTGACATCGCACGTGGCATCACAGGAAGTAGCATCACAAGAAGTGATATCAGAGCTTAAGACCTGACACGTATCTTTAGCAGGTCTATCATGAGCACATTATAATATTTAACAAATTAGATTTTGAGTTGTGGTTGTGCCAAAAAAGTGACAAAACCCAACCGCAAAATCTGTGCCGCAACTTATAGATTTATTTTTTAAAACCCTGCCACAAAGAAATTGGTAACAAGCAAAAACGTGGCAGTAAATCTGTTCTGCTTAATTGGTTGCAAAGTCTGATTTCTAAAGTATCTTATGGGGTTACACATGGACATCATTTGGGGGTAGTCAGAGGTCACAGCTGTGACCTCTAGCTTGCTCCCTGCTACTGCAAATGTATTGCCCCCTCTGAGGCCAGGGGTCGCACATGAAGTACCGGGAGTAGCAGGGAGCAAGCTAGAGTTCACAGCTGCGACCCCTGACAGCCCCAAATGAGGTCCATGGTTTAAGGCAGTGTGCCGAAGAAATCTCAGAGAATAATAATAATGGTAAGATAACTCTGAAAGTTAACATATTTGCTAGAGAGATCTGAGTTTTTTCTAGTCCCAGTTTTGAATCAAAGTAGCATAGAGGGTTAATATATACCCTGCAAAGCACATCGGGTAACAGGCAGATGACAGATTTTTATTTTATGTAGATAGGTAAGTGGGTTACTGCTTTTAACATGGAGATCCTTTTGTTACTTGCAGTTCATGAATTGTAATCCTTCTAATATAGCACAGTGAGGTATGAAGGACATGTGGCTCCTACACCTTGTAACCCTCATTGTCTTATGTAACACATCCTGTAAATTGATTTACACACATTAATTATTGGCAATGCATAATGTGTACATGTGATGTAAAGTGCTGTGACACCCTGCAATGGGATGAGTAGCATTATAGCGCTATAAAAGAAATACAACAAAATAGTGGGATTTAAATTGTTATTTTGTGTAAATTTATTACATGCATGGACTCTATGTTGCATCAATGACCTCATAAACACAGTGGTCAGGCATAATTCAAGATGACAAGGCCATAACCATTACTACAGTGTCATAACTCAATCTGAGTGCCACAAGGCATTCTGACAGGATCATAAATCATAATTACAAGACAGGTCATAAATCACGGTTGACAGGTCATACATAATCTCGGCCATACATAAATCATTTCGGCAGGATCATAAAACTTTTCTGTGTGACAGGTCATAAATCATCACGGTTGCCAGGTCCTAAATCATCTCTGCCATATATCAATCAAGTCCTTGTCATTTGCTTGTCATGTTTCTGACACCTTTTGTTGTTGAGGCTATCCTCCATACCGCTTTTTGGGGTCATAAAGTTTTGTTGGTCTTTTGTTAGTTCTTTCTCTGATCGTGAGGGGGTAGCCTCTTACTGCTCGTCTACCCTTTCAGCCCTGCGACAATATTGCTATTCTGGTGTGGGTGGGTAGGTCTCGAAATTTCTTGCATGCTGCCCCTGCCCAAGAATGTATCTTCTGCAGGGGCAGCGCAGTCCTTTTAACCCCCCGTGCCCCAGCTGAGTGTGCGGTGGTGCCCCCTTCCAGGGGGATTCAAAGATTAATTGGCATTACTGGGCCCTCATTGGCCCGGTGTCTTCGCACCAACTTTGGTGCGCTTTTCTTCCCCAGAGAGGTATGGGCAGAAGGCCCCCTTCCCTCGTTGGTTTGCGCCAAGGCGGCTGCAACTTGTAATTTCCAGGTCCCCTGCGGCTGTTATTGTGCCGGTCCCTGATGCCCACTCTGCCATATCTCTTATATACAGGTACTGTTCAAAGTCAAAAGCATACTTTAAGTACCTGTGAAGTGATAAACTGTGTGCCTTTGTTTCCCCTGCATTGCATTTAGGTGTGAGGCTCCTGATAGCTCCCAGCCAGAATACTTTAACAAAAAGAGGCCTGATGGCTCCTTAAATTCGGCCTTTGTTAGGGGCCTAGCTGAAATCTGATCAGACCCTTCCCAGCATGCACCTTGCTGCTGCCAATGGAAAGAAGACAAAGTGCAGGCAGTGCTGAATGTGTCACAGTGTCTGAAAACTACACCAGAACAAGTTTACTGTATTTCTGTAGGGCTCAACCTCTTGGCAGGGTAGACGGCGTCCACCCTGTGAAAAGATTGGGTAGACGCAGTCTACCCTCGACTTGTGCCTGCCTGCCGTTAACATAATCAGTTCAGAACCGTTTGGGAATAGCTTACTTTCAGTTTCCAAGCATAGTTTGCTTTGCAAGGTAACCGCAGCCAGAACTGTAGGGTTTTAATTTTACAGGCATTTAGTTTCCGACCGGTGGGTGTCCTCTTATCGACTTCCAAGGGAAGCTCAACGTGGGCATTTAGTAAACAAAGAGAAGGGCAGGGTAAATTTGAGTCGTCTACTCCTCCAAGCTTCATAAAAAATAAGCAAAACGGCGGGAAAGTAGGTAAATGATAATGCTAATTAGCTAGCACAGTGATTGCAAGAAAACATGGTGAGTAAAGCAAAAAGCTGCAAGAGATATGTTAAATAAAGGCGTGCCAGCGAGTACCAGCCGCTCTAGATTGTTGGAAAGTAGAAGGAAAGATGGAGAAAGTCCAGTGTTCCCAAAAATAGTCATATTACATAATCACGCCTAAACCGCGTGAGAAAAAAAAAACTCTGCCGTGTTGTTCTGGTGTCAAGCCTTGTTTTGCACAAGTGTTTCACCCCGTGTGGTAAACAGAAAAGAACAAGTCTATATAACCTTCGGGCTTTGACAAAGCAGCGTGTGGACGCGAAGCTCGCGCAGGGACAGTTAGGGCCCCTGGCACGGGCGGGCTCTCCCTTCTACAAGCCCCTGCCTGCCTGACCAAACCCAAATATTTCAACAGCCTCCAGTGACGCGAGCGTGTGAGGCTTGGACGAGCGAGGGAAACACAGAAGTGCGATTCCCGCCAAAACTTGAGAAATGCTACTACTGCCTGTCTCGATTCCTGCCGAAGTTAATAACACCGGATGTGACGATGCAGCCCCATATTGAGTGTCAGGAGAATTTCAAAGCGACTTAAAGCCCCCCCCGGTCCAGTGTCTGACATAATCTGTTTTGATTATTTGGAATTCCAATGCTCAGTGGACCGCACAGGCTCATTCTTGAAGGGACAGTCAGTGTAGAGAACAAAGCAGGTCTCTTTGCCCCTCCTGCACCGGTACCAATCACCAGCAATAGGCGTTCTATAACGTTGCTTTGTTCAATGACGTTTGCTGGGCTTTGGGATGTACTGTGCCATCATTAACCCTTTACCCCTGTTACTTAATGAGAATCACACAGATACACAACTCTTCAAGCTGGGAAGGCTAATGAATGAATGACAGATGTTGTCGGCAAGCTTAGTCCATCCCTAGTGCACAGAAAGCTTGAGTACCACAAATCATGTTGCTCGTGAGGATGGTGGCTGCGGCGATCAGGAGGATGTAGTGAGGAAGGAAAACAGAAAAAGGAATTAGCCCAACTTTGCCACCAAAAGAGAGATTCCGAACTGCACTGATGTCTAACAGACGCCTTGAATACTGCTGGGTCCCAGATCAGTCATGTCAGACATACACTGGTGACTACACTTCCACGTGGCTTCGACAAGAGATTAAAGATAGTGGAAACTAACAGGAACCGAGTTCCATTGCTGGTATATCTACTGCCAAATTGTTTGATTTTTGCATTTAAAGTGTGCCCATCTATAGTTTTATACGTAACACTCTTTAAAGCTACTGGTTCTACTTGTATGCCCGATGATGATGCAGGCAGCATCTAAACTAGAATCTGTCTTGTCCGGGCCACCCCCCTGCCAGCAGCCTCCTATTTCCTTCGTCCACCCTGTCTGCCACAGTCCCACTGTTTGTATTTCACCCTTAACTCGGTCTATGACCCCATCTCTATCTTAAGACTGCATGACAACAGGTCAGAGTCCTGACCCTGCAGAGACCCGACTACACTTTTCTTGAAGCACCACATCCTCTCTACTGAGACGAAACATGTAGCCTCCAGCTACAAAACAGGCAACTTCACCCTGTTGAGTTCCTCCTCCATCCTGCTGAAGCCCCAGCTTTAGTGTATTGTCCCACCTCCACTGATGCTCCCCTGACCTCCACTGATGCTCCCCTAAACTCCACTCATGCTCCCCTAAACTCCACTGATGCTCCCCTAAACTCCACTGATGCTCCCCTAAACTCCACGGATGCTCCCCTAAACTCCACGGATGCTCCCCTAAACTCCACTGATGCTCCCCTAAACTCCACTGATGCTCCCCTAAACTCCACTCATGCTCCCCTAAACTCCACTCATGCTCCCCTAAACTCCACTCATGCTCCCCTAAACTCCACTTATGCTCCCCTGACCGCCACTGATGGTCCCCTGAACTCCACTGATGATCCACCTGCACTCTCGTTTTCCAGCTCCACTCTGATGTTCCAGTCACACTCCCTTGCTCCCACCTCCAGTTTTATTTCCCACCTCCACTCTCATGCCCTATTTCACTCTGATGGGACACTTCTTTTCCACCTCATCTCTGATGTGCCTCACTTCCACATTGAATTCTCACCTCCACGCTTATACCTTAACTCCACTCAGATGCCCTACCTCTGCTCTCATGTCTACTCTGGTGGTCCACCTCTGCTCGGATGCTCCACCTCCACCGTGATGCCCCACCTCAAAACTACTGACCCTAGATCTCCACCAACCCGAGCACCTACCTACACCATGTCCAGATCCAGCCACCACCCTAAATAAAGCAGCACTTCCTGCTTCACATGGTCACGTGTCCACCCTACCAAGCATCAGCATCCACCTTGCTAAACTCCCCAATCAGCCTTCTACTCCCAACCTTTAGCCTAGACCAAGCTGTACTGCTATCATGCAAGGACTCAACCAATCAAAGAGGAGCCACTTATCATGCCAGCTAATTTCAAACACCGACCTCAGCGAAACACCATCCTACAACTGACCAAACCTCGCCACCACCAGCCAAACAGTTTCCCCATCCAAAGCCAAGCCTCGCTGCCACCCACAGTCAAACCAGTTTCTGACCTATAGTTCTCGCCACCACCCCAGTCAAGCTTGGCCCCACCTAAAGCCTCGTCCCTCCTCCACCCTACTATGCCTTACCTCCGCCCTGTTATTTTATCCCTCACACCCGCCCAGTTCGTCAAACATGTGGAAATGAATAAACACAGCTTTAACCAACAGTGGCAGCAACTTTTATCAGGGCGAACAAAGGGGCTTTGAAGACATCAGCTCCCAGGAGGAGGGCAGGTCCTAGCATGACTCAAGCGTTTCAGGGCTTGTGCGCGGCTTGGAGGTGGAGCTGCGCATCACATGACAAAGAACCCTGAGAACGTCTGGTAATTACAGAGGCCCATTGAAAGGTAGGGCTACTTGAAAAAAAACATGCATGCACACTAACGCTTCCATCTCTAGCCTCCTTTGCCTTTTCAGAATTGAATTATTTTCCTATATTCTTTTGTGCTCGAATTTCCACTGCACCGTGTTGCACGGCTGGCTATAACCATCTGGAATTATACGGCAGAAGAGGACCAAACTATATGGCAGGGTTGACTAAATTATGCTTCAAGAAAGGCAAATCATGCAGCCAAACGCAGCACATTTTGTGTCAGTGTTACCTCATTATTTTGGCATTTTTACACGTGATAACACTAGCTGGACAAAGGTTTCGCCTCATAAGTACCACTTTGACATCCATTTACAGAAATACGCCACAGAAAGTTGACCCTTTGCAAAGATTCTTCCACTGCTTGGCAACACATCTTTCAGAGTTGTCAGTAACTTTAATCTGTTTGAGCTAGAAACAATTTTTATTTTGCTGAAATCTGCAGATGTTTCAGCAGATGATGGATTGTGTGGCAAATGCGGCAAATCCATAACTATGTGGAAAACGTTGCAGCTGCAAAATCGCATAATTCCAGTGGCCATCAAAATACTCTAGGAATGTGCCTAGCTCACCTTGTTCTAGGTTCAATCCTGCTAGGGGAAATGTAATGTACAAAGGCATGCCCACCATTTCAGGAGCTGATCCTGCCAATGCTTGACTTCTCAGCTGAGGTTAGCTACTGTAACATAAGGCTTTTAATGAAGAGAATGAGACCTAGACCAAGATAGCACAGTTCAAGCCATTCACTGATAACCACATCATGCAGAAAAATTCTTCACTTTCCACCGATTGAATCTGAACCGTAGCTTTAGTGGTGGACAGCGTCATCACTCCGCTCCCAAGGACCATTTCATCAACAAGCATTTGCAATACAATAGGCCTCGCATTAACAAGAGTTTGAGCTACTGGCAATGCAATAGCTTAAACTCTCGCGCATGTGAGACCTATTGCATTGCAAATATTTGTTTTTTTTACTAGCGCCCATGCGCCCCTTCTTTAAACAAGCCGCGTCTAAAGAAAGGGGCATGTCTGACATTAAAGTGAAACCGCGGCATGGTGGCTTTGACAAAAAAAAGCATCTGTTTGTCAAGTTGACAAACAGATGTGTTTTTGGGGTAAAAGCGCCCATGGTGCGCTTTCACTTTAATGTCGGCCGCGTACCTTTCTTTAGACGCGGTTTGTGTAAAAAAAGGGGCGCAGCCTCTATGAATGTCAAAGCGCCGTATGGGTGCTAGTAAACAAAATAAATTAGAGCGGCCGCTAAATGCGGACCGTGCTGCTACAATAAATAAATTTTAAAAAGCGGCTGCTATAGTTAAAGCGAACCACCATTAGTAAAAATTAAAATAAAAGCGTGCGGCGTGCTGTGAGGTAGTAGGTGGAATAGGGGAAGAGCATTAAATAAAATAGTGCTTACCGACTTATAAAGCAGACCATGTAACAAGAGAAGTAAAAGGTCCAGTCATTATGGGAAGTAACAAATGCAAACAAGGCGGTACCAAGGAGGGACTAACAAGCCTAATAACGACTACGAAGGACAATGACTCAAGCCAGTTAAAAATATGGGCGGAGAGTGGGCGGGGCTTCAAAGCCATACTCCACTATTGCATGCCTCGCAGCAGGGCATGCGCTGCCCAGGCTCGACCTAAAAACTGCCCTTTTTTTAATATCTCACACGATTGCTGCACAGATGGTGCTTTTCACTTTCTTTTCTACAGGGTTCACTCTATGATAATGTGAAACAAGTCAGCATTCTGATGCCACCTCTTAGTGCTGTCAAATTACCACAGATCCAATGCTCCAGAAAGAGAGAACCTCCGTCCCAAGGAGAAACCGCAAGCCAGAGGGAGCAAACTCGGTAAAGAAGTCAAACAAACCAGGTCCTCTCAAAGGAAAGCCATTCAATCAAGGTAGTAGAGGTGCAAAATCCAAGATTTAATGGTGGCAAAATCACATCTTCATGATGCGTTTCGGCCTTGATCACATAACCACAGTGCTCCCTACACAAGTGTTAAATACTAACATACAGCACTAAACATAGACAAAGGCCCAAGAGACATCATGAATATAGTAACTGTCGGTGCCATCTTGGAACCTCCACACGGGAAATACATCATCAGGTAAGTAGCTGGTTTTCCAGGAAGAAAATGAATACATGAAAAAAGATGCAAATAAGGATATTTACATGTATACATTCTAACATACCAAACTTTAAGAATATCTTCCTAAAATATAAAGAGAAAATCTAGCCCTAGTGGGCATATAATAACCAACATCTCATCCCAAGAAGGGCACATAGAAAGTGGCACGAACCTCGCGTAGATAAAAGAGGTACTAACATCCCCCCTCCCTACTATCCTGAAAAGGGGAAAACATAATGATGAAATGTTTAGACAAAAAAACACAGCAAACATATCTTGCCACCCACAGAGACAATCACAGCTCATCTAATTCTCAAGGTAACCAAGAGGTTTCTTATCTTATCTGTATATGTATGTATATATATATATATATATATATATATATATATATATATATATATATATATATACCCACTACTGCATACATCATGGCGTAATGGATCAACCACTTTAGCCATTGGCTCTCTTGACCTGTGAGTGACACCTTTAGCCTGATCACATATGTGCACATCCACATATAAAGTAGTGCACTTCAGTGCTGAGGTTAGTGGGCTGATCTCCTTTCATCTCTTTTTTTGTATGTTCTATTTTTATTACTTTTAAACTTTTAATTTCTATTGTATACGCTTGCAAACATAGATAAATAAGAACACGCTGCATGCTTGCCTACAACAGACCTATTGGCTTTGCCAAAGCTTGTTTAGTGTATGTATTCCTTTCCAGCTGTGACATTTCTTTTCTGTCTAGAGTGCCCTTCCTGCCTGTCCGTATGACTAGGCCTGCACAGAAGTTTACAGTGTTGGGGAAATACACAGGAAACAGACTAAAGCTTGAAAAATGGCAGCCCAGATCAAACTTTAAGGCGCAGGAGGCGGCGCTTTAATCCCAAAGCCTGCACTCGGCCCATGTCTGCCGGCGACTGTCTGCGGCTAGTCCCAGCCTGCTCCATCTAATCCTACCAATACCTTCACGGTGCGCGCACGTCTAATGTTCACCACCAAGGAGTGGCGTTTTGGGCGTACCTGGTACCTAGGCATCCCTTCCAGGCACACTCCCTTGTGCCAGGTTGTGAGTCAAGGCTACCTCACCTTCAGGACAATAGGCATGACACATAACTTCTCGGCTACATGAGGAGTTCACCCACAGCTCCTATCAAGGCGGCCTTAAAAACTTTCTATGTCTTTCAGTTTGGGCCCTTTGCTCTTCTAGCGAATCTTGGATGTCGAATATTTCGTGGGTGGGAAGGAACGGACCAAAAATTACTCATTTGCCTTATTTATTCCTTTTGGAGTTTTTTCATATCAATCACTCAGTCATTCAAGTATATTTAAAAAGCACAAAGATCACCTAAACTGGTTCCTTGGAGAATATGCTACGTGTAACCTTTTGGTTCCTTCAGATCGCAGAATGTGGTGTAAACGAAGTACAATCTGAATTAAAGGTGCCGTTGCCGATGAACCCACCTGATTATATAGGGTAAGTCCCCATGGCTGAAGTTCGCTGCTAGCAGCCTCTCGTACACGGTTCATATAGAAAGACAGTCTGAATAACTCAATTTTCAGGAATTTCTTGAAGCGAGTACAATTGAAAGGGACCAAGGTAGAAAAACTGACTTGTTAGTTTTACAGCATAACCAGAGGCTAGCATTATGCACAACTCTTTATTCTGCCACACCCCAGCAGCACCAGCAGCACCTAAGAACAGAGCCAAGAACTAATTAGAACATTGGAATGTTGAGTGCTCCATTGAAAACAATGAGTGCTCCGGGCTTCTAATGGCTGGTAGAAGCCCGGAGCTCCAACATTCCAATGTTTGTTCACAGCTGGTGCTGTAAACAAAGGCCTCAAGCAGCAGATGGGATTACAACCCTCTCGGGCTCCGTGAGGACTTTGTTTTACAAATTAGAACATTCTGCCTTCTAGGGGTGAAATGTTCTAATAGCCTTAGAGCCCTCCGTAGCGGGCTCTACCGGTCATTAAAGGCCCGCTCCCTTGTTAAAGGCACTCGCCTTCGGCTCAGGCCTTTAAAGCTGGACAGGGCCTTTAATGGCCGGTAGAGCACGCTACCTACCGGGCTCTAAGGCTATCATAAACTTCCAACTCTAGAATGTTCCTTCTGTCTAGATCCCCTTCCTTCCAAATTGTCTTCCTCTTTGAATGCTGCTCCTCACTTCCCCTGACTAATGTTATTTTAAGGTTATGTGTAGTTTATGTCGAGCACTGAAGAGTTTTATGTTTGCCCGGATTGGTAGTAGCTGTAGGAGAGTAGGATCTGCTTCACATGGGTACCCCCACTTTTTGCTGATGCTTCACTGTTTTTCGACATTAGTCTGGCTGGGGCCCTGCTAATCAGAACCCCAGCCTAGCTGCTTCCTCTCTAAAATGGTTTCCATGTGCCTTAGGCACATCACTGATTGGAATCTGGAGTGCCCTTATAAGTCCCTAGTATATGGTATACTATGTACCAAGGGCATAGGTACCTCAGAGGCCTGCCAGGGGCTGCAGCATGTATTATGCCACCCCTGGAAGGCCATCCAAACTGACACCACAGGTCTGCTACTGCAGCCTGGGTAAGGTGGTGCAGGCACCCCTTACTGTGATATAGGTTACCTATATCACTAAATACATACACACATATAAACCTATAAGTCACTCCTAAGGCAGGCCTTATCAATCCTAAAGGCAGAGTGCATGGTTCCTATGTGAGAGGGTGCCCCTGCATGAGCAGGGCCCCTCTGCAGCGTTCGGAGACCATCTCTGATGCTGTTTGTAGTGCAGCCTGACCATATACTCTTAAGCGCATTATATCCTCGCGGTAAAATGCTAACTTTGGAATGGCTGCACCTAAACATGTCGTGTTTGGTGTCAAACATCTTGGAATACTACCCCCCCCGCCAATCCTGGCGGCGGGGGTAGCATTCCACCCTTCTAGAGGGAAAGACATGTTAACTCTGACTAGTCCGGTAACTTCTTTCCAGAGCCCTGGCATCACAAAATGGATGCTGCTGCCACAGACACGAGTCTGGCCTCCTGCTGCTGGACGAAACTCCGGCAGGGGAGGCCTGGACAATAGGTTTCCTGTCCCAGGGAGGTGTGACCACCTCCCCAGACAGGATAATGTGTATTGGGGCTGGGCGGGAGCACTTTCGGGTGCTTTGAAGTCCTGCACTGGGGGCACATTTGGTGTCCCTAGTGCATACCCCAGTTCAAACCGGATCAGGGGCTTGCAGCCCCTGCTTTGGCGCGAACTGGACAAAGGGAAAGGGGTGTAGCCACCCCTCTGCCCTGACCCACCCATAGGTGGGGCCACAGAGTAGTCCAACCCCTATCTTTGGTATAAAGGTAGGAACCCAGTCCTTAGGACTTTAGATTATCCCTGGACGAAACTCTGTAACTGAATCCTGGACCTTCGACGCTCTACTCACGATTAGAGGACAGAAGAATCTCCCTTGGGGTCAAGGAGTGACTCCCCTGCTTGGCAGGCACCAAAGAAGCATCTGTCCGGTTCGCATTTCTGAAGCTCCTGTCGGACGCCGAAGTCATCGCATCACCAGAGGTGGATTCTCAGACTTCCCCGAGGCTACCCTGAGTCCCCAGCAAAGCTGAGGCCCGTGGCTATCGTGGGTGACTTGAGACCGTGACCCCTGGACACCGAGCACATTTGCAAGTGCATCCTCTTCTGGGTCTCCCAAGAAGTCGTGCTTTGGGCTCCGAGTAACCCTAGCCTCCAGCACCACCTACACCGAAGATCACTGGCCCCCACTCCACGAGTGTCCTGTAAGCCAGATCCACGTGCGGCGTCACAAGGCTCCTTCGCGGTCGCTAGCCCGTTGGCTAGTAGCCCTTAACGAAGGCCAATCCTTTTCTAACTTGGCATCCTGGTTGCTCCAGGCCTGCCCTCACTTACCCTCGCTGGGTGAGTTCCACAGACCTTGCTGGTCTGCACCATCGACGATCTACATCTTCACCGAGACTTGCCGTTGCCAAGGCTTGTTGGGTCCAATCCGGTCGCCGACACCTCAGCACTCGACAGACATCGTGGACCAGCCCGAATCCTGCTCCTGGTCGCCGACAACGCCTCCTGGACCTCGTGGCTGAAGAGTCAAGACGACCGTCAACGCACCTGAAGCACTCGACATCGGTGGGCATCTGTCCATCGCCTTCCTGGTCACTGGCTAGTGACCCAGACTCTGTCCCCTCTGCTTTCAGGTTCTTCAGAACTCCGATCCACTCTTGGATCCACCCGGACACTTTTCTCTTGGACGCCAGCAGCACTTTGCAGCAGATCGCCATTCGAATCGACGACGAAACCCGACCCCGAAAGGCACCTATGCACCCGGCTTCCCTGGGTGAGGTAACACGAGTACTCCGGTGCTCCCGTGGGTAGAGACTCTTCAAAGTCCTAGATCTCAAAGGGTTTTGTCCTAGTCCTCTTTTAAGTGTCCCTTTTCTCTAATTTCCCGATCCCGACTTTCTCCATAGAAGTCAACGGCGTATCGCGGTTGTGTATTTACACTGCACGCGTCTCCCGTGGGTCCCCTGTGTCACTACCTTGGGTGGTTCCTTGTGGTCCAAGCACTTCTAGAGGCTCTAGGCCTAGTGTCTAGTTCAGTCGTGGTTCGCATACCACTTTATTGGTATATGGTTTGGTACGCCCCTAGGGCCCAAACGTGTATTTGTGCTATTACTGTGATTTAATAACTTCTAACTTATGTACTTCGAACTCTAGCCTCATAAAGAGACTAGAGGGGTGTGTTTAGCAATAAATACATATATTTTGAATATATACCTGGTGTGGTGCTCTTTCATTTGGTCACTCAAGAGATTATAGACTGGTAAAACAAGCTGCTTTACATTCCTTCAAGACTTAGCCTGAAGGCTGCTCTCCATAGCTACCACTAGGATAGCTTTCAATAAGGTTGTCTTTAACCTATCTCCAATAAGGGGTTGTTTGGACTGGTGCAAGGTGCCCACTATAATTAGTGGACAGCATATGCCAGGCCAACTTCTCACATTGGTGTGCAGCGTGTGGGATTCCAGCTTGCTATTGTTTTACCAGATAATCTCAATTGAATTGATCAACTGAAAACCACTAAAGGTACCTAAGGTACATATAATTTAAGCTTAGAATACAGTAAGTTCTACTGAACTTAGAGTTGTGTGTTAAGGGATAGCACAACCCTTTCTACAACTCAAGAGAGTTTAGTAGGCCACACTAGAGTAGGTAGTGCATACACCACACCACACTAGTAATGTCTTTAAGGGTAGGATCTAAAGAATCCTTGCAGGAAGCCATTGAGCTTCCACCCTCCAAGTATGATACACTCCCATTCTTGGAATTGAGAGCTTTATGCAACTTGAGAAAAATAAGGACAGGCCAAAGCCCCACCACCCAACACCTCAAGGAGTTGTTGGTGGCTTATGACCTTAGTAAGCCCTTGGGGACTGAAGGGGTAGGAGCTGAAGGTGGGGCAGAGGAAGAGGACGAGGCCAGGGGTACCAATACCCCCAGCCCCCCCTCTGAAACTGGCCAGGAGGGTGACAATGACCCTGACCTGGATAACCCAATCCCCCCCTGTGGAAGATGATGAGGATGATCAGAATGATGCCCTCTTTGTCCCCCCAGGAAGGATTAAGAGTGTGCCCAGGAAGTCTAGATCTCCTTCTCAGGAGTCTAACCACTCTGGCACCTCCATAGGGAGCTCTATCTCCTCTCACAGGAGGGAATCCTCTCATGAGAGAAGAGACAGACTGGTCCAGTATGAGGAAACTCAGCTGGAAATCAGAAAAAAGCAATTGGCTTTAGATAGGGAATCCCTAGATCTCCTTAGAGAGAGAAGAAAGTTGGGACTAGAGTCCCATGGTGGCAGCCATGTCCCTAGAGACAGGGAAAGGTCCTATGACCATAGGAACCGGAGCAAGATTGTCCCTCCCTACCAGAGTGGGGATGACATCCACAAATGGATAACTGCATTAGAGAGGGCCTGTAAGGTACAGAAGGTCCCTCAGGAGCAGTGGGCAGCAATCTTGTGGCTCTCCTTTGCTGACAAAGGTAGAGATAAGCTCCTCACTGTTAGAGAGGAGGATGCTGATAATTACAAGGTCTTGAAGAGTGCTCTTATTGATGGGTTTGGCCTAACCACTGAACAGTACAGGTTGAAGTTCAGAGACACCCAAAAAGCACAGACTCAAGACTGGGTAGACTATGTGGATTGTTCTGCCAAGGCTCTGGAAGGCTGGTTGATGGGCAGTAAGGTGTGTGACTTCTCAGGATTGTACAATCTGATAATGAGGGAGCAGATTCTTAATAACTGTCAAAATCAGCTGTTGCATCAATACCTGGTAGACTCTGATCTGACCTCTCCCCAAGAATTGGGAAAGAAGGCAGACAAATGGGTCAGAACCAGGGTGAAGCAGAAGGTACAGAACCAAGGTGGGGAAACCAAGAAGCAAGATGCTAAGAACTCTGAAAAGGGTGGGGAGAAGGGTAAAGATCAAAAGTCTTCATCAGGCCCCCAAAAATCTTCTTCTGGTGGGGATTCACAGTCTACCAAAGGGAAAGGCCAAAGAAAACCATGGTGCAAGGTCTGTAAGCAAAAGACCCACTGGACCAGTGATTGCACCAAGTCCAAAGACTCCAGTCCAGCACCCACCAATGCCCCTAAGGCACCTGTTCCCCCTAGTACAGTTGGTGGGAGTGCTCCAGCCAAGGGTTTAGTAGGGTTCACCCTGGGAACTGAGTTGGGCTCTGACCTAGTCAGAGAACTGACTCAGGCTGTGTTAGTCTGTGATGGAGGCATGGATGTGACCTCCACTGTGAGTCCCAGTAATCTGGGCAAGTACAGACAACAGCCTTTAATCAATGGACGTGAGGCTTTGGCATTTAGGGACACAGGGGCAAGTGTCACAATGGTGACACAAGACCTTGTGAATCCTGGGCAAGTTATACTTGGTGAGATGTACCAAGTGACCAATGCTAGCAATGTCAGAACAGACCATACTCTGGCAGTTGTTAACTTCTCCTGGGGAGGGGTAACTGGCCTTAAGAAGGTTGTGGTAAGTGCAAACATACCAGTCGAATGCTTGCTTGGCAATGACTTAGAGACTTCTGCTTGGGCAGAAGTGGAGCTCAGGACCCATGCAGAAATGCTGGGGATCCCTGCAGATGTGTTTGCTGTGACCAGGTCACAAGCCAAAATGTCTAGCACTGAACAGGCCTTGGATTCTGGAAGAATGGACCAAGTGCCTTCCAAGAGGAGGAGTAGTAGGGTTAAGGCAGTGCCTTCCCCTTGGCTCAGGAGGAAGATCAGTCCCTTGAGGGGGATGATCTCAGCCCTGAAGAAGGAACTGTCCCAGAGGAACTTGAACCTGACCAGGTTGAGTTCTTGGGGACAGGGGGACCTTCTAGGGCAGATCTGAGCCAGGAGCAGCAGAGCTGCCCCTCCCTTGAACCCCTCAGACAGCAAGCTGCTGCTGAGGCTGCTGGGAAAGCTAGTGGTCCCCATACAGTGTATTGGGATGATGGACTCCTGTACTCAGAGAGTAGAGACCCCAAGCCTGGTGCTACCAGGAGGTTGGTAATACCTCTGAAGTTCAGGGGCTTCCTATTGACCCTAGCCCATGATATTCCCTTAGCAGGTCACCTGGGCCAGAACAAGACTTGGGACAGAATTGTCCCTCACTTTCACTGGCCCCACATGTCTGAAGACAGTAAGGAGTTTTGTCGCTCCTGTGTAACCTGCCAAGCCAGTGGCAAGGCAGGTGGCACTACAAAGGCCCCCCTGATACCACTACCTGTGGTGGGGGTGCCCTTTGAAAGGGTAGGGATTGACATTGTTGGTCCCATGGATCCCCAAACAGCCTCTGGGCACAGGTTTATCCTGGTGGTAGTGGATCATGCCACCAGGTACCCAGAAGCTATTCCCCTCAGGACCACTACAGCACCTGTGGTGGCAAGGGCCCTCCTGGGAATTTTCTCAAGAGTGGGCTTTCCTAAGGAGGTAGTATCAGACAGGGGTGCTAACTTCATGTCTGGGTACTTAAAAGCAATGTGGAAGGAGTGTGGAGTGACTTATAAGTTCACCACACCCTATCACCCACAATGCAATGGTTTAGTTGAGAGATTCAACAAAACCTTGAAGGGCATGATTAAAGGGCTCCCAGAAAAGCTTAGGCGTAGATGGGACATACTCTTGCCCTGCCTTTTATTCGCATATAAGGAGGTGCCTCAGAAGGGGTTGGTTACAGCCCTTTTGAACTTCTGTTTGGCCACCCTGTGAGGGGTCCACTGTGCTTGGTGAAGGAAGGATGGGAGTTACCTCTCAAGCCCCCAAAGCAAGATATAGTGGACTATGTACTTGGTCTCCGCTCCAGGATGGCTGAGTACATGAAAAAGGCAACCAAAAACCTTGAGGCTAGCCAGGAACTTCAAAAGGCCTGGCATGACCAAAAGGCTGTTCTGACTGTTTACCAGCCAGGACAGAAGGTGTGGGTGTTGGAGCCAGTGGCCCCAGCAGCTCTCCAAGATAAATGGAGTGGACCCCACACTATTGTTGAGCAGAAGGGTGAGGTCACTTATTTAGTAGACCTAGGAACACCCAGGAGTCCCCACAGGGTTCTCCATGTCAACAGGTTAAAACCATATGTGGACAGGGCAGACATGGGCTTGCTCATGGCTACTGATGAAGGGCAGGAGGAAGAGAGTGACCCACTCCCTGACCTGCTCTCACAGAACCCGGACGATGGGTCAGTTGATGGTGTAGCCTTGGCAGGCAGCCTCACTACCCAGCAACAAACTGACTGCAGGCAAGTCCTCAATCAGTTTAGACATATGTTTTCACTGACACCCAGTCAGACCACCTGGTGCACTCATGAAGTGGACACTGGGGACAGTCTGCCTATTAAAAACAAGATTTATAGGCAACCTGACCATGTCAGGGACTGTATCAGGACTGAAGTCCAGAAAATGTTGGAATTGGGAGTTATTGAACCCTCAGATAGCCCTTGGGCTAGTCCAGTGGTCCTTGTACCGAAACCTCACACCAGTGGTGGAAAAAGAGAGATGAGGTTTTGTGTGGACTACAGGGGTCTCAATGCAGTCACTAGGACTGATGCCCATCCAATACCCAGGGCAGATGAGCTCATAGATACTTTGGCCTCTGCCAAATATCTCAGCACATTTGACCTAACAGCTGGCTACTGGCAGATCAGACTAGCTGATACTGCAAAGCCCAAAACAGCATTCTCAACCCCTAGTGGACATTATCAATTTGTGGTAATGCCCTTTGGTCTGAAGAATGCACCTGCCACTTTCCAGAGGTTGGTGAATACAGTTCTCACAGGACTGGAAGCCTATAGTGCAGCATATCTAGATGATATTGCTGTCTTTAGCTCCACCTGGGAGGATCACCTGGTCCACCTCAGGAATGTTTTACAGGCCCTGCAAAAGGCAGGCCTGACTATCAAGGCCACTAAGTGCCAGATAGGGCAGAGTCAGGTTGTGTACCTGGGCCACCTTGTGGGTGGAGGCCAGGTTCAACCTTTGCAGAGCAAGATCCAGACCATCATGGACTGGACTGCTCCCACTACCCAGACTCAGGTGAGAGCCTTCTTAGGCCTGACTGGGTACTATAGGAGATTTGTCAAGGGGTATGGATCAATAGTGACACCCCTGAATGACTTAACTTCTAAGAAAATGCCCAAAAAGGTTCAGTGGACAGTTAGCTGTCAAAAGGCATTTGATGACCTCAAGCAGGCCATGTGCACTGCTCCAATTCTGCAGAGTCCTGATTACTCCAAGAAGTTCATTGTTCAAACTGATGCATCTGAATTGGGGGTAGGGGCTGTACTGTCACAATTGAATGAAGAAGGTCAGGATCAGCCAGTAGCTTTCATTAGCAGAAGGCTGACCCCTAGAGAGAAACGTTGGTCAGCCATAGAGAGGAGGCCTTTGCTGTGGTCTGGGCTCTGAAGAAGTTGAGGCCATACTTGTTTGGTACACACTTCCTGGTTCAGACAGACCATAAGCCCCTCTTATGGCTAAAACAAATGAAGGGTGAAAACCCCAAACTGCTTAGGTGGTCCATTTCCCTACAGGGGATGGACTTTACAGTGGAACATAGGCCTGGGAGTAACCATGCGAATGCAGATGGACTCTCTAGGTATTTCCACTTAGAACATGAAGACTTAACTGGGCAAGGTTAGTTTAATGTCCCTACGTTTGGGGGGGGTTGTGTAGGAGAGTAGGATCTGCTTCACATGGGTACCCCCACTTTTTGCTGATGCTTCACTGTTTTTCGACATTAGTCTGGCTGGGGCCCTGCTAATCAGAACCCCAGCCTAGCTGCTTCCTCTCTAAAATGGTTTCCATGTGCCTTAGGCACATCACTGATTGGAATCTGGAGTGCCCTTATAAGTCCCTAGTATATGGTATACTATGTACCAAGGGCATAGGTACCTCAGAGGCCTGCCAGGGGCTGCAGCATGTATTATGCCACCCCTGGAAGGCCATCCAAACTGACACCACAGGTCTGCTACTGCAGCCTGGGTAAGGTGGTGCAGGCACCCCTTACTGTGATATAGGTTACCTATATCACTAAATACATACACACATATAAACCTATAAGTCACTCCTAAGGCAGGCCTTATCAATCCTAAAGGCAGAGTGCATGGTTCCTATGTGAGAGGGTGCCCCTGCATGAGCAGGGCCCCTCTGCAGCGTTCGGAGACCATCTCTGATGCTGTTTGTAGTGCAGCCTGACCATATACTCTTAAGCGCATTATATCCTTGCGGTAAAATGCTAACTTTGGAATGGCTGCACCTAAACATGTCGTGTTTGGTGTCAAACATCTTGGAATACTACCCCCCCGCCAATCCTGGCGGCGGGGGTAGCATTCCACCCTTCTAGAGGGAAAGACATGTTAACTCGGACTAGTCTGGTAACTTCTTTCCAGAGCCCTGGCATCACAAAATGGATGCTGCTGCCACAGACATGAGTCTGGCCTCCTGCTGCTGGACGAAACTCCGGCAGGGGAGGCCTGGACAATAGGTTTCCTGTCCCAGGGAGGTGTGACCACCTCCCTAGACAGGATAATGTGTATTGGGGCTGGGCGGGAGCACTTTCGGGTGCTTTGAAGTCCTGCACTGGGGGCACATTTGGTGTCCCTGTGCATACCCCAGTTCAAACCGGATCAGGGGCTTGCAGCCCCTGCTTTGGCGCGAACTGGACAAAGGGAAAGGGGTGTAGCCACCCCTCTGCCCTGACCCACCCATAGGTGGGGCCACAGAGTAGTCCAACCCCTATCTTTGGTATAAAGGTAGGAACCCAGTCCTTAGGACTTTAGATTATCCCTGGACGAAACTCTGTAACTGAATCCTGGACCTTCAACGCTCTACTCACGATTAGAGGACAGAAGAATCTCCCTTGGGGTCAAGGAGTGACTCCCCTGCTTGGCAGGCACCAAAGAAGCATCTGTCCGGTTCGCATTTCTGAAGCTCCCGTCGGACGCCGAAGTCATCGCATCACCAGAGGTGGATTCTCAGACTTCCCGAGGCTACCCTGAGTCCCCAGCAAAGCTGAGGCCCGTGGCTATCGTGGGTGACTTGAGACCGTGACCCCTGGACACCGAGCACATTTGCAAGTGCATCCTCTTCTGGGTCTCCCAAGAAGTCGTGCTTTGGGCTCCGAGTAGCCCTAGCCTCCAGCACCACCTGCACCGAAGATCACTGGCCCCCACTCCACGAGTGTCCTGTAAGCCAGATCCACGTGCGGCGTCACAAGGCTCCTTCGCGGTCGCTAGCCCGTTGGCTAGTAGCCCTTAACGAAGGCCAATCCTTTTCTAACTTGGCATCCTGGTTGCTCCAGGCCTGCCCTCACTTACCCTCGCTGGGTGAGTTCCACAGACCTTGCTGGTCTGCACCATCGACGATCTACATCTTCACCGAGACTTGCCGTTGCCAAGGCTTGTTGGGTCCAATCCGGTCGCCGACACCTCAGCACTCGACAGACATCGTGGACCAGCCAGAATCCTGCTCCTGGTCGCCGACAACGCCTCCTGGACCTCGTGGCTGAAGAGTCAAGACGACCATCAACACACCTGAAGCACTCGACATCGGTGGGCATCTGTCCATCGCCTTCCTGGTCACTGGCTAGTGACCCAGACTCTGTCCCCTCTGCTTTCAGGTTCTTCAGAACTCCGATCCACTCTTGGATCCACCCGGACACTTTTCTCTTGGCCGCCAGCAGCACTTTGCAGCAGATCGCCATTCGAATCGACGACGAAACCCGACCCCGAAAGGCACCTATGCACCCGGCTTCCCTGGGTGAGGTAACACGAGTACTCCGGTGCTCCCGTGGGTAGAGACTCTTCAAAGTCCTAGATCTCAAAGGGTTTTGTCCTAGTCCTCTTTTAAGTGTCCCTTTTCTCTAATTTCCCGATCCCGACTTTCTCCATAGAAGTCAACGGCGTATCGCGGTTGTGTATTTACACTGCACGCGTCTCCCGTGGGTCCCCTGTGTCACTACCTTGGGTGGTTCCTTGTGGTCCAAGCACTTCTAGAGGCTCTAGGCCTAGTGTCTAGTTCAGTCGTGGTTCGCATACCACTTTATTGGTATATGGTTTGGTACGCCCCTAGGGCCCAAACGTGTATTTGTGCTATTACTGTGATTTAATAACTTCTAACTTATGTACTTCGAACTCTAGCCTCATAAAGAGACTAGAGGGGTGTGTTTAGCAATAAATACATATATTTTGAATATATACCTGGTGTGGTGCTCTTTCATTTGGTCACTCAAGATATTATAGACTGGTAAAACAAGCATCTTTACATTCCTTCAAGACTTAGCCTGAAGGCTGCTCTCCAAAGCTACCACTAGGATAGCTTTCAATAAGGTTGTCTTTAACCTATCTCCAATAAGGGGTTGTTTGGACTGGTGCAAGGTGCCCACTATAATTAGTGGACAGCATATGCCAGGCCAACTTCTCACAGTAGCTCGGTTTGGAGTGCAATTTAAGCCTACCTGCCAGGTGCATGGAGAATCCTACCAGGTATGCAATTACAGCAGCTCAATCCCTATTATAGATATTCCTCTTTTATGTCAGGAGCCGGCTGCTACTGTCACACATAGTGTGTCAGCATGATAGTTTTTCTTATTGCTACCTCTGACTATGCACTTTTATCCACATCCTGGAGATTATGAGGTTGCAGTTTAACAACTCTCAGCTTCCAATCACTACCATAGAATTTCAGTGGATCAAGAAAATTGCACTGAACTTTGAAATAATGCACACTGTCTTAGGTATTTATTGTTAGAGGTATTAACAATAGTAGGCATTTTATGAAGTCTGCCCCCAAAAGTGTTGGGTCTGGCCCATGTGTATGGCCCCACAGGGACTGTTTGTGGTTATTTTGAGTAGTTGTGGCTGGAACTGTTAGCGTTTCTTGATGTGTATCATTACACTGATTGAAATATTGATCATTAACCTGGCCGCTCACCTCAAATGAAACAGCTGTTTGGCAATTTAATAGGAGGGACCCGATTCACAAATGCCAATTGAAATCACTTAGGAAATCTTTCCGATCTGATTCCTTCTACATTTGAAGCCATTTTATGACTTTTTTGGACTAATGCATAATTTCTGGAGTATTCCGATATAACTACACAGCCTTAGTTTTCTATCACAATCAAAATATATACAGAAACAGAATTTCCAACAGGCGGGAACTTCTGCATATGGAAATTTGATAAAAACGTGCATTAACATATTTATTCTTTTAGCTACTTTTTTAATGAATTTGTAACAAGCGCTCCAAAGACCATGCTCCTCTCCAAGGGCCATAGATGCAATGGAGTACAATGGACAACGCAGAACTGGCAGCATTAGAAGAAATATCATTTTAGTGTTTTCTGAAAAGAACAATTTTCTCCTAGGTGGATTGGGAGACTTCTATTTCACAGATGAGGGCTTAACATAGAAAAGCGAGGTCTTTTCTTACACTTTGGCCTGGAGTCCTACAAAACAGACTGGTCTGACCACCGGTAATGGCTGGGACAGTGTCAAGTGATGCTGCGGGCACGATATCTTGTAGTCATATGTGATATAGGATCATCATCTTGAAGACCACCCTTGCTTTAACCGACAACCTGTACATAGCCTGTCTCAATGGAGAACTATGGAACACTTGAAAGGTCAAAAACATTTTGAACGCCAGGAAGTCATGTTAATAGATATTTACTTATCTGGGAGAGTTATGTATGGTGTGTCTTCTTTTGGATATTTCAGAGCACTGAAGGTGAGTAACAGTATTGGGGGGCCCTGGTCAATAGTTCTTCAATCCCTTTTCACTATTTGTGAACAGATCAGGCAAACGTGATATGGGTCGTTTCAGTTTTCAGGCCTTTCCTGAACCGTATGTAGTTTGGACATCCAATCAGGGTCGAACTGAGTGAGTTCTGAAGTTCCCTGAAGAAGAGCATTTACATACTCAAGATTTAAATTCGTTACAGGGATTTCTACTAGGTGTGACCTTCAGCATATGGGAATGTGATACAAATGTGCATTAGCACAGGTCATTTATCTTACGCCATGGAGGAACCAGAACCCGCCCCCTCACCCCCAGTGTATATGGCGGAGTTCACACCTCATTTCCATCCTTGAAACACACAAACTCCTTGCCATTAGTGGAGTAAATCTGGAGTGTTTCAGAGTGCAAATCCACTTGCAAGCGGTAGAATATCCACAAGTTTGCAAGCTTAATGATTTGCAGGCACGAGCACCATGGAGTGCCCAAAAACCCAACCCTAAATTGCTAATGTGGAGAATCCACCGCACTGCTTAGCATTTCTGTAGCTACAAATGGCATTTGCAAGGAAAAAAAATAGAAACAACTGCTTATATCAGAATTATGATTTTGCCCTTGTAAACTGCTGAGTCTTAGGGCCTAATGGGAAACAGCCATTACATTGCATGGGTTACAACGCATGCGATTACAACGCGGTCGTTACAACGACCGCGTTGTTACATCGCAGTACATTACAACGCAAGTCGTTACATCGACTTGCTGTAGGGGGCGCGCTAACCTAAGGAATAGTATAATTTACTATTCCAACACCTTCCCTACTGTTGCGCACACTGGAGTTGGAATAGTAAATTATAATATTCCTAAATCCAGCGCACCCCCTACAGCAAGTCGATGTAACGACTTGCGTTGTAATGTACTGGGATGTAAAAACGCGGTCGTTGTAACGACCGCGTTGTAATCGCATGCGATGTAAGGTGCTATATTCGGCCTAATTATCCGATGGACCGCCAAACTCGCGGGGGAGGTGCAGTTGTGTTCGGGGACTGCCACACCGGCGGTCTGACTGCCATATTACAACTACGGTGGTCGGAACACCATAGGACTGCCGCAACCACCAGGCGGTGGTGTGGCGGTCAGATGCTCCAATATGCTTGTCAGTGCTGCCGCCGCCACACCGCAAAGCATATTTGGAGTTTCCTCACCCAGTTTTCATGGCGGAAAGGCCGCCATGAAAATTGTGGCAGTGAAGAAACAAAGGGGGCCCTAGAGGGCCTCCTGTTGCCTCAGGCCATGGGATCCATGCAGGGGGCACAGTGCCCCCTGTCTGCATGCATCTTCTTTAATGCACAGCATGGACTGCACGGTCCTTGCCATGCAGGAATGGGCTTTGGCACTCCTACTGCGATGCCTTTTTAATAAGCACCATCATGGGAACACCAAAGGATGGCCCGCCAGGCCACAAGATAACTTGTAATCTGGCGGCCGGCTGGCGGTGAGGTTTGGCGGTGTGGGAGCAGTACACTGGCGTGGCGGCCCGCTTTCACACCACAAAACTCATAATCAGGCCCATAGTCTGCTGTGTGTCCTGCGCGTGGCACCACAGCCTAGAAATATAATTCTACATGGAATGTTGTGCACATCACCCTTTATTTCAGTCGATCAGTTGGATCTGAAGGCGAAGGAGGCTGAGCACTGAACTACCTTGCCCCTAGATGGGCATTCGCTGAAACTTACCACTTAATAGAAAAGTTACCCTTTCTAACACCGTATTGTGCCCTCAAGTAACACAACTGGTGCTATGTAAAGCACTCTGATACCAGATACCTTCGGGTCAAGTTCGCGCTATATAAAACTCCGTAAAAATAAAATTCATTTAAAAAAAAAAATCCCTAGGCTAGTGATAAGTTTAAGAGAACAACGTACAGAAGATAGAAGAAAAGAAACAGAAGAAAAGGAAGAAAATATTGGCTGCCCTGCTAGTGTCAACTTTCCTCAGACATCCGACCAAAAAGGGCGTCAAAAGGAGATTGTGGCATTACTGAAGAATCTGTAACTGCTAGTTAATCTTGCCTGAAAAGAAACCAGTAATGGCAAAACCAATAGGTCTCCCTTTTGGCTGCCAACGCAGGCCTATGGGCTTTGCGAATGCTTTTTGCAGATGCTATGCACCACTATGTTATGTTATGTTATTAGAGACTTATAAAGCGCACGGCTACTCAATAGAGTGTCCCGGCGCTACAAATTCTGGGTGGGGCTAATCGTGAGCACTATCTTGCATAAGTCACACTATGACTGAAAAAGCCAGGTCTTCAATGACTTTCTAAAGGGAAGAAGGTCCTGCATCTGTCTAAGTGCCAGGGGGAGACTATTCCAGAGTCGTGCTGCTTGCACCTGGAAAGAGCGGCCCCCAATGCGAGCATAAGAAAATTTAGGGATGCTAGCCAACTGAAGTGCGGCCGACCTCAGAGCACGGCGTGGGGAGTAGAATTGAAATCTCTTTCTGAGGTAAGGGGCCCCCATCCCATGAAGGGATTTAAAAGTTAGAACCATGGCTTTAAACATAATCCTTTTATGGATCGGAAGCCAATGCAGGGATTTCAAATGGGCAGACATCCTAGTTCTGGGCCCTAACATAACAATGGCCCTTGCCGCAGCATTCTGGACCACCTGTAGTCTAGTCAACATGTAGTCAGGGATTCCCAGGTAAAGACTATTGACGTAGTCCAACCTGGATAAGACTAATGCCTGGACCACCGTTTGTCTATGTGCTACCGGCAAAAGGGGCAGGACCTGTCTAAGCATTTTAAGAACTCCGAAACAAGAGCCCACCACAGCTTGTATTTGGGAGTTCATGGATAGGTTATCCTCCATCCTGACTCCCAAATTTTTGACAGTCTTAACCGAGGTGCTGGGGGGGGACAAGTCCTGTGGCCACCAGTTCCGCCACACATTGTCTAAAGGAAGGCCAAAGAGTATAATCTCTGATTTATCAGAATTACACTTAAGTTGGTGAAGTTGGAACCAGGAAAACACCTCGGAGAGGCAGGCATTTATTGCCTCACCTCTGAAGTCTGACTTCTTGTCACAGGTGAAGAGCAGTTGCGTATCATCCGCATAAGATACAATTTTCGCTCCGTGAGCTTCTGCCAGAAGCGCCAGGGGGACATATACAAATTAAAAAGTGTAGGACTAAGGATTGAGCCCTGCGGGACCCCCACCTTGAGGGGGAGGATGGGTGCTGCAAAAGGAGGGGACCACACCGTTTGCTGGCGATTGTCCAGAAACGAGGTAAACCATCGAAGTACCGTGCCCCCACAGCCGCATTCTTGAAGCCTCCGAAGAAGTAAATCATGGGGCACGGTATCGAAGGCCGCTGATAAGTCCAAGAGAATCAGCACAGCCTTCCCTAACCTGGTCTAGGGTCTCTTTAATAGTTTCCGAGACCTCAAGAAGCGCGGTTTCCGTACTGAAATTCGACCTGAAACTGGACTGACTCTGATGGAGAACTAGATTGGCTTCGGCATAAGTGGTAATGACCCTATTAACATACTTTTCCAAGACCTTCGAGAAGAGGGGGAGCAAGGATATTGGCCTATAATTAGAGGCTAGCTCTGGGTCTGCTCTTGGTTTTTTTAGCAGTGGAAGTATTTTGGCGTTCTTCCACCTGACCGGGACAATCCCGGTCTCCAAGGATGTATTGAGAATCCGATTTAGCGCAGGGATAATTACCTCGGCTAATGACACCAGGATCTTGGCAGGGTATGGGTCAGATGGGGAGCCTGATTTAAGGGCCTTCATAATTACCAAAGAATTGTCCAGAGATATAGGGGGGAACTGCATGAGAAGCGGGCTCCGTATCTGCATAGGAGGGGTGAGAAACGCTCGAGACTCGCCCTCCATCCTAGGCAGCGAAGAAAAGGTATCTTGGATAGTTTTTATCTTTTCATGGAAATAAGAGGCTAGATGGCTCGTCCATTCCTCAGTCGGAATAAATGGTATTGCCACAGCCTTTGGAGATAGAAACTCCTTGACTGTTTTAAAAATTTCTTTACTTTGGTTAGCAGCCAGGGCTATTTTAGAGGCCAAAATTTTTTTTTTCTCTTCTAAAACTTTTTTATAATGCGCTTTTAGTGCCAATTTGTATGTTGTTTTTTCCGAGAGGTCAAAATGTTTCCGCCAAGTTCTCTCCAAGCGTTTGCAGTCACTCTTACTTTTCCTGAGAGCGACCGTAAACCATGGTGCAGAAGCACGCGGGACCTTAGCGGATTGCACCAAGGGGGGAGCGAGCTCATCGGCTCGCAATTGGAGCCAGTTGTCAAGACCTTCCGCATCCTCCTCCGCCCTCCCAAGAAAGGGGATAGGGTGTTTACTGAGGGCCATGGTAAGAGCCTCAGCTGTGATTTGATAGAAAGGTCTGAGACTCCATAAAAGTGGTCTTCCCTGGACGTTACTGTGATTAAACACCTTTTTAATCATAAACTCGATCATAGCGTGGTCGGACCAAACTATCGGGACCGGGGCTGAGGTCACTAGTGTGTCTGTGGAAAAGATTTGGTCCAAAATATGCCCTTTCTCGTGCGTCGCTAAGTGGACGGAGGGTGACATTTTAAAAGAGGCTAATGAATCGCGTAATCTGCTAAACTCTAGATCAGTAGGGTTATCCATATGGATATTAAAATCACCTAAAACTAGACAGTGTTTAAAGTTGATAGCCAAGGAAGAGACAGCATTACAGATAGAGTCGAGGAACTGGCCCGCCGGACCCGGGGGTCTGTAAATCAAGATGCCTGACACAGATTGCTTCGCTGACAGTCTGACATGAAAACCCAAACTTTCAGCACCCAATATGTCAGCTATAGGGATCAAGGAGCAAGCAAATTGTATTTTAAAGATTATGGCTATGCCTCCCCTCCTACCCATTAACCGATCTTTCCTGAGCATCCGGTAGCCAGGGGGTATGGCCATGGCGATGGTGGGATTAGATGTTTCACTAAGCCATGTCTCTGTTAGGAAAACAAAGTCAAGGTCCTTGTCTAAGAGTAGATCATAGATTTGAAGGGCATGTTTCCCAAGAGATCGAGTATTGAGAAGCATAGCTTTCAAATAATCGATCTCCTTGACAGGTTTGGGCTCACTACAGGGGGGAGAAGCCCTGGAACCTATTATAGGGGACTCATCAGTGGCTGAATTAGAAAAAACCCAACCACAAAAATTGCAAACCCCGCTAAAACTGTCATTTGGAATGGGCGCATGGGGGCGGCAGCTTTCTTTCGAGCCCAAGGCCATAAGCTGCAGCCTGCTATAAGTAAGGTACTTGCCGTCCTCAGGAGGAACTCCAGTAACGGGTCCTGCGCCGTCCGCTTCCAGGACGCGGACGGGCGCAGACGGGCTTGCCTTAGGCGCGCCTTCGGCGCGCCCGCTGCGCGGACGGCACATCACGGGATTTATGGGCAGGACGGCGTAAAAACCACTAGCACGCTGACCTGAGCTTGCGGGCCCGCTCTAACAGGCGAACACCGCGGTCACGTGGTAAGAAGTGATTGAATGTTAAAAATTATTAAAAGTCATTAAAAAATACATTTCAACAAATTCAAAGACAGTGTGCAAAAACGCAAAGGCAAGTTAACGCAGCCTACGATCAACAGGCAGCAGTGCACGTTACCCGCTGCGCGGACGGCACATCACGGGATTTATGGGCAGGACGGCGTAAAAACCACTAGCACGCTGACCTGAGCTTGCGGGCCCGCTCTAACAGGCGAACACCGCGGTCACGTGGTAAGAAGTGATTGAATGTTAAAAATTATTAAAAGTCATTAAAAAATACATTTCAACAAATTCAAAGACAGTGTGCAAAAACGCAAAGGCAAGTTAACGCAGCCTACGATCAACAGGCAGCAGTGCACGTTACTATAAAAAGAGTGTGATGACATCTCAGCACATATGAGTGTACAAGCGTCAAGATGCTAAGGACCAGTGTGATGACCTACTCACACTTCAGCAGAAATGTTGTTTCTTTTTTTTATTTACCGTTACAAGACGGTGGACGTCAATTTAAAACTAGTTTAAATATGTGCAAAAGTGTATTTTGTAAAGAAGCCCGGGAGAAAATTGCATCTGCAAATCTACCCAATAATTTTTCAAAAACTAAGCGAGGGAGGAAGAAGTCAATATGATGTCAAGCAATGGGAAGTAGGGGTGGCTGGCGGAAAGCAATAGAGAAGATTGAGACTGGGGGAATTTAAAAAAAAAAAAGTAAATTGAAAGCCAGGTGGGGATAGCAACAAATCAATCAATCAATCACAGAATTTGTAGAGCGCACTACTTACCCGCGAGGGTCTCAAGGCGCTGGGGGGAGGAACAGGGGGGGGGGGATGCTGCTACTGGTCGAACAGCCAGGTCTTGAGTAGCCTCCTGAAGGTCAGCAGGTCTTGGGTCTTTCGTAGGCTTAGTGGAAGGGTGTTCCAGGTCTTGGCGGCGAGGTGTGAGAAGGATCTGCCGCCGGTGGTTGTTCTTCGAATGCGGGGGACGGTGGCGAGGGAGAGGTCGGCGGAGCGGAGCTGGCGGTTGGGGACGTAGAAGAAGAGTCGTCTGTTGAGGTAGGCTGGGCCAGTTTTGTGGAGTGCCTTGTGTGCGTGGGTGAGGAGTTTGAAGGTGATCCTCCTGTCGACGGGGAGCCAGTGCAGGTTCCTCAAGTGGGGGTGATGTGGCTGTGGCGTGGTACGTCGAGGATCAGTCGTGCGGAGGCGTTTTGTATGCGTTGCAGTCGCTTGATGAGCTTGGCCGGGGCTCCCGCGTAGAGGGCGTTCCCATAGTCTAGTCTGCTACTGACGAGGGCCTGGGTGACTGTTCTTCTTGTGTCTGTCGGGATCCACCTGTAGATCTTGCGAAGCATGCGGAGTGTGTTGAAGCAGGAGGAGGAGACTGCGTTGACTTGCTTGGTCATGGAGAGCGTTGAGTCGAGGATGACTCCCAGGTTGCGTGCGTGGTCGGTGGGTGTCGGGGCTGCTCCCAGCGTCGTTGGCCACCAGGAGTCGTCCCAGGGTGAGGGGTTGGAGCCGAGGATGAGGACCTCCGTTTTGTCCGTGTTCAGCTTTAGTCGGCTGATCTTCATCCAATCGGCGACGGCCTTCATTCCGTCATGGAGTTTGGCTTTGGCGTCGAGGGGGTCCTTGGTGAGGGAGAGGATCAGTTGAGTGTCGTCGGCGTAGGAGATAATGTTGAGGTCGTGTTGTCTGGCGATGCGTGCGAGCGGGGCCATGTAGATGTTGAACAGTGTTGGGCTGAGGGACGATCCCTGGGGTAGCTGGAAGAACACGAGGGAGCAAAACGGAGCATGCAGGAGGGCGTGTATTTGAAGGGGAAAGCAGCACAAGGGAGTGAGCAAGAAAGCACATGCACTGCCATGGATTGCTGAAAGAAAAATGAAAAAGTAGTTCCCTGAATGTGAGCAGTGGAAGAATACAAATCATCCATGCAGAATAGAAATGCAGTTATGTTTTAGAGGACTGACAAACACAAGAAGAGGAAGGAAAGCTATTGAATGACAAGCAGGCGAACGAAATCAACAAGAAAGCCAACTAGTGGAAAGCACTGCGCTGTACCGGAGCTCACCAATTGCATTGCTATTCTCCACAATAGGTGTCTGTGGGCGAGGCCAAAAAACAGGGTGATTCTTAGCCTACTAGGTCAATTAGAGTCACTACATCTGACTGCCTGTCTCTTGCGATTAAAAAGTCTCTGGAAGTAGATCACAGATGTGGTCGAGCCTGATAAACACATGTCCAGTGGTATTCTGGGAGCTGACATGCTGTAGCCTGGCAGTGCAGAATTCAGACATATAAAAAGGAGACTTGCAATATGCAGGGTGATTTAATGCTTTCAATCCATGGCGTTTGCAGAAACTGTTTGGAGGTGGAAATATTTTCCAGTGTGAGTTTTGGTAGCTAGTGGACAACTGGGATACCTTCCCAGTTACTACTGCTGATTGGTAAAAATGCTTTCACCCAAGATTCAACTTTCACAGTCCTATACATTATGGAACTAGGACGTCACTGCCATGTTTACTCATGCAAATACATCACATGTTGTTTTAGAGTGAAATAGTTGAAGTTTAATGTTTGTGCTTCTTTGTGATGTCCTCATTCATGTTGAGACAGACACCATCATGAGCAGCTGGAAAGCCAACATGTGTTTGGCCCCTTGATGCACATAGGACTTGGGCTTTTTCAATAATATTACATCATAGATTCTACTAGTGCTACAAGATTCCTTTGTATTATTTCTGTGAGGGTGAAAGTGAGAAGTGCCCTTTTACCACACCACATTCATGCATAGTGGAATGACATAGGTGATGTAAATGTGGCACTCTTCGGGTTTGTGCTGAAGATACAAATTGAATCTCTTTGTTAAAAGAAAACCCATTTGGTCTCCTGATTGCTGTTTTTTAAAGATACAGTTTAGGTTGTACGTAAGTCCACAAGCAGGCACAAGCTGGTGAGGGTGGCCATGGATAGGGTGGCTATCAGCAGAATAGTCTAAGGCACACACCGGCCTCTGTTTGGTCTATAGTGTGATCTTAACAAAGCAAACCTGGTGCACCGGCTAGGAAGCGGGTCTAGGGTAGTGCCTAGTTCTGGTAATCAGTGAATGGATCTAGTAAGACTCATCCCACGTCAAGGGCTTTTTTCTTTTAACTTTAGCCACTTCGCACAACATCGCATATGCTGTGCAGCGTGGCTAAAAACCATTGACAAAGTCATTAGGTCCACAAAGTGAGACCTATTGGCTTTGCCAATGCTTGGTGCAACTAGTCTTTTCGTACATTGGACACTTTTTCCCTGTGTGTCCACTATGTCACACGGCTCATCCTGGTAGCCAGTTCTATACATTTAATGTTCTGCATGTCATCCTTTGTCTTTGTGGACGTGTTAGATCTCTGTGAAGAGGCGGCTGAGCGCCTGGTGATGCAGCATCAGTATCTTACAACACAATAAATAAGCAACAAAAGTGAGCACCAGAGTCTGTGCTCACACACACACACACACACACACACACACACACACACACACACACACACACACACACACACACACACACACACACACACACACACACACACACACACACACCCCCCCCCCCCTTTTAGTAAAAGGAGCCCTAAAAACTGTTGTCAGAAAGCTTTTTGTTGCGCATTTTATAACTAGGGCTTTCGGTTTTATGGTAATTATTTTTTTACATTTCCATCTGTAGTTATCCATGTTTATTTTTTGATAATTTTCCCTGGATTAATCCAGATTTATTTTGGGTTTTGTGAAAATGTAAGCTGAAACTAGTATATTTCCAAATGTATTTAACTAATAAATGTACACTCATACTTGAACTCATGGAGGTTTCAATGATATGAATACCCATAAATAATACATTGATACACTGGTATGAAAATTCATATTTTAGTATCAATCTTGTACACAACTACTGCTGTTTAAGCCTTATTAGGAAACTTTCTCTCTTTTTTTACCTCCCATATCTTGCATTCCACACAGTGATTGGCCTTCCAGTCAAAACAACCCGCATTTAAAATCACTCAAAAAACAAACTAATTTCCGTTTTTATCCATGTTTAAAAGTAAATACAGACAGGAAAATAGATGTTTTTTGTCTGTATTTATCTGTAAAAATCAGTAAAACTGAAAATGTGAGCCTTATTTATAACCTGTGGAAAGGGGAAAACCTGATCAAGTCTGTGACTAGAGGTCACCAGGCTATCTTAGCAGCCATTAGCTCTACTTCCAGTCAATCTGCTATACAACATACACATTCAAAATGCCCCCCAAAAAAATTCCAAAATGGAATGTTCTTATCAATATTAATTTGCTCAAAGCCTAAAGCAACAAACAACAAATGATACATTGCTATTTTCCCGTTTTATCAACATACACATTGCATTTTTTTTCCAAACAAAATGCTAAATGGAATGTTCTTATCAATAATAATGTGCTCAAACCTAAAACAACAAACAAAAAATGATGCATTGATATTTTGCCTCACCTGTTACATCGTGAGTGTGTCTGCCTGGCTCGGCTGTCCAGCCGGGAGAATTTGCCTGGTGTGGCTTGACAGATAATGGTTGAAAAGTGGGGTCCAGTTCTCGAATCAGCTGATTCAAATAATCAATGGATATATCCAGTGTAGGAGATGTGACGTGTGTGCTCTCATCGGCTTCAGGCTCAGGATTTTTCATTTTCATTGGCTGACTGGACAGCCTGGTCTTCTCCATTGTCAAGTATGGGTGCCCACTCTCTTGGACATGTGGCAGATTGCCAGTTTCTTGGAAAAACAAATTGGGACTGGGTGGGAGTTGGGTTGTGCTTGAGCTATGCAGTCCTGCATGGGCTGTGACATGGCCGGTTCCATAGGGCTGCCCCTTCAACGGCTGCTCAACCCACCTCTCTGTCGTAAAGTATGTGCATTTTGGAGATCTTGAAAGGTTGCTTGGGCTTCTAGATGGGTGCAAGCCAACTTGTTCATCTTGAGATGTAATGCGGACTGACTGCCCAACGTGAAGTACATGACTTGGTATCACTCTGGACATTGTTTATGTGGTTTGTTGGAATAGTCTGTTGTATTTGCGGTGTATTGTATTTTTTCCTGTAGAACACGAGGAGACTTCCCAGCAGCTGATTCAACTACAGACTGCTGCCAACCACCGATTCCTGAAGGATGCACTGCAAAGGACGAGATCAGAAGAAATTGAGTTAAAAGTGATGTTTTACACATTAAGGCCCAGATTACACTGACTTTGCACTGCAACAAAGTCATACAAAGCTGCATTAAGTCTTGCTAGGGTATTTACTTTCCAGAGCAGAAAGGATTAGAGCTGAAAAAGTTTGCTTTTCTCAGTGCAACTAGTGTGTTTTGCTTCTTTGTGCCACTTTTCATCAAGGGTGGATGAATTGGGTATTACTGGGGTAGATCTGCACAAGCACCCATAGTTTTAGATGATCTAAAAAGTTAGTCTCGCCAGTCTGAAGCAGGCACTAACAAGGGTCAATGTTTTCATTTCTCGAAACATTCCACACATTGCACGCGCACTGTAGTGTTTCAGAATTCGTTTAGGCATAGGATTTTGTACTGGAAGGGTATGCTTTTCCTACCCAGAATGCACACACCTCTGTCCCATAGCACAACGATTATGCCTGGCACTAAGCAGCCTTTATAGTGTGCCAGAGCATCTGAAGACATGTTTTAATAAATATGTCTCTACACTAATATCTTCCACTTTCACAGTACTGCCTGAACTGTGTTGAGGGAAAAAAAAGAATCTGTTCCTAAGTTACTGAGCAGTGCCAAGGACTCAGCTTTTGACTTCTTGTGAAAAACTCAACTTCGGCTCCTCCATGGGAGCGGAGGCGAGTCGCACCCCCACACTGCTGGGCAGAAAGCGTCAAAAATGAAACGGTAATAAAATAATTTTATTACCAATTTATATTTGACACTTTCTGTTAGCAAACGGAGAGCCAGGGCGGGGCCAGTGCGTCACTGCTGCCAATTATTGGCAGCAGTGAGGAGTGGCCACTTAAGTTTGCATTGCGCATGTTGGTTCGGCCGGCTACCTTGCTACGGCCATACCGAAGTCAAACCTCTCCAACCCGGCTGTCTTGGACAGCAGGCACAGGCCTACAGGGCCTTTTGGAGCGTGGAGCCAGCCCGCTCCAGCCAATCAAGACATTTTAGAACAGCATCTTGATTGGATGAAAGAGTTGGCTGTAGGCTTCGCGCTCTGAGACGCGCTGCAGAACAGCCAGGACGTACTGCAGTGTAAGGTAAGTGTTTTTTTTTATACGTATATATTTATGTTAATGTGTATATTATTGTGTATTGGTTATCTGTATTATGTGTATGTGTTATTTGTATATGTATATATGTGTATGTGTATATGTTATGTGTAATTTTTTGCCCCACCCCCAAAGGGATTTGCCACCAACCGCCACTAGAAAAACTGCTAATATTTCTCTAGAAGAACCTATCCCCTAACCTCTAGGCCGCCCTGAATCAGCAGTGTTTAGTACACAACCTTTGAGCCTTTGCTTTCAGGGAAATCGACATCCTGTTCGGAGGAAGAACCACAGAGTTCACATTTCCATTCCACGTGCAGAGACCCAGATTCAAAGCAACGCAGGAAATGAACGCTACAGAGACTGCAATTGAGTGCTCATTGGCTGCGCTTGCACGACAGTGCTACGTATGCACTTTAGAGAAAACACAACTACACGGTCAACAAAGACAGTATCCAAATAAGGTTCGGGACCCCTAACATATGTAGCAGAGCCTGTCGGTCCTCCCTTCATGCGCCTTACCCTACGTTAGCATTTTTGAAAAATGTACCATTGGTGTGCTTTTTGCTGCCATCTTAAGTGTCTTCTAAGGAATTTATTTTCACACCCTATTTGTCACCTAAGTGAAAGGTGCAAAAGAAACGGTATCAGATTTGACCCACTGTGTCTAATGATACTGGTTATTTGTAATCCTCTGAATGCGTTCATTGGATGATGTTATTTCTAAGGAAAAGAAGCACTGCCTCATTGGGTGTAAGGACGGGTGATTTACAAAAAAGAACCAGTGCTGAGTCAGCTTGCCAGGATTTTTAATATGAGAGTAGCGGTACTTCGCAGTGGCAAAGAGGTACTCTAAAATACGGGGTACTTGCACTTTTAGATTTCCATTTCGAGCAGTGACTCGCACACAAACAAAAAATGCGAGGTGGGATCTGTTGCATAAACTATCGATCTTAGATTGAAGAGACACGGATCCTAATCCCCACTCGACCGCACTGAGTGATCCTGTATAGAATACTATGGGCCTCACTTATGGGGATTTGGCCTAGGACAGCGCTGCAAGTCACCCAAAGTGAAAGGACAGGAATGCACCTTATTTATGCAATATGGTGCATTCCTGTCCTTTCCCCCTACGCTGGGGCCGTTTTGGCAGCCTTGCGCCAACGTAGACAACCTTGCACCATGGTGCCGGAAGAATTGTTCTTTTGCAGGAAGGGGCACCTTTCAGCCCAGAAACAATCCTAAGAGGTGTTTTCCTCTTTCTATGTGTGCTGCAGACTGCAACACACATAGAAAGATGAAAAAACGACAAGAAATAAAGTTATTTCTCCTCAATACGCCTCACCTTGGGAGGCGTAAGGCTTTGGCACTTCCCCAGGTTTACATGCTCTTGTAAATCTGAGGAAGTGCCGAAATCCATGGGTGTTGCGTGGGAAAGCCCACTGCAAAGCCCATGGAATGCCTCCCAAGTGCAGATTGAGGCAACGCAATGATTTGCGCTGCCTTGCCTTACTCCATATCTATGGGGCCATTCAAAGCCACGCATAGTGGCTTTGCGTGGCCTCATAGATATGATTTTGTGATTTGGACCGCTGGAGCGTCACAAAAAGTGACGGTCCGGCGGCGCAAGGGGCTCCTAAATATGCACCTATGTCTGTCTAATTTCTCTCTTCCAGCAATAGGCAGTGCTTAGAAACAGGCCAATGCACGTAGGAAGCGCTAGAGAAATGGCTGCTCTATGAATGGAAAGTTGCCATTCTAACAAGAGCATTGTGCACAGCCAAACGAGCCGAGTGGAGAAAGGGAGAGAGAGTGATAGGCTGGGGTGGGGCTGGTTAATGAAATCATGTCTAGAAATGACTAACTCACACACCTGTGGGCTGGGTGCTGACAGATGTGGCTCTCTGGGAGCTAGAGGCGACAGCTGCAGAAGAGGCGAAGCGCTGCCCTTAAGGGCGCAGGAACACAGCTCGCTACTCACTGCAGCTACAGACTCAGTGTTGCAGAAATTGCTGCAACACTGAACACTCTAATTGGTCTCCAGCTCTGCATTTGTTCTCATGCCACAGTTACTCGAGGCTACTAAGTTTGTCATTTAACTATTTCTCTTGTGAGACCTGAAATGGTTAAGCTCTCAGCCCTTGCGGTGGGATGACTTCAAGTGTAGCCCTAATCTAGGTTGTGTCACAAACGAGGCTGCACCTTCTCATCCCAGGGTCCCAAGTTCTGGAATGTCTGCCCAGCTCTGCAAATCATGGCCTAAGCCTGTATCTGTAATGACCTCTCTGATAATCAACATCTGAGAAGAAGGCCTGGCCATTGTGGGGTCACGGTCCAGAAGCATCGAACACAGTTATTGTAGATGTCAAGCAGGAAGGGTGGTAGTAGGGGCAGAAGCTGGTGCATACGTTAAGACAGTACTTCACACGAGAATAGCAAGATGGCGGCTTATTATTCTCAAGTAGATAGTGACGTGGGAATATGGGTTTATGAGGTCACCTTAAATTGTAGGAGGTGGGTCTTGAGCTCTTTAGAAGATGTGCATAAAGGTGACCTCAGAACCAGAAGAGGGTGTGTGAGTGGACAAGAGCCAGGAGGCAGAACTCCATAACTAGGATTTTGCCCAGTGGTTTTGTTTTAGGAAGGCTGCTTTGGGGTCCAGTGCACAGGTGGTAGGTGGAATGGGAGGAGGTTTGTGAAAGGTATGATAAGGAAAGGTGATGATTGGATTTATAAATAAGGATGGGGAACCTGTAGCCAGCCAGCCTGGGTTCAGTCTGAGCTCATGAGCATGGTCTTGGGAGGCTGAAGATGCTGCTGAAGGCACCGGTTAAGACCTTTTTGGATCTACCTGACTATCCTGGGAACTTGATGAGCAGGCTGACACAGTACTGAGGTCTGCAGAGTAATAGCGTGCTGATGTGTGTCCTGTGGTATGAGTGGAAGTGGATCATCCACATTCTAAAGGCAACTGAAGACATACTCCAGGTGAGGTGAGGCAAGAGTGGATCTTCTGAATTCTAACAACAATAGAAGACATACTCCTTTTAATGTGAGGCAAGAGTGAATCTGCTGGATTATAATGACTAATGAAGGCATACTCCTTCTAAATTGAATTAAGAGTGGATAATCCACATTCTAAAGACAACTGAAGACATACACCTTATAAGTTGAGTCAACAGTAGAGCCTCCTGGTTCTAAAGATAACGTAAGTAGTGCTCCTTCTAATGTGAGGCAAGAATGGGTCTTCCTGAGTTTAAAGACAACTGAAGACATACTCCTAAGTTGTTAACAGAGCAGATTGTCTAAGTTCTAAAAACAACTGGAGGCATACTCCTATGAAGTTGTTTCAAGAGTGGGTCTTCCGGATTCTGAAAACAACTGGTCTCATACTCCTTTTCAGTCAGCTACATGGAACCTAGCAGCCACCAGACAGTGCCCACAGGCAGTTTGTTTGGCTGTGAAGCGCTATATAAATATGGACGAATTACCCACTCATATGCGGCTACATCGTCATCGTCTTTATGGTGTCTCCCTAAAGTTACACAGATACGTAAATGAATTAACCTATGATGAACACAGGAAACTCCAAAAACAGAACATCCTCTGCACCTAAGTAATTGCTCCCAGGGGTACCAGGCATGGTGCAAGCTAACACAACAAACTGTTGCCATGATTACCTTAATACAAAACACCCAAAGCAAGACACAGCATGGACAAAAATGAACAAGTCATTAAAAAGTACAGAACAGACATCTGCAACTAAACTGAATGGAATGAGGGTGGATGCCTGGGAGAAAAAAAGTGAGAGTGCTGCAGCTGTACTTGAAGTCTACGACCTATAAAAACAGTAACAGTGCAAGGTATGGGATCTCTGGTCCAATAGGAGGGTAGTCCATTCTCGGAATTACAGAGATAGTTTGAGATGGCATCTACGGAGACCTTCCGCTGTTTGCAAGTTCGACACGCTCTTCGGGCAGTGATCCACCAGGGGGAGGTCCTTCCGGAGTCATCGCCATTAGAGGATAGATTGTTACGCGGCAACATGAGCCGTAAAGCAATCTCCCTCACTTAAAAAAAGTTGATTAATAATTCCCCAGATCCGCTCCTTCCCTTGCGATCCCGTTGGGATACAGATCTGGCTGGCCTGGCTGATGAAGACTGGCCTGAGGCTTCAGCCTCCCCCAGATAGGTGGCAGCTAGAGCACGGTTTCGACTTGTCCAGCTTATAATACTCCACAGGTCTTATTTTATCTCACAATGCCATGGTTAAGATGGGCAGAGTGCCTGATCCAACTTGTCGTAGGCAGTGTGGGCAAGAAGGATCCTTTTTCCATATCATCTGGGAGTGTCCCGCAAGCCAGGCTGACTGGGGATCTGTGGTAGCGTGTATGAGTAGTGTTTGTGGTGTCTTCTTAATGTTTGGGACGCCACAGACTTAAGTCGTATGTAGCAAATCCGGGTAGCCCTGAGCGTGGTGATCGCTAAACGTAATTTAGCCCGTCTATGGGGGGGCGGAAACCGCACCACGCCTCAGAGACTGGAAAAGAGACATGCACTGGTGTATGGTGGCGGAGAGGGTGGTTTATAAAAGCTGGGGCTGCCCCAAAGAGTGGGAAAGGATCAGGGACAAATGGAATGTCTACAGGGTAGGTCTGTGTGCCACCCCCATAGTGATGCCCTCGTGGGCCGAGAATACCAGCTATACGGCCTTTGACTTACACCAGGCTGAGACTATATTATAACATCGGAAGGGAGGCTGTCCGGGGATGGATTAGACTGTATGCACTTACTATACTGCTGCATAACTCTTGTGACGTCCCTGCCTGCTTTTGTTTCATTATGTGCCTAATAAACAGATGTTATATAAAAATAAAATAACAGTGAGCTGTTAACTGCACTTTCTTACCTGCTGTGTCGCTCTCCCACCCCATGCCATATAAAATATGTATCACACTACAAAACACCTCATGCTATTACCTGTTGAAACTTAAATCATGCCCTACACGTTCTTTGTGTCATTCTAGTGACCCCTTGTACACGAAGGAACCGTAAGAAACCCCACCCACAACTTTCTTTAGCATTTTTGTTTGTGTTTTTGTAACGTTGTTCGGTTTTGTTGGCTCCACTGGCAACCAAATGTTCCACCATCCTCCCCCAAGGACAATCCCCGGCTGTCATTGCACCACAGTAAGGACTGTTCGTAATCTGACGTCACCAGGAAGCATGGCGAGAGTTCACGTGGGAGCAGAAGTGACGTCAGACCGGGTAGCTGCACTCATCGCAGCGACATCACACTGGTGGGGCTACTTTCATTACAGCGACTTAACAATGGGGATAGGCCCTTATGACAGTGACGCAGACGTGGTCGCCCAGACGTGTGGCGCCGCACACGTAGAACTGCCCTCGTGACATCACACCGAGGGAACTGAGCGCACACGTGACGTCAGACGAGATGAGCTTAATCGGCCTTTCCGCAGTGATGCCCACATAGGGTTGCCGTGTGTGCTACTCTAATAACACAACAGGGGATTGTATTTGTGATACCATCAATACACCAGCGCTGCTGTCGTGCCGCAGTGACAACCGTCATTCAACGCCTCGTCATGGGCAGTAAGCGCTACATTTAAACACTGGAAGGCAGTGACTGGCACGGAGACCTGGGAGGGAATTCCACGCGCAACTGTGACGTCAAGACAGGGGAGCTGTGCTACCCCGATAAAATCACCAGACAGATATATCACACTCGAGAAGCCTTCCTCGCATACTCCTGCGGGTAAAATACAGATTTTGGAGATGCTATGAAAAACTATTTTCGCTAACTTTCAAAATAATAGTCGAGGAATGTCAAACATGTGTCCAGTGCTCAGCACTAAACCTTCAGTTTCCCTTGCGAGAGGGGATGGGGCCTCTCCTGCGTCCGGACCCCAGCCGCAGGGCGGATTATCCTGGCCTCCATGTGCAATGCGCGCGCGTCTCCTCCATACATGTACTACTAGGTGCACTGTCACGTGTGGTTAGGTCATGGTCGTCCGAAGAGTGCCTGGCCGAGTCATAACATGCCCACCGGGTGTTGCTTTGAGTAACAGCACCTTGAGTAGAAGCGACCCGGTATTTGTAGTGCTTAGAAACTGCAGGCGCTCAGTATGAAGTACTATATGAGAAAGGTTTTTTTTTTTTTTTTAGATATTGTAGTTGACGATCAGGTACCATGGCATGAAATGTCAGGCACAGCAAATGCGCCAATGTTTGGTAATTAGCAACTGGGTTGTGAAATGCCCGTCTGGCACGCGACCAGGATAAGTTAATCAGACATGTTCCCATGAAATTCACAGAACCTCTCTGCCCCTGTGCCAAGATAGTCATGAGGCGACACGCCCATCAGACTATGGGATAGGACGCCCCCATCATATACATAACAATTAATAGCCATTCCCATCAGATATACAGCCTTGGAATATACTATGAAACGCCCATCTGGGACTGTGGGCTCGTGTTTGGGGAAAATACGCCAGTGCAGACAGGCAGACTTCTGTGAGGCAACACGCCCTTGAAAAGAGATCTGTCCGTGCCTCTTCTTCGGGCCACGGTCCAGGTGCATTGTGCAAGGAGCAAACATGCCATGGGGCACTGCGCACCGAGGTGAGCAAACATTTGGGTCACATTTAATGTTCAACCGCTGCCAAACAGAATGTAACTGCACCCATAGGCACTGCACAGTGCAATGACACTTCAGGTACACCAGGGGGGCCGAGGTAGGGAACGAGATAAATAGATGGGACAGAGAGAGTAACTTTATGAAGGGGAGATGGAGTAAGATTAAGAATGTGCAGAGGGTAACACAGTGCAGGGGCGGATAGGGCAACACTGAGGAAAAAAAATACAGTAACACTGAGAAAGAGCAGGTAGGGTAACATTGAGGTGGGCAGAGAGAGTAACAATGAGAAGGAGCAGAGAGAGTAACAATGAGAAGAAGCAGAGAGAGTAACATTGAGGTGGGCAGAGAGAGTAACATTGAGGTGGGCAGAGAGAGTAACATGAGAAAGAGCAGGTAGGGTAACATTGAGGTGGGCAGAGAGTAACAATGAGAAGAAGCAGAGAGAGTAACATTGAGGTGGACAGAGAGAGTAACAATGAGAAAGAGCAGGTAGGGTAACATTGAGGTGGGCAGAGAGAGTAACAATGAGAAGGAGTAGACAGTAACATTGAGGTGGGCAGAGAGAGAAACAATGAGAAGAAATAGACAGTAACATTGAGGTGGGCAGAGAGAGTAACAATGAGAAGGAGCAGAGAGAGTAACATTGAGGTGGGCAGAGAGTAACAATGAGAAAGAGCAGGTAGGGTAACATTGAAGTGGGCAGAGAGTAACAATGATAATGAGTAGACAGTAACATTGAAGTGGGCAGAGAGAGTAGCACAGATAAGGGACAAATAGAGTAACAATGAAAAGGGGTAGATGGAATAACACTAATAATTTGCAGCGGGGTAACACCTTGCGGTGTGGACACGACAACAGCGAGGAGAGCAAATATAGTAACACTGCGAAAGGGGGCTAGAGTAATAATGGGAGAAGCAGATAGAGTAACATTGAGAAGGCGCAGATAGAGGGACCTAGAGAAGGGGCAGATAGAGGGACCTAGAGAAGGGGCAGATAGAGGGACCTAGAGAAGGGGCAGATAGAGGGACCTAGAGAAGGGGCAGATAGAGGGACCTAGAGAAGGGGCAGATAGAGGGACCTAGAGAAGGGGCAGATAGAGGGACCTAGAGAAGGGGCAGATAGAGGGACCTAGAGAAGGGGCAGATAGAGGGACCTAGAGAAGGGGCAGATAGAGGGACCTAGAGAAGGGGCAGATAGAGGGACCTAGAGAAGGGGCAGATAGAGGGACCTAGAGAAGGGGCAGATAGAGGGACCTAGAGAAGGGGCAGATAGAGGGACCTAGAGAAGGGGCAGATAGAGGGACCTAGAGAAGGGGCAGATTGAAGGACCTAGAGAAGGGGCAGATAGAGGGACCTAGAGAAGGGGCAGATAGAGGGACCTAGAGAAGGGGCAGATAGAGGGACCTAGAGAAGGGGCAGATAGAGGGACCTAGAGAAGGGGCAGATAGAGGGACCTAGAGAAGGGGCAGATAGAGGGACCTAGAGAAGGGGCAGATAGAGGGACCTAGAGAAGGGGCAGATAGAGGGACCAAGAGAAGGGGCAGATAGAGGGACCAAGAGAAGGGGCAGATAGAGGGACCAAGAGAAGGGGCAGATTGAAGGACCTAGAGAAGGGGCAGATAGAAGGACCTAGAGAAGGGGCAGCTAGAAGGACCTAGAGAAGGGGCAGATAAAAGGACCTAGAGAAGGGGCAGATAAAAGGACCTAGAGAAGGGGCAGATAAAAGGACCTAGAGAAGGGGCAGATAAAAGGACCTAGAGAAGGGGCAGATAGAAGGACCTAGAGAAGGGGCAGATAGAAGGACCTAGAGAAGGGGCAGATAGAGGGACCTAGAGAAGGGGCAGATAGAGGGACCTAGAGAAGGGGCAGATAGAGTAACACTAATAATTGGCAGAGGGAGTATCAACTTGTGGGTGGATAGGGTACACTGAGGATAGCACACAGAGTAACACTGGAAAAGGGCAGATATAATAACACCGTGGAGAGGCAGACAAGGGAACAATGTGCAGCGGCGGATATGACCAGTGAGTAGGGCAGATATGGTAACAATGAGTAGGGGAAGCTATTGTAAGAGTGAGCTGGGGCAGTTATTGCAACAGTGTGCAGGGCAGGTATGGTGACACATGGGACGGGCAGGCAGCGTAGCAATGGGCAGGTATGGTAAAGCAGGGCAGGTACGGTTACAGTGAGCAAGAACTGACACGCTAACAGGGAGCAGCGGATATATGGCGACAGTGAGAGGGCAGATATGGGAAGGGGCAGGCAGTGCAGCAATGACCCGAGGCAGATATGGTGTCAGTGAGCAGATGCAGCCATGGTAACAGTGAGCACGGGCAGTATGGTAACACTGATATGGTAAGAGTGAGAGGGTCAGTGTGACTAAAACCAAGAATGGACATGCACAGTATCCATGATTCATCGACAGTGAGGAGCAGATAGAGTAACGTGGAGAAGGGGCAGATAGAGTAGCTTTGAGAAGGGGCAGATAGAGTTACACTGAAAGGGGCATTTAGGGCAGCTTTGAGAAGGGGCAGATAGAGTTACACTGAAAGGGGCAGTTAGAGCAGCTTTGAGAAGGGGCAGATAAAGTAACACTGAAAGGGGCAGATAGAGTGACTTTGGGAAGGGGCAGATACCGTAGCACAGAGTATGAGCACCACGAGTAACACTGAGATGGGCAGATAATATCTCCGAACTGTAGCCTATACACATTTCTGGTTGTCGCATATACTTAGAATACAACCTCTGGGTGTGCTCCAATGTGTTCAAACATACATTTACCTCGCACCCACGTAATACACATATGACACACCAATACAAGTGTACACATTCACAGATACACGAATAAAGTACAAGTTAAACTACTATATGGTGTGCACGTGCGTACATCTATACACTTTGCACCAATGTTCGCAACGATCAAGCTGAACACGCACAAAGTGGAATAAAGCAATTACAGCTGCACACACATTCACACAAGCACTACACAGGACGGAAGAAAAACTCACCCCTGGTATGTAAAGGATGTCTCCTCACCTCGCCTGCTATGGGTTTCTGGGAGCAGCTGCATAGAAGCCACTGCCTGCAGCTGTCTTTGGAACCTGCAGTGTGCACGGGGAGGCTAAAGCAGGCGCGAGCAAGGTGAGCCGGGACGTTTAGGCCACGCCCCTCTGAATGGAGTGACGCCCTCCGCCCTAGAACCGCGTCCCCTTCCTTCCCACGCGCCAGTGACGTGAGGCACGCATCGGACCCTCCAGTCACGGAGATCCCAGACAAGCCCCTTCCTCTGCCCTCAGGGCTGGGTTTCCCGTCCATTGGGGGCGTGTCTTGGATACAGGTGGTGGGAGTAGGTTGGAAACGGAAGTTATCTGACAACATTTAAAAGTGGCAACATTTGGCGCCTGGCAACGTGCATGATACACCTCGTGTAAAACTGAGGTCTAGACTCGCCTTGCTGTGCCAAAACTCGACTGATCTCTCGTCTAGGTACGGTTGTCACTTTTTTTTTTTTTTTTAGAAAATCATACATTTGTTTACGTTTCGCTGTTCCGAAAAAATTTGAGCTGGTAGATGAAAAACAATTCACGTAAAATTATCTGAATTTTATTTGTAAGCAGCAATTATCCCCGTTTACTCTAATAATCATTCTGAAACGAGTTAGACAACTTTCGTATACTTTTTAAATGATATCTTATGTGTTATTTAAGGTTTATGTTTCAGAAGGGAAAAATACTGGATTTCACTGCTTTTCAATATTTTTATCAGCCTGGACTTAAAAATACCGGCCAGGCCGGTACAAATTGGCAAGTGGCTATGGCAAGCTGTGTGCTAGGTTTAGTACCTATCTCACAGAAAAATACCAGTTGCATACCTGCTAACTCACACAGTGCCACCGTGTGACACCCGATACTCCAGCAGGCCGCTCTCCCGGGAGACATAGGCCTACCCTTTGTTCCCCCCTGCCTTTGCTCCCTCCTCTCCCTCTCTTCCCCCTTCCCAAAATGTTCCTCCCCCTATCTTGTCTGTCTGGCCTCCGGCCTCCACCCCCCTCCCCGCCCTGCATCTGCCCGAGTCTCCAACGTTTTCGCCTCCCCCTAATCCCCCTAATCCAACCCACCTCCCCCCTCTTATTCCACCTTTCTTACAACCTGGTCTACCGATCAACTTTCCTTACCTCCCCCTTCCCTCCCCCTCTCACCTCATCCCTTTCCGCTCTTCCCCGTACCCTAAATTCTTCTCTTCCACCTCCCATCTATCTTCAACCCCACCTTCCTCATCCCTTGCTTCCCAACCTTGTCTCCCTCCCCGACAATTCCTTCCTCGTCTCTCCCTCTGACCTTGGAGTCCCTTACTCCCCCTCAGTTTCCATCTAGCCCAATCCCCCCCACTCCACCTGTTAACTGTCCCCCTACATTCACCTGTCATAGCCTACAGTACCTGTCCAGCACCATCCTCTCTTTTCTCCCCATACCTCTGGCCTTCCTCGGACCCCCCGCCCTCCCCCCCCTGTACAGCCCCCTCTCCTCTCTTCTCCACGTACCTTTGGCCTTCATCTGACCCCCCGCCCTCCCCCCCTGTACAGCCCCCTCTCCTCTCTTCTCCACGTACCTTTGGCCTTCATCTGACCCCCGCCCTCCACTCCCTGTTCAGCCTCTTCTCCCCTTACCTCCGGCCTTCATTTGTCCCCCCTCCTACTCCTCAACTTTCTCCTCATATTTATGATCTCTTCTCTTCCCCTCTGTTCAACACCAGTAAAAATATTTCTCTTCCCACCACTGTTTCACCATCCACTCCTATCGTCCACCATCTTTCCTCACCTTCTACCCTTGCTCCCCAACTCCCCACCCCTCCCTCACCTTCTGCACTCCCTCCCTTATCCCGTTCCCCCGCCCCGTCCTCCCTCACTCTCTGCACTCCCTCCCATATCCCGCTCCTCCAGCCCTCCCCGTCCTCCCTCACCCTCTGCACCGCCTCCCTTAACCCGTTCCCCCACCCCTCCCTGTCCTCCCTCACCCTCTGCACTCCCTCCTTTATCCATCGAGCCACCCAACACTCCGTGCTCAGCTCTCCTCTCCCTGGAAAATAAACTTGATTCTCTCATCTATTCCATTTCCCAGCTTGTAGCGTCCATCTCACTTTTAAGCGCCAAGATGTCCCCCTTCCGTAACAACCTCCCGAGGAGTTCCTTGCTCCCGCGCCCCAATAAAGCCAACCACAGTCTGTCCTCTGCAGACATCACCAACTTACTGCCCAGCTACAAGACCACCAACGTCACTCCCCCTCCACCTTCCTCTCCTAATAATTCTACGCAGTTCCCTATTCAGACCATCTCCTCTGCCAGACCGTACCAGCCTCCCTCTTACCGGGCACCCTCATTCAAGAACCTTATCCCTATCTCCCTTAACAACCCTGACACCCCCATCACCAAAACATCTTCGTCAGAGCTGCACTGCTTGCTCCACAACTGCAGATCTGCAATCAAACACAAATTGGAAATCTCTGATACTATCACCCACCAGAATCTTGACATGTTCTTCCTCACTGAGACCTGGTTTAATGACTCCTCTCATACTTTGTTTGATCTTCTGGTACCCACTGACTACTCTATCCTCAGAAATGACAGGGCAGACAAAATTGGGGGCGGTGTCGCTATCATCGTCAGGAACTCCCTTCAAATGAAAGCCTTCCCTTCCACCCTTTTCCGTACATTCGAATGCCTATCCCTAGAACTTCAAATACATCACGGCTCACCCTTTAGATTCCATGCCATCTACCACCCGCCCGGTAACTGCTCTTCCTTTGTGGAGGAACTGACCGACTTCATCAGTGACCAATTTTCTCAAAGTGACAGACAGATCTTCCTGGGCGACTTTAATCTCCACTGGGGCTCTTTGGAAGACTCGGCTGCCAACAAGCTTGCCACCTTTCTCTCAGCCAATGATCTCTTCCAACATTGTTCGGAAACCACACATTCCAAGGGCTCAATTCTGGACCTTGTCATATCCAAAGCAGACCTGCTGACTACTGCTCCCCCCATCCATGTAGACTGGTCTGACCACTTCCTCATTCCCTTCCGTTTTCACCTATCGCACGTTATAACTCTCGGCCAACCTAAAAGAGCTACTACCTGGTTCCGCAACACTAAGAACATTGATCTTGACACTTTTTGTGATTCTGCTATGCGGGCACTTCCTAGACTAGACCCAAACGTGAATGTCAAATTTCTCACTTCTCAGTGCCTCTCAGTACTAGCAGTCGAAATCGACAATGTCGCTCCACTCCAAAGGAAAAGACCCACCCCCTCAGCACCTTGGTTCAATAAAGCTCTCTACGATGAAAGGAAAAACCTGAGAATCCTGGAGAAACATTGGAGAAAATCTCCTTCCACCTCCAATCTCTCTCTTCTACGTTCAGCAAGATCCAAATATCATAACCACATCTTCCTTGAAAAAGCATCACATTTCAGATCCCTCCTTGACTCAGCCAAAAACAGACCCCAAAAACTTTTTGACCTCATCAAAAACCCAAACTGTTCTCCCCTAACCATTAAGCCTGAGGATTCCACAAAGAAAGCAGCAGATTTCGCTATATTCTTTGATGAAAAGGTCAAAGCACTGGTGGATCAGGTCGCCCACCCCACCCCCATTGAGGAGCGGAAATCCTTAGTTACCTGGCAGAACTTTGACGTCATCTCGGAAGAGGACCTCTTCAAATGCATCCTCGAAACTAAACCCTCCAACCATTCTTCTGACCCCATCCCTAGCGACATCGCCATCGATTTCTACACCTATACTCTCTCTTACTGGACCAGGCTAGTCAATCTCTTCCTCAGTCAAGGCTTCCTCCCGGTTGCCCTCAAATCAGGACAGGTCACCCCTCTTCTAAAAAAAACCTCCGCCGATGCGAACGACCTCAACAACTTCCGCCCTATCACCAACCTCCCTTTTCTTTCGAAAATCACCGAAAAATGTGTTGCGAAACAACTTTCCTTACATATTATGGACAATAACCTCCTCGACGTCTTCCAGTCTGGCTTCATCCAAAATTGCAGCACTGAAACAGCCCTGCTGCAAGTGATTGATGATGCGCTGCATATACTCGACTCGACACTGTTAATCATAGCACCCTCCTCAACACTCTTCAACAGAGAATGGGATTGGATGGCACAGTGCTCAAATGGTTTGCCTCTTTCCTCTCGGACAGATCCCAAATGATCAAGATGAAATATGAAATGAAATACCAGCATTTGTAAAGCGCACAGCTACCTCCGGAGAGGTGTCCCGGCGCTGGGGGCCCTCGGGAAGATTAAGCGAGCTATTGCCCAGAGTCACATGGTGCTGGGCTAACCTGCCGCCGGCACCGGGGATCGAACCGTGAACCCCGTGGTCCAGAGTCAGGCACCCTGGCCGCTGCGCCACACCTTTTCCACCAGATAGCGAACAGTCTTTCATCTCGTTTGGCTGTAGGTCAAGGCGTCCCTCAAGGTTCTATCCTGGCACCCACTTTGTTTAATCTCTACCTGGAACCATTAGGGAACCTTCTAAGCAAATCTGGGATCCATTACCATCTTTATGCGGACGACACTCAAATCTACCTTAAGGTGTCTTCCGCACACGATCTCTCACTACTCAACTCTACTCTCAACTCTATTCACAACTGGATGTTAGCTCACCAACTCATTCTTAATCCCGCCAAAACTGAATTCCTCCTCCTCTCTACCTCTCTCTCACCTCCTCCTGTTCAATCTTGGATGGATCAGCTGAACCTACTCAACAACAAACCCATCATTGTCGACAGCGCTAAATCCCTAGGTGTCATTCTTGACAAAAGACTCAACCTAATCTCCCAGAATCAACTCTATTGCTAAGAACGCACGTTACCAGTTGCGCCTTCTATGGGGGATCCGTCGGTTCTTCCCGGAGAAAGACTTAAAAACCTTGGTACAATCTCTGGTTCTCTCAAGACTGGATTATTGCAATTCTCTTCTGACGGGCCTACCCAAATCCCACCTCTCCCCTCTCAAATCCATCCTCCATTCAGCAGCTCGCTTCATTTCAGGGTCTAAACGAAGCGACCACGTCACGCCTATCTTGTCCTCTCTTCGATGGCTTCCGATCGAGGCAAGATCTATTTACAAAACTGCTTGCATCACACACAAAGCCTTACACACGTCCTCCCCTCGTTACCTGGCAAATAAATTGAAATTGTCCGGTGGCTCTCGCCCTTCTCGCAATGCGGAAAAGCTTCTGCTTGAGCCCCCCGTCTTCAAAAGGGAAAGATCGATGGCTCAATCCTTCTCAGGCAATGCGGTGAGAATCTGGAACTCGCTTCCCCCATTGCTCCGGGCCACCTCCTCTACCCGGATCTTCAAAGCTGACCTCAAATCTCTTCTCTTCCAAAGACACTTTCAGAACTAATACTTTCAGTCTCAGGCCCCTCTAGGAAGTTCGCTCTTCATTGTAAATTTGTACTTTTTCCTGTACATTCCTCACCCGTGCGTGCTGTGTTGGATTTTTTGTTTGTGTACCATTTATTTTAAAACTCCTGTTTAATTCACGCCCTCTCTACTCCCTCAAGGAAGTTCTTCCACTATAGGAAATTCTTTACTCCATGCCTATTGAAGTGCCTTCCCAGTGTGTTCTGAGTGACTGCCACTTATTGCAGTATTATACCTCTATTTGTATTTTGTATCTTATGTATCATGCACACCTGTCACTTTTTCCTCTTGTAACGTATACCTCTTTTTTTATCTTGCTTGTTTTTGTTATTTGCACAATTGTCACTTTTTCCTCATGTAATGTATCTCTTGCTTTTGTATTATGCTCACTTGCAACCTTCTCCTCATGTAATGTTACTGTTCCTATTGTGAAGTGCTCTGACACCTTCGGGTAAAGTCCGCGCTATATAAAAACGCATAAATAAATATCAGCTCCCATCACACAGTCTCCCGGTGAGGAGCCGATATCACAAGGTGGCAGGGAAAACAAGCTGAAAACCACTGTAAATAGTGGTTTTCCGGCTCCTTTTCCGAGGCTTTGAACTGCCGACATGCACTAAAGGGCATGAAAACACCCCAGGACATCGGCACCAGCCTCAGCAAGCATTTTTATTTGGAGAAGGAGGGGGCTGGGGGTTCAAAAAAGCCTCGTAGGTACTTCTCGACACGAGGCCCGCCTCCTTCAAGGCACCGCCCTCACCTCACACGGCAAGGTTGTTCTTCAACTTGGCAGGTATGCAGTTGTTTTATCATGTTTTGAGATTCTGGGATGGCAAAAGTTGGTATCTGAATAAGAATTATTTGTGGAATGCAGACACTGCTGTTCCAGCAGATGTGGGATCAGAATGTTCCCAGAACAAATTTCTGTCTGCAGAGGAGCTATCTTCCAAATGTTCCCCACAACTCACCAGGTTTCTTCTTCTTCCCTACTGGTTGAGTCATCGGAAATCTCCAGTGTGCCTTATCTATTTCTTATACATTTCTCCCTCTCTTCCCTTCTTTTCATCACAATTTACTTTTCTCCATATACTTTTATAGGCTTTTTGCTCTGCTTCCATTTCTACTACCTGTTTTTCAGTCTCCTACCCTCTTCATTAACACTATCTCAGATATGGCAACAAGATGGGTCAGTGAGTTAACACTGATGGCTGTCATCTGCTGTGATCTGCAGGTCATAGGTCTGCATTTTAGAAAGGTCAGCTCAGGTGTCCGTCCTTCCAAGGTCATTTAAACGTGGCGTGAAAATAGGTATTAGGAAAATATGTTATTCATAGTGTCCGACGTGTCAGCCGAAGAACTGTAAATAACAATGTGTGGATTCTGTATAGGCAGTGGTCGAAGTGGGCGTGATCGGCAGGGCACGGCGTGCCCCTACTTCTTTAATTTCATAGATTCCGTTCCTCTACTTATTTTAAACATGCGTCCCGGACGGCAGAAATCGCCACGGCCGATAGTTAAGGCTCGGCTTTTGGGGACGGGCGGAACGGGCAGCGAAGGAAAAGGACTGACAAAGACAGTGTCCAGTTCTCCTGCCGTTGGCAGCCGTTGGCAGCTGCCCCCCCTCTCTCTTTGTTCCCCCTCTTCCCTCTCTTTGTGTCTCGCTCCTCATTTAGTGAAAACCGACACTTCAAGAAATGGGTATTACCTTCTCTTTCCCCCTTTCGTTTATTTGCTCCCCTGTGAAATGAATCCAAAAAAGAAAAACACTTTTGCTGGAAACATCGTCTTTTTCTGACATTTTTCAATTTCTAAGTGCAGCCTCAGGGTGGAGAGAAATAAAACATTCAAAATTTGAAAATTAACTAACTAACTAACTAAAGCAAGACAGAGTGGTTGCAAGGTGGCCAGATTGATTTATTCACACCTAAACACATTAGCGCCACTTTACAGTGTTTGCCAGTGAAGCGCTACTTTTGTTTTCTCGTCTCTCTTTCAACAACATTGTTTTCCCTGGGCTGGAAAGTGCACTATTCCTGGAGGTACTGAAATACCTGCTTGATGGGTGAATTGGAAAACAAAGGGCCAGATGTGCGACCATTTGAAATTGCGACTCGCAAATTGTGCTCGATTTCGAGTCGCAATTTGCGAGTCGCAATCTTAAATGTACAACAGTGTCTGAGACACTGATTGCGATTCCCAATGGGGTTGCAAAATGCGAGCCTCATGAATATTATTGAGGCACTCGCAATTTGCGTACCCATTGGGAATGGCTGGCCCTCACAGGGATGGTGGCCTGCTGGGCTCAGCAGACCTCCATGTCTGGGACTGCTTTTAAATAAAGCAGTTTTTTTTTTTTTAAATGCAGCCCGTTTTCCTTAAAGGAAAATGGGATGCATATAAAAAAAAAAAAAATGAAACGTTTTCGTTTCATTTTTTAAAGGCAGGTAGTGGTCTCTGGGACCTCTGCCTGCCCCTAAAAAATATTTTCACCTGCATTTGCAAAGGGGAATGGGTCACCTGGGGACCCCTTCCCTTTTGCGATTGCATTACCACCCTCTTGAAGAGGGTGGTAAATTGCGAGTGTTATGCAACCGCAATTGCGGTCGCAAAACATTCGTACATGACTTGTGAGTCGCTATTAGGAAGGGAACGCCCCTTCCTAATAGCGTGTCGCAAAACACTATTTTGTGAGTCGCAAATTATTTGCGAGTCGCAAAATAGTGTTAGTACCATGGCCCAGAGGAAAATTGCATGCGCAAACGGGTCGCAAACCCTTTTGCGCATTGAATTTTCCGTCGTACATCTGGCCCAAAATGTGTACAGCGGTTGTGTGTTCACGAATGTGGTCTTTTTAAACCATACTGTTAGAAGGTGGTTCTGACACTCTGAGCCGCCCAGATTTTTCGCTTTTTGAGCACCTATTTGTTGAGCTTTTACTGTGGGAGAGCCTCATAAGTTGGGACTCACCCACAGTGAACTCATGATGAAAGAGACTGCATGTGGATTTTACTGGTGTCCCCCTAGCTTGACTAGGCCGCTACGCAGCAGCTGGAGTAAGGGGCACCAGGCTGGTTACATGCAGACACATGTGTACAGGCGTGTGCACACGTGTGCGGGCTGCGCAGGGGAGATTCCTGGCGTGCGCAGCCCAGGAGCAGCTACAAAGTGAATGGTGTGCAGGACTTATGCAGAATTGGGTGGTGGCATGGAATAGGCTTTATACAATGGGAAGAAACATTTGAGGGAAAGTCAGTGTGCTTTACTGTTTTCACTCCATTACTCCCCTATGAGGATGGGGAGCACATGGGCTAGTTTCACTTTCCTAAGGCCTACAAGTTCCAGACACGCATTAAAGTCCACTGTAACTGGTGTGAGAAGAAGTATTCTGCAGAGTATAAAGTCATATTTGTACTGCTTTTGGGTCATCCAGAAATGTTATATTTCTCTGAGTCAGCTCACAACCAGGGCCTGGCTGGGGGCTGACCCCAGCAGGTTGGATAAATGACCTTTCTTCCAAGAGCGAAGACCTCCTCTCCAAGAAGAGAAGATGGGTGGAGCTACAGGCTAATCCATCAGCAGCTGTCACCTGGTGCCAGGCACCCAGCTGCACAAGGGAGAAGGCAGCTCTGGGGGGAAGGGGCTTTCAGAGACCATGTGGCAGGAGACCCCTGGACGACGCCATCTTGAACCAACCCAGAGGCCTGGGCAGGAAGGAGGGAGCAGGGGCAGTGAAGTGATGTGTCGCTGTTTGATAGGACAAACAGAGACTTTCTGCCAGCCCCCTCCTCAATTCTTTAAAAGTGTTTGCACAGGAAGAGAAGCTCTCTCTGGGGTGTGGTCTGCTGAGGCAGAGGGTGCTGGAGCCTGGCGCAATGGGCAGTTGGAAGGAGGAACCCCCTGACTGTCCCAGGATCCTGAACAGCGCCAGGAGAAGAGTCCAGGACCAGTGCGCAGAAGCAGGGGCCTCGGCTAAAGGAGAAGAGAGGCCCAGGAGGAGAGCCAGGCGAAAGGCTGGCGCAGGGAGCCAGTGAAGACAGCTCCCTGCTGAATCCACCCTCTGTGAGACCCAGAAGGTGAAGGAGAGTGCTCCCAGTGGCTGGGGAGCGCCACCAGGAGCAAGAGGAGGCGAAAATGGTGCAGGTCGGTACCCTGGGGGCTGAGATATGCCCCCCAGAAGGTAGGCGACCTTTGACCTCCAAGAAGACCGACGACGAAGCGCGTGGGGCTCCGCCGCCGGTCTTGAATGTGCCCCCGGGGTGGGTCAGGTCCCGGGGGCTGCCCCCAACAGAAGCTAAGGCGGGGAGCGCGGTCGCGCTCCCCGTGAAGGTGGTGAAAAGGGGCCCGGGATCCCAACTCTGGGCCCCGCTGAAGGCGGGGGGTGCCGTTGCGCCCCCCCGCGAAGATGGAAGTCGGGGAGCGCCGTCACGCTCCCCGTGAAGCTGCCCCCGCGGGGTGCCAGGAACCCACCCTGGCCCCCGCCGAAAATCAAGTCGGCAGGGGAGGGGCCCGGGATCCCAAGTCCGGGCCCCGTGCGAGGAGGAGGAGGCGGGGAGCACCGTCGCGCCCCCGCGAAGAGGTCTCGGAGGCCCGGGACCCCATCTCCGGGCCCCGAAGCAAAGCCGGGGAGCGCCGCCGCACTCCCCGTGAAGATGTCCCCCCACGGGGTGCCAGGAGCCCACCCTGGCCCCCGGCGAAGAAGCAAGTGAAGAGGAGGAGGGGCCCGGGACCCCATCTCCGGGCCCCGAAGTGGAAGACGGCGGGTGGGGAGTGCCGGAGGAGCCGGCGAAGGCCTGCGCTTCTGTCCGCCGGAGCGGGCAGACCAGAACTGCAACGCCGGCTCCCGCGGTAGCACGCGAGGGTGCTGGCCGGGCGGGGAGCCGGCGGGGGCACCCCCGGGCTGCCCTCCAACGAGTAAGTAGGCGTGGGGGTCCCGGGTGGGACCGGGACCCCGAAACCAAGAGAAGAGCTGCGAGGGGCCCGGGTGGGACCGGGCCCCCACGAAGGAATGCAGGTTGCGCGGCTCTCCCCGGCACAGCGGGAGAGCCGCTGTTCTGATATGCACGGGGAAGACAAGGAAGCGCCCCATAATGCCTTGCAGGCCCGGACCGGCCTGCAAGGGCAAACAGCGTTTTCTCTACTCGTGGGGGCCCCAGGAGGACGGGGTCTCCACTAAACTTGTGACAAGCTGCAGGGGGAGCTGCAGGAGAACGCAGTCTCCCCCAGCACGAAGAAGAACAGTCCCGCCCTAAGTCTCATGGAGACTTGTAAAGAACAACCCCTCTAGGGCTCAGGCAAGCGTCATCAGCATCCCCATGGCTGGAACTTTTGTTCTGCAGCTGGGGGTGCTTAAAGGACTGCACCAGGACATGGAGGTCTGAGTTGGGGATGCCTAGAAGGGCATCCCCTGGAAGTGAAGAGGTGTAAGTGCACCAGAAAGGCATTTACTAATGTTATTCTTTTAGAGGGACTGAAAGTCACATGTGTAATGTGAAGTACATGTGTAAGGTGATGTTATAAGCCAAATGGGGTTATGTTGCCAGACAGTCCTGCTAGGGTGTCTGGCTGTATATGCTTAATCCTGTGATTCATCTGTGATGCCTTTAGGGGCTGTAATTGCAATGCATTATAATGATCAACAAATGTGATGAGTACTGTCATTCTAAAATGATGCTTAAATATGTATTCTTGCTGCTGAGCTTAGGTGAAGAACAATTCAGACTGTTAGCCCCTAAGATGTATAGGTGTATCCTGTATGGTCAGTGGAAGATGCTCAGTCAGGATTATGTGTCACCAGGGCAGGGGTACCTATTTTAAATGCTTGTTGAGGTAATGGGGTGGGTCGCCACTGGGATGGTGCCAGTGCGCAGGGCCCTCGCTCCATGTTATGTTCAACTAACTGCATTAGGGGGCAAGATGATGATGTGCATACATGGGAGTGGTGGTACTAGACTCCACCCCCCTGCGGGAGGGGTGGAGATGTTATGCAATGTCACAAAGTAATTCCAACAGCTTATGTATATTTGTAAATTGGTGCATAGTATTGAGTAGTGTGTGTGTTTAATAAATGTACTCTTACTTTTATAAAGCAAAGTACACACTGGACAATCAATTATTGAGTGTTATTTCTGCGCACCTGTAATGGCGATTACTAGCCCACACCACCTCCCTTGAGTAAGCCTCAGACTGCTCTGCAACGCTACCGTCTGAGAGTCAGGCGCTACAATTGGGTGTTTGGTGCCCAGTGAAGGACAAATGTAGTCATGTTATTTGTGCAGGCCTCACAGATACTGCCTCGTGTTCCAAAACATACTGTTTATGTTTTGTAAGGATATAAGCAATGGACATTGAAACGGATCCCTTCTGGGCCATGCGGTCATGGCCTTAACTTTTCAGGCAAAAGCACTCACTAATTTCTATCTAATGAGTGTAATAAGAAAAAGGTAACCATGTTGTTCCTGCTTACATTTCACATGCTTTACTTAATCTTGCATTCCCTATGAGTGTTTGCTTTTTATAGGATGTTGTTAATTTTCTTTTTTTAGGTAGCATATTGCTCTTGTCTAGTGCGTAATTTGAATTGAGTCACATCCAGGTGTTTATAGCGGGCCATGTGCAGTGCAAGTTTCTCTCAGTGGGGCAGTATGTTGTCTAGTGGGGGGGAGGATGTGACACTATGGTCAGAGCTTCTGAATTTGGAACTGGGGAACCTGGTTCAGCCTTCATGACCAGTCCCCCAGACCACTCCCCTTGAGGGAGCACATTCCCATGCTAGACCTTAGAAGGCCCCGCAAGATCTTAAAAGCCCTGGTGTCTTAACACCAGCAGGTGGACCCTAGCAGTGGCAAGTGTGGGTTAACCTTGAAGGTCTGTCCACCACAATTCATTCTGAAGTTCACCTCCAGTCTTGCAGGCAGGCCTATGAAGCAGCACACCATAGAGTGACAGTGACTCTGTCACTGAGGTCACAGGACCCTTGAGCAGGGTGACTCTAGGGCAGTGCTACCACACCAGGCGCTGACCAGCGGCGTTCCGTGCAGGTAACAGCGGTGGGGCAGAGGGGCCGGGTAAGGGGGGATTTCGAGGGACGATGCAGAGGGAAAATTAAATAAATAGTTAATTTTCCCTCGGCATCGTCCCTCGAAATCCTCCCTTACCCGGCCCCACCGCTCCAACGCTATTACCTGCACGGACCGCGGATGGCGCTGACTTCAGGTGGAGGAGTCGTGTTAGCAAGTATAATATGGTTTTAAAAGCACTTGCTGCCTCCTTCCTGGCCTCCAACAATTTTCGGCAACAATAAAAATGTCATAATAACTCCAGTGATTAATGTTCTTAGTACAGAGAGATGGTGTTTTGTCTAGTGGACGGTTTGACTCATGGAAAGGATGCACAGAGGGTTAATGTGCCTGCTGCTAAGAACATGTACCATGCAGATCACAAAGTGCACATAATGTAAATAGGTCAGTAGATTACTGCTTTTGTCAGAGAGACCCTATTGTTACTTGCAGTAAATAAGTTAAAATCCTAACATAGAACAGTGAGCTATTAACTGTCATCTTAGAGCTGCATGCAAACTGCAAGGTATAAATTAGAGCGTTATGGTTTTTTCCCCAGTCTTTGATTATCCTAATGTTGCAAAAAAGGGTCAGTTTGGGTAGAAATCAATTCTGATTATTAAAGAGAACCCCCAACCATGGTATTACGTTTTAAATTCTGAGTTCGTGTTTCTCCAGACCAATCACTATTAAACTATGCTGCCTACTAGTATAGTTGTCATGTGACTCCTACACCTTGTAGTCCTTTGTCTTATGTAACATTTCCTATACAGTGATTTACACACGAATGATTGATTGTCTCTGTGTAATGTGTGTGATATAAAGTGCTCTGACACCCTACACTGGTATTAGTGGTGCTGTATATTTCCTGATACTATATTATTTTGACATTTTTACACATGCTAACAGTCTATGCAAAGATTTTTCTTTATTAGTACCAGTGGAACATACAACTGCAGCAGTGAGAAAGGTGACCAGTTAACCTTTGCAAAGGGCCCTCCTCTTCACAGCAGCACAAGTCACATTTTTTGTAACTTTTGATCCGTTTGAGCTATAAACAATTTATTAGTTAAAATCGTCGATTATGCAGCAGATGATGTATTATGTGGCAAATATAGCAGAGCCATAATTATGTGGAAAACATTTGCAAACTAGGATATTTTGCCATTCATGTTTGAACTGCTCTTGTGGAAAAAGGGAGGAGAAGTGCTGATGACAGAAACTCCATGGCTGGGAGACAAATGGCTTGCGATTCCACTTTTAAGGATATTTGGGACATTCTGTGATTGGAAACATATCCCACTTTGTGAATGTATTTTAATGTCAATAACTCATATTAAACCTTAAATACACATGTGTATCCATTGGTTAAATTAAATAACATAATAAGCTGTAACCGGTTAGTGAAATGGGAAACAAATACTAAAAATTGCGATATTTTGCTCTTCCTGCCGCACCTCTGACTCCGCCCACCGACCCAATCCACCGGTTATTCTCGCCCTCTGATTCTCCGCCCACAGTTCCCCTACTTTTTTCCCCCACTTCGACCACTGTGTATAGGTCAGACTGTTGTGTTATAGACTGCTCTGGAAACCAAGCTGCTATCTATGACCCGGAGTGGGGACTTTCTGAGGCTCCTGTGCTGCGTCCTAGATATTTGGAGGAGAGGGGAAACCATGCAGCTCTATCAGAGCGAAGAAGGGTCATGTTCTATTACGACTAAGCATAACTCACGTGGAACGGGGCAGAGCCGCTAGACTATCGACCTGACTGATTCAGCCTACAGACGAATTGTGCCAGATCACTCAAATTAAAGATAAAATGGATAGGGTTGCGTTCTCTGACATCTGCGCATTTTTAGACAGAGCGTCACTCTTCTGAATAACAGATGACACCTGTGATACGCTGGTTGGTCCAATTACAGAACCCAAGGTGAAAGAGGTCATTAGAGAACTAACGCGGGGGAAAACGCCAGGCAGTCACAGATTGCCAGTTGAATTCTACCATACTCAGTTGACATCCAAGGTAGTCCAACTTTACATGGCAGGCTTGCAATGGGGCCACCTGCCCACTACAACCAGAGACCAAAGTGGTCCGAGTAATTACGAGTGGCTGAGATGAATTCAATCGTTCAGTCCATTACTTTTGTGTATACTTTAGTGTGTCACCCCAAGTCAGACGGGTATGCCCAGACGTGGGTCCTGTGCACACTGTGTCACTGGAACCAAACTATACCTGGCTTATGAGCCGTAGCTACAGGGAAACGTGCCTGGGTTGCTTGTGTTCCGGTTCAGGGAGGGCCTGGCTTGGCAGTTTGGGCTGTACTGTTCCCATTGGAGCAGAGTCAAGGCTGATTTGTGACCCGATTAGGGCCACCCGGGTCACTCATGACCTCCTCTCAGCCTTCCATATAAATGAAGAGTCGGTCAGACAGTAGAGAATACAAACCAAGTTATTTATTAGTATTCGCTTGAGCGGAGTCCTGTCTGACCAGCCTCCATAGACAGCTGCAGAGGGACTGCCCCCCGTTCACAAGGTAAAGTCAGATATACATTTCCAAAACCCCTAAGACCCGCCCAAACTGGAATTTTCCAGCCTGGGCACAGATGAACAAAGGAGGTACAGAAGGATGAGCTACCATCCTGTGACCCGGTACACACTATACTAGCTTCAAGGTTATCTCAGCCCGTGCCCGTCTCTCTGAGAGTGGGAGCAGGGCTACATACAAGGAAAGGCATGCAAACACAGAACAAGCTATTCATTAGTGCAACGAAGCTCAACCTTGAATAAAAGAAACAATCGAGGCTGCTTTTCTGCTGAGGCAGACAGTACGGAACAGAAGCTTCATTTCGATGATGACACAAAAATGGTGGCTAAATATAAAATGGTGCCGCAAGTGCTAACTTAACTCGCACAATGCTAGAAGGAGTCAGCTTGGCATATTCTCAGCCCAACAGACCCTCCTTTTAGCATTTGCTAACAAATTTTACCTAATGCATAGGATAGTAATAAATGATCTCGTTAAAAGGCTGCTTGTACCCTTTGTATTAACACATTTATCAGTACTCAAATATACCCTCGTCAATGGCCATTAAGTCGTGGACAGCTTGCATCATCATAGTCAAAGACTTAACATCATGCACGGGAGTCTTTGGTGTAGGCGTTAACTTCCCAATACAGTAGGCACAACAAGCAGGAAGGCAATGGATGCATAGACAACAAGTGAAAATAACACCAGCAATTACTACCAAGAGGATAAGGATCTTCCAACCCCATGTTGCCATTAAACCCCATAACCATCCAGAAAGGGTCCAAGTACCATTCTCTTGGTGAATGTCAGATGCAAGCCTGTGCAACTTCTGTATTGCAGCGTATACATTCGGAGCGTGGTCCGGTATGTACACACAGCAGCTACTACCGATCACGCGACAGGCTCCACCCCGATCAGCAAGGATGACGTCTAACACCATCCTGTTTTGAAGAGCAACAAGCCTCGTAGCCTGGAGCTCTGTTGTGATGTTTGTTAGAATCCCAGCAGTGATATTAATGGCCCCCTCTACCACCCTAGTGAGGCGGCGGATATTAAGGCTATTGGACATTGGGCCCCAAAAAGGAACAATGCCCTTCATGGCATCAGTGAACTGCTGCAGGGTAGTATCTGTTTGATCAATGTCTTCTGTATTGATAACCCTTCTGATCCGAGACAGGAGGACACCCCTACGCTGCAATCGGTGATCCCTATGGTAGTTGGACGGAGCTATATAAACCAGGGGAAGGAGGAAAGAGACATAACATATGCCTGACCATCCCCTAGGAAGCCACAAATAAGCCTGGGACCCACAAACGAAATAGACATTAGGGGTTGGAAGTAAAGGTGGGCTACTTGTTGTGCTCAACTCATAGGTATAGTTGCAATTACTCTGTCCCACTTGAACATTTCCAAAGCCTTGAACGCAAAAACTAGCTGTTATGTTAACTACCGGCACAGGCATTGCTTCATCCTGAGTAATATTCCGCATCTCAAAGGACCTAAAGTATTCAGTGACGTTAAAACCTTGGAAATCCAACATTTCCTTTTGTAGCCATGTTACATTCTTTTCGTTCTCATAAATGTTCATGCAGGCTGTTGGAGACAATGTATCGGGGGCCCCTCCCTCTCCTGGAGTAAACCCTTGGTGAATACGTATATATTCTAACACAGTGTCATAATCGGCATAGGTCATATTCATGGCATCAGTATGGAAATGGATATACACCATGGTAAACAGCTGGAACCAGGCTTCGCAGCTGCCCAGATATGAAAACGGTAAGGACAGCAATACATCATTTCTATGTGTCACAGAAGGGAGCAGGCCACAAATCCAACAATTAGTGACATTCGAGGTGTGATGCGCCTGGTGGAGCATCTGCAAAAAGACATTATCTACATATGTTTTTCGGTGCTCGCCCTTGTGAGGGGCCAAAGTAACGAACATGTGCTCAGTGGGGACGGGCGTTGTACCAATCAAAGAATGCACAGGATATTTTTCTTCAAGAAACCACGCTATTCCAAACATTGTTATCAAAAAGATCAAGATGATTACTACGAAAACGATTTTACTTTTGAGAGGCCAACTAGACCAACCAGGCCCATTCTGTCCGAAACGCGGGGCTGCAAAGGGCTGTTCTTCCTCCACAATGGGGCGACCAAATGGGTACATTTTTGAATCAGAGGAAAGTACATGCAATGGAGCCAACGATGATAGAACAAGAAGAGGGGGCAAAGTTCCAGCGTCCGTCAGAGTCTCGCTGGCAGACTCCTATTGTTCCTCTACGGTGGTGCTGTTGAGCACTTTCAGTGGAGCTGCGCGATCGCAGCCCTTTCCGAAGAAATCCCACGTCGTCCAGGGTAATGTACCCCCTTTTTTTCGGGGGAGCACGTCGAATTCACCCTGTCCAATGTCTGAACAATGCACCAATCTCCCTTTCCCTAAACTACCGTTGGAATCACAGGCAGGGTACACCCTTCTCTTTATCCTCGCAGTCCATCCCTGCTAATCTGACTTCTCCTTTGGTGCACTGTTCTTCCGTCGGGGGCACATATTGTACCTAACTACTCCAGGCACAGAGGGGTCAGCAAAAAGGGGTTCTGACTCAGAGGGACCAATGGGCAGGGGCATAAACACAGATGAGCCAGCAGGCTGGAGCTCAGTGGGCAGGGGCTCAAACACAGATGGGCCAACAAGCTGGGGCTCCTGGGCGGCTTTAATCTCAGGTGGCACCGCCTCATTCAACACTGCGTTACTCTCCTCCTCGGTGGGTGCCCACGTTAGTCGTGCATCTGAGAAGGGAACGAAGCGCGGCACCTGCTCCGTTTCATAGTCGCCGATCCCATCGAGAGTCCACTGGTCATAGAGCAATGGAAGGGGCACCCTCCGGCAGGGGGTAGAGTGTATCCAATTCTTCCGACTGCCCACCTTCACTGCCGTCCGGGTGGCGAGGAGGACCTGGAGAGGCCCCTTCCAGCGTGGCTCCAAACTGCCTTTCCTCTGATAATTCCTCACCAGAATGTAATCACTGGGTCAGATATCGTGGCCTGGCCCCTCGGGAGTTGGCGGTAATGTTTCATGAATCTGTTGGTGAATAGAATGCAAATTTTTAGTCAACTCATACAAATAGTCCACAAGCAACGCGTACTCTATTTCAGAAAAATTACGAGGTTGTGGGACGCCCCAGACATTTGCCAGGCGGCCAAACACGACCTTGTACGGTGACAATCCCGTTCTAGAGTGAGCTGTGGCTCTTGTAGACAACAGAGCTAATGGTAAAGCATCTGGCCATTGCAATCCTGTGCTCTCTTTGATCTTTGCCAGCTTCAGTTTGAGAGTACCATTGTACTTCTCAACCAAACCTGCCGATTGGGGATGGTTTGCAGCATGGAATTTCTGCTTGATGTGCAAGCCATCGCACACCAACTGAATAACCTTTGAGTTGAAGTGACTTCCGTTGTCACTCCAAATCAAACGGGCCAAACCAAAACGCGGGAAGAACTCTTTTAAGAGTGCCTTCGCCGTCGCCATGGCTGTGCTCTCTTTAGTGGGGTAAGCTTCAATCCATTTACTGAATGCACAAACAACTACTAACACATATTTCAGATTGTTGACTTGTTCCATTTCGATGAAATCCATCTGGAGAACCTCGAAAGGGAAGGAAGGCGGTGCAAAATTACCAGGAGGTGTAGGGGTGCCTTTTCCAGGATTATACATCATGCATACCATACAATACTTCACTAGGTGAGCAGCAACATTAGGAATGTTGTCATTCTGCCATACAGGGTCTAACAGCTTACATATTCCCTTCGCACTAATGTGAGCTGGCCTGTGCACCATAGTAACCACAGGAAGGACATATGCATCCGGTAGCATCCAGCTCTGCCTCTCTGACTTGTCAGTCCAGCACCCATCCTCATCCAAACGTGCCGTACTTTCCTGCCATACTGCTAACTCCTCAGTCACTGCCTCGCTCTGGATCTCTTTGACATTGTCCAGAGTGTCCTCAAACATGGTGGCCTCAGGTACCCACCTAGCAGGACACGCTACAAACATCTTTTTCATCTTTGTTCAGGCTGTCTCCTTGGCTATCTGATCTGCAAATGCATTTCCCCTCCCTACATCATCGGTGATTGCCTTGTGGGCACTGCACTTCACTATAGCCAATTTCGTAGGGAGTGTCAGGGCAGACAAAAGCCTAAGGGGCCCATTCTGAATGCATGACCCATGGGACGTAAGGAACCCCCTCTCTGCCCAGAGCCGCCCAAAATTATGAGTGACCCCGAAGGCATTCTGGCTGTCACTGTACATATTGACGGCCAGTCCCTCGCTTAGCTCACAGGCTCTAATGAGGGCGACTAACTCAGCTGCCTGGGCGGACTGATAAGGGACTCGTGATGTCTCAACTACCGTGTGCAATGTTGTGAGTGCATACGCCGCGGTGGTGGTGCCATCTGGTAATTTGAAACAAGAACCATCGACATATAGTTCCCCTTGGGGGTCAGATAAGGGAACATCAGTCAAGTCTACCCGTCCCTTCGTCTCCTCCTCCGTCCGAAATAGACAATCATGTATGTCTATTTCCTCACTCTCCGAAGGGAGGGGTAGTAACGTGGCAGGATTCAGAGTGGAACATCTTTTTATCGTAATATGCGGGGCGAAAAGAGTTAGCTTATAGCCGGTCAGACGTGCATTGGTAAGGTGCTGTGTCTTGGTCTTATTCAAAAGAGTGTCCACAGCATGCGGTACCATGACTGTGAGGTCAGTATCAAGTACGAGCCGAGCCGATTGCCTTATAAAGACGGCCACAGCCGCGACCGCTCTTAGACAGCTCGGGAGGGCTCTGGCGACGGGGTCAAGCAAAGCGGAGAAATAGGCACACGGCCGTTGCTTACCTCCAAAGGCCTGTGTTAAGACAGAAAGCGCACAACCAGCCGTCTCGTGTACATACAACACGAACGGTTTCGCATAATCAGGGGTGCCAAGCACAGGAGCGGAGCAAAGCGCAATTTTTAGTTGCTCAAAAGACTGCTGGCATTCATGCGTCCACGGCAGGGGCTCATGCACGTCTTTAGTGGTTAGTGCTAATAAACACTTTATTAGTAATGAATAATTATGGATCCAATGTCGACAGTAGGAAGTGATGCCAATGAAGGCGCTTACATCCCTTTGAGTTTTAGGGATGGGCATTTTTACAATGGCGCTAATGCGCTCAGGGGTCAATCTCCTACCCTCCTTCGACAGTAGGTGACCGAAATAGGTGACCTCCTGTGGACAATATTGAAATTTAGAAAGGGACACTTTATGTCCATGGTGAGCCAAATGTAGCAACAACTTAACCATACTGTCTTTGCATCCCTGTTCAGTGTCAGAAGCGATCAGCAGGTCATCCACATACTGCAGCAATACATTACCTGGGGAAAGTGTGAGGGAGTCCAATTGAGCTTTCAGAGCTTGGCTATATATACTAGGGCTCTCAGTATAGCCCTGAGGAGCGCAACAGAATCTAAAGCTTCTGCTAGCTAGTGTAAAACCAAATAGGTGACAGCTATCAGGATGAATTGGGATACTGAAGAACGCATTTTTCAAATCAATGACAGAAAAGAACTGGGCAGAAGAAGGAATCATTGTGAGCAGGGCAGTAATATCAGGGACCACCGGGAATTGAGGAACCACTATTTTGTTAACTGTCCGCAAATCAATCACAAAACGATAACAGGGGAGGAGTCGGGGGACGTCTTCTTTAAGATAGGAAGAATAGGGCTGCTACACACATTCGATGCCGTCTCCTCAACTACCCCTGACTCAATCAGATCCTGTATAATGCATAATAAAGTTCGCTCCCCCGCTTGTGGTATTTTGTATTGGGGAATACGAGGCAAAATAGCATTGTCCTTAACCTTGATGGACACTGGGGGTATTTGTAAGAGTCCCACATCCGTATCACCTGTCACCCACAAAGTGGGTGGCACATCTTTAAATTCAGCGGGAAGAGGCGCATCTTTGGACAAGCACTGCTTGGAACTCGCTATATTTGGTCCCATTGTCATATAGACACCATCCGAAAAACAAAAATTGTCGCATGCAGCCTCTTCAACAAATCCAAACCCATTAAATTTTCTCCACAATTTGATGTCAATAGAAAGGGCGAATCCACTGTAAAGGGACTAATAGTCAAGGCAAGTGGTTTGGAAATGGGGCTCACAACTACCGAAACAATATTTTGGCCAGACAGAGCTGCCCCAGGGACCAGCGAACGAGAAACAGAGCTATTCATTGCACCTGTGTCTACTAAGAATTTCTTAACTGAGCCTTGCAAATCTGCGGTGACATAAGGACCGCATTGATCTACAGGTATCTGAACTGGTCCCTCGCCCTGTCCCTGGCTGTCCTAGCTGTGGGACATCCCTGTCACCTCATCCAGATCATAATCATCATGGTAGTACTGTCTTCCTCGAGGGTCATCAAAATAGTTCTGATCAGAGTGACCCTGCGATGGCTTATCCTCCCGAGCTTTATCCTGATCACCTACTCCACGACCCCGTCCACGAGAACCCTGTCCTCGAGGGGCCGCAACTTTCTGCAATAACACCGGACACTCGCTGCGCCAGTGCCCCTCCTCTTTGCAATACGCGCACTGATTCGGCCCTACAGGCTCAGCATTCCTGCTAGTACGGGGAAGCTGCCGGGCCGGGCCAGTCCCACGTCCCCTTCCATTTCCCCTAGACGCCTGCTGTAGCAACACCTTCGTTTTTAACTCCTTATGCTTCTTCTCCAACTTCTCCTAATTTTCCCTATGCTTGTAATACTGTGCCATACTTAATATTACGGAGGGGGAGGATGTCGTCCAAGTGCTCTCTGAAGCCTGCAACCGAGTCGCGATCTCTGGGAGCAAGTTAGTAACAAACCTATTGACAAACAATCGAACACCCCCTTCTACTGACAAATCCTGTCCACTAAAATCCCAAAACACACCCTCAAACCGCGTGAAAAAATCGGACACACTCTCATCTTTCTTCTGACGACATGCCGCTAACTTGTCCCAATCTACCCTTCTCGGCGGAATAAGGGAGTGCGTATACGTAATAAATCGGCCGGGTAAAGCTAATATCTCGGCCTTTGGCTTCTCCCCAGGCTTTCTTTCCTTATCCCATGCTTTAATCTGGTCCCATGTACCACCTAATTCTACAGCATGATCCTGCGTGTGCACCTGTCTCCAAATGTCGACGGGCACCAGTAACCCAAAAATCATTTCAATATCCGCAAGTGTCATCACTGTTGATGAAGCGGCTTCTGTCAATTCCTTATAATATGGAATAGGATTTTTCCTAGGGTCAGGTAACTGAGTCTTAAGGGATAATACCTCACTCCTCTTCCATGGGGTATCGACCCACTGTTCTTGGAAACGGGCCTCTACCTTTGGTCTAATGACAGCATCATTACATTTTTTTTTTTACATCATGCAGATCCGGAAGCTCTGGCACCTCAGGGTGATATATGGGGTGGACTTCCCTCATCGGAAACTGGGACACTGTCTTCGAGTTCTTCTCAAACAGCCTACCTCGGTAAGCGACCAATATCGCAACATTTCCGAAAACCTCTTCAGGTGCCATACCAGCTACATATACATTATCTCTAATATCATAAATAATCTGGGGCGCTATAGCATTGAAGCACTGTTCCCACAATCCGATCAATGTAGCCGACATGTGCTTGAGGGCATGCTGTTACAGAAACGGCTCATAATCTCTCATCGCACTATACATCGTCAGTACTATAAATTGGAGGACGGGCCCACTGAGCGGCCTGATTTGCTACTGCCTTTTTTTCTTCCTCCCCCACATCAGATCGTATTAAAATTCGTCCCAACCGCTCCCTGGCTGTCGCCCAGCCCCCGTCCCCCAGTCCACGTACAGGCGTTCCACTACCTAGTACTGTCGGGGAGTGAGGGAAGAGGGAAGGGGTAGTAACTGAGTGGGTAGGCACCAATGTCGTCAATGGCTGCGTTGTGGGTGTAAGGGCCGGAGGAAGAGAAGACATGGACACAATAGGCACATCAGAGACACTAGCAGTTATCGCAGACACGGCGGCCGAAGCCACACAATGGACAGGAGGTGCGGCTTTTAGAGAAACTGAATCAATGACAAAAGAAACAGCGGGGGCAGAAGAGACAGACGACTGGGGCTGTGGCACAGCAGGGTATATACTCTGTGGGGCATATGAAGGCGGAGGTCGGGAGTCTAACAATTCCTCCGCAAACGTATCACCTTCCTCTCGGGCAACATAGGATTTATCACATTGCAATCGAAACTTTCTATCAGCACACTCTATACCCTTTTCTATTTTCTCTCTATCATACGCTACTGCTTTCTGCATCACTGTCTGCATTCTCCCTTTACGGGCCTCTTTTTCTGCCTTCATCCGCCTCTGCTTAGCTTCCTTCTGCCATACCTGAAGGTAATCAAACACCGACTGCCTACTCCGTTTTGCAAACAATTTATCCTGCAGGAAATTCAATTTTTGTTAATCAAAGGTACCTGTTAATGGCCATTGCAACTCGGCATTGTCCCTCGTATATTTGTGCCATAATGTACTAAACATAATAGGGCCAAGGCCGTGCTTGACATACATATCAATGTTCGGGGTGCCGTCTGGGGGCGCCGGCTGCCTTTCCTCCAATCGAGCATCAGTAGAACAACAACGACAACTCACACAGCACAATCGACTAAAACATGGCATCTTGAAACGAAAACGCGTTCCCTAACGATGCCAAGCGGATAATGTCAAATATCTTACCAAAATCGGTCCACAGACCTCACCAAAACCAGATCAGAACAACACCATGTTCACAAAGAATTCAAACCAATTAAAGCGCATGTCCAAAAACGGTCCTCAGACCGTACCAGACTCAAATAAAACAACGCCATGGCCTAAAACAAAATCACCTGGTGCACTCAGGTCAAACAAGGTTATTCTCCACTGCCGACTCTTCGGACCAAATGGTCAGATCCAAAGGTTTCGCCGTTCAGGACCCCGTCTGTCTGACCGCTGGCCGAGGCACCGCCCGGTCAGAAAGATGGGGCAGCTGCGAGTTCGAGACTCTATCTTGCAGGGATCCCTGATCCGCCCGATGTGGCCCCGTCCTCCTTACCCGTCCGCGGGCAAAGATGGGTCACTCACCCGATGGGGTCCCTGTTCGGGCGCCAACTGAAGGAAGTGACCCGATTAGGGCCACCCGGGTCACTCACGACCACCTCTCAGCCTTCCATACAAATGAAGAGTCGGTCAGACAGTAGAGAAAACAAACCAAGTTATTTATTAGTATTCGCTCAAGCGGAGTCCAGTCTGACCAGCCTCCATAGACAGCTTCCGAGAGACTGCCCCCCGTTCACAAGGTAAAGTCAAATATACATATACTGGGCACAGATGAACAAAGGAGGTACAGAAGGATGAGCTACCATCCTGAGACTGGGTACACACTATCTTAGCTTCAAGGTTATCTCAGCCCGTGCCCTTCTCTCTGAGAGTGGGAGCAGGGCTACATACAAGGAAAGGCATGCAAACACAGAACAAGCTATTCATTAGTGCAACGAAGCTCAACCTTGAATAAAAGAAACAATCGAGGCTGCTTTTCTGCTGAGGCAGACAGTACGGAACAGAAGCTTCATTTCGATCATGACACAAAAATGGCGGCTAAATATAAAATGGTGCCGCAAATGCTAACTTAACCCGCACAATGCTAGAAGGAGTCAGCTTGGCATATTCTCAGCCCAACATTTGCATGTTGCTGGATCCAAAGTGAGGTGGCATGGCATGCAAAATAAATATAGGCTGGCCCTAAATAATTACCATTGGCTGAGATTAATTCAAGCATTCTATCCATCACCTTTTTGTGTATCTTAGTGTATCACTCTAAGTGGGATGGGTATGCCAGATGTGGGTCCCGTGCACACTGTGTTACTGGAACCAAGCTCTATCTGGCTAGTGAGCCCTAACTCGGGCAAAACCAGTCCTGGGTTGCTTGTGTTCCGGTCAGGTAGGACTGGGTGTGCCAGTACGTGGTGTACTGTTCCGAATGGAGCAGGGTCAAGACTGATTTGTGTATAGCTGGATCCAAACTGAGGGGCATGGTGTGAAAAATAACAATGGCCGGAGATGTGGCCTGAGTAATTACCAGTGGCTTAAATTAATTGAAATATTACATCCATCACTTTTTTGTATACTTTAGTGTGTCTGCTTAAGTGGGACGGGTTTGCCCAGACGTGGGTCCCGTGCACACTGTGTTACTGGATCCAAGCTGTACCAGACTAATGAGGCATAACTAGGGCAAAACCAGTCCTGCGTTGCTTGTGTTCTGGTTCAAGGAGGACCTGGCTTGGCAGTTTGGGCTGGAGTGTTCCCATTGGAGCAGAGTCGAGGCTGATTTGCTTATGGCTGGATTCATACTGAGGTGGCATTGTGTGTAAAATACAGATGGACTGGAATGCAGCACCGAGTAATTACCAATGGTTGAGATTAATTCAAGCATTCCATCCATCTCTTATTTATATACTTTAGTGTGTCTCCCTAAGTGGGACGATATGCCCAGACATGGGTCCTGTGCACACTGTGTCATTGGAACCAAGCTCTACCTGGCTGATAAGCCCTAGCTATGGTGAAACCGGTCCTGGGTTGCTTGTGTTCGGGTTGGAGGAGGACCTGGCTTGACAGTTCGGGCTAGCCTGTTCCTAATGGAGCAAAGTCAAGACTGATTTGCATATGGCTGGATCCAAAATGAGGTGGCATTCTGTGCAAAATAATGATGAACTGGGATGCGGCTCGTGTAATTACCACTGGCTGAGATTAATTCAAGCATTCCATTCATCCATCACTTTTTCGTATTTTTAGTGTGTTGCCTTAAGTGGGATGGGTATGCCCAGATGTGGGTCCCGTGCACACTGTCACTGGAACTAAGGGCTGATGAGCCCCAACTAAGATGAAACTGGTCCTGGGCTGCTTCTGTTTCTGTTTAGGGCGCTAGCGTAACAAAACTTGAGGGGGCCCCACTGCAAACTACATGGCAGGGACCCCCTCTAGACTCAGTCAGGAGCTCTAAGGCCAGGGTACTCTGCTGAGGGGGCCCCCTGGAGCTCGAGGCCCCCCACACCGCGGGGGCTTCCGGTGCCTTTGTTACACCACTGGTTTAGGGAGGATCGAGCTTGGTAGTTTGGGCTGGACTGTTGACATTGGAGCAGGGTCAAGACTGATTTGCATATGGCTGGATCCAAACTGAGGTGGCATGGTGTCAATGTTATGTTATGTTATGTTATGTTAAAGGTGATTTGTAGAGCGCTCGTTCACCAGGCGGTTTCTTGGCGCTGAGGGAGGGCGTCCGTGGTTGCAGATGATAATAGTTTTAGTTGTATGCTTGGGTAAAGAGCCAGGTCTTAAGTAATTTCCTAAACTTGGTGTAAGAGTCAGCAGTACGCAAATGGGGGGGGCAGGGTGTTCCAAAGCTGGGGGCCAGAATCGTATATCTCAATCCTCCATGTTTTTTCCGTTTGAAAGTGTGGGGGATCAACAAATTTTTGTTAGAGGAACGTAGATCACGGGAAGGGATGTACCGTTGTATGTTAGAGGCGATGAAAACGGGTCCATGGCCTGAAAGGGCTTTATAGATGGTGCAGCCCAACTTAAATAGGCAGCGTTGGAGTAGAGGGAGCCAGTGGAGGCTTTTCAGCATTGGACTCACTCGTTGATGTTTGGGCTGACCAAAGATGAGCCTGGCTGCCTGGTTCTGGACGAGTTGCAACCGATGTAACTGGTAGGCTGGTATACCAGTATAAAGGGAGTTTGCGTAATCGATCCGCGAGATGACCAGGGCAAGTACCACTTGGGTCAGAGCTGCAGTGGAGAGAAATCTGCTGATTTTCCGAATTCTTCGGAGTTGAAAAAGCACGCAGAGACCACTGAGCTGATCTGGGCCTTCATGGTAAGATCGTTACTGATGATAATGCCTAAGCTTTTTACCGAGTTAGCAGGGAGAGGAGGGCTCCCTAACAGCGGTGGCCAAAAGTTGGAATCCCAGGGATTGGCCAAACCGCCTGTGAGAATCAACTCTGTTTTATCTGGGTTTAATTTGAGTTGATTGATGTTCATCCAGTCGCTAATGAAATTCATAGTGGATTTGAAGTTGGACACAGATGATACGGAGGTGTCGATGTTGAATATCAATTGAAGGTCGTCAGCGTAGTTAAAGACTACGACCTCTCTATTGCGCAGGGCCAAGACCAAAGGAAAGATGTACAGATTGAAAAGTAGGGGTGAAAGAGAGGAGCCCTGCGGGACCCCGCAGGTTAATTTCTTTTCCTCTGCTCTAAAGTTGGCCAGACGAACCGATTGGGAACGGTTACTGAGAAAGGAGGTAGTCCATTTCAGGGGCAGGCCATGGATCCCAGCACAGCCGACACGGTCGATCAGCAGTTGGTGATCGACCGTGTCGAAAGCAGCTGACAAATCGAGGAGAACCAGGGCCTGAGTATTGTCCTGATCAGCCCCCCTTCTCAGTTCGTCCATGACCGCCAGAATGACGGATTCAGTGGAATGTTCGGGTCTGAAGCCTGCCTGATGGGGGTCCAGATAATGGGTCTGTTCTATAAAGGAGCTGAAGCAGGTGGCAACATGGGCTTCAAGGATCTTACTCAGATAGGGTAGCAGAGAAATAGGGCGGTAGTTGGCCGGAGTTGAGGGGTCTAAACTAGGTTTCTTGATAATGGGGACCACTTCCGCCATTTTAAAAGATTAGGGACGGTCCCTTGGGCCAATGAATTATTGAGAAGCTGTAGGGGGGTTAGGATAGCGCAGAAAAATATCCCGAAGAATATAGGGAGGACAGCTGTCCATGGGGGAACCAGAACCCACTTTTGTAAGTAGGGCGAAGAAGGCCTCTCTGGTAATAGGTGGAATACCATCTAGATACACCAGGTTCTTACGTGGATGATGGAGAGTCAGAGGAGTAGAGGATTTAGGAATGCTAGCTTTAATGGTGACAATTTTCTCGATAAAGAAAGTATTGATCGAGTCGCACAAAGATTGCGAAGGAGCGGGTTTAACAGTGACTCGGTCTAGTTTAGAGAGTTCATCCACAATTGAGAAGATATCCTTCGCTTTATTTGTGGAGTGTAGTACCTTAGCAGAGAAATATTCTGACTTAGCTTGAAGGATAGCGGTTTTGTAGTCTCTAGAGAGGGACAAAAAATTGGCCTTTTGATTAGGGCTATAATCGCATCGCCATTTACGCTCAGCTTTCCTCAAGGCTGTTTTCTTTATTTTCAAGTCTGCCGAAAACCAGCGTTGGGCGTCATGGGGCCTCTTTCTTTTAACTTTCCTTAATAGTGCTATCTTATCTCTAGCCGAGTCCAGCCAGGTGTTAATATTTTCGGCTTGCACATGGAGAGACTCCTCCGAAACCGGAGGGGATGAGACTGCTAACAAGGAGCAGAATTCATTGGTATCCACCCGCCGCCAATTTCTGGCCATAAAGTTGCCAGTTTGAGGAGCATGATTTGGCAGGCCATTGGGGATAAAGAAGGAAATGAGGTAATGATCTGACCATGGGCAGGGAAGAACCTGTAGATGGGAGATTTCTAAGTTGGCAGTCCAAACCTGGTCTAAGGTATGCCCTTTGGTATGGGTAGCTACTTTTATATGCTGGAGGCAATTCATGCCTGCTAGTAGTTCCGTGAATTCGATAGAGCAGGGGCTTTCTTGTGGATCATTTGGCCAAAAATTGAAGTCACCAATGATCAGAATTCGCGCGTTGTTGACCACCACCTCAGCCATCATATCACCCAGTAATTGGGGGAATGTAGGCATATGATGAGGGGGTCTATAGAATAGAGCACAGATGAATGAGGAAACATTGGACTCAAATTTTAGCAAAAGGCTATCAACTGAGGGGATACCTATGGGGACTAGTGATGTAAATTTAAGTTTCTGGTGGACTATGGCTGCGACTTTTCCTCCTGCCTTACCCGCAGGTCTATCTGTCTGGAGGATATAATAGTTGCCAGGGAGAGCCGCGAGAATATCGGGGACAGAATCCTCTGTCAACCATGTTTCGGAAAGAAGGAGAATGTCAGGCTTCTCTGTGTCCAAGAGGCAGAAGATCTCCAGTTGGTGTTTCACCATTGAGCGAGTGTTTAAATAGTATACTGCCAGTCCCTCTATTGCCTGGTGCATAGAGGTAATAGGCAGTGGCTGACTTTGGTTGTTAGGTGTCAGCTCTTGACTGGAGCCTTTGGATGTGTTTTCAGGGTAGGGGTTCCTACGGGACAGGAGTCCAAGAGTATTTAATTTGGCTTTGGTGCGGGGGCTAATGGGCCCGGTCCCTTGCATTGAGTTAAGTTCTTGCGCAGTATATGTAGTGAGAGGGACATACCTGGCCCCTGGTCCCTTCTGGGCGCGGACGGGCGCAGACCGGCTTGCCTTTGGCGCGCCGGCGGCGCGCCCGCTGCGCGCATCCGCTGCGCGTAGGGAATGGCATCTGCATTAAGTAGGAGCTGAGGCTCCGCCCCCTCCGGTCTCCAGCCCGGAGGAGGAAAATAATGCAAATACATTGCCGGTACTCCCTCCACTCAATCGGGACAAGGACCCGCGGTGGACCGGGGAGCAGTGCGGTACGAGGAACAGGTAATAGGTCTAACAGTGTGCAGGGATATCGGCGGTGAATTTTAAAAAAAGGCTTTGTAATTTTAAAAATATGAGCACACAAGTAAAGCAATACAGCTCAGCACTCGGCTGAGAAAAGCAACCAGCGCGCGTCCGCTGCGCGAAGGAAAGGGCATCTGCATTAAGTAGGAGCTGAGGCTCCGCCCCCTCCGGTCTCCAGCCCGGAAGAGGAAAATAATGCAAATACGTTGCCGGTACTCCCTCCACTCAATCGGGACAAGGACCCGCGGTGGACCGGGGAGCAGTGCGGTACGAGGAACAGGTAATAGGTCTAACAGTGTGCAGGGATATCGGCGGTGAATTTTAAAAAAAGGCTTTGTAATTTTAAAAATATGAGCACACAAGTAAAGCAATACAGCTCAGCACTCGGCTGAGAAAAGCAACCAGCGCGCGTCCGCTGCGCGAAGGAAAGGGCATCTGCATTAAGTAGGAGCTGAGGCTCCGCCCCCTCCGGTCTCCAGCCCGGAAGAAGAAAATAATGCAAATACGTTGCCGGTACTCCCTCCACTCAATCGGGACAAGGACCCGCGGTGGACTGGGGAGCAGTGCGGTACGAGGAACAGGTAATAGGTCTAACAGTGTGCAGGAATATCGGCGGTGAATTTAAAAAAAAGGCTTTGAAATTTTAAAAATATGAGCACACAAGTAAAGCAATACAGCTCAGCACTCGGCTGAGAAAAGCAACCAGCGCGAGTCAATAATAATGATGGACTGGCTCTGCTATATGCAGATGCACAGGCAAAGGTCCAGACTAGTAAATGTATCTCTGAGGCATTCACTGTAAGTCGTGGCACCAGGCAGGGCTGCCCTCTGTCCGCAATGCTCTTCGCCCTGGCAGAGGAATCTTTTGCTAGTGTGCTGAGGAGGGAGGGTGAGTGTATGGGTATCCTATTAAGTGATGGTGTGCATGTGATATCTCTGTATGCCAATGACATGCTTTTGTACCTGAGAGATGCTGAAATGGGGTTCCCCTGCTGAAACAAGGGTCTGCTGGTGGATCTGGGGGCGGTGTCTGATTTGCACACAAACTGGGGAAAGACTTGTGCATTCCCAGTGGCACCCGGCGGGCAGCAGATAACATCAGAGGTGATGCAATTTGGTATAACATAGGAGCCCCTAGTCTTTAGGTACCTGGGCATCTGGGGCTATCATTTGGAGGTGGACACTCGAGAGGGCAATTTGGGTGCTATAATGAGGTTTCTCAGGGATGCATGGTCTTTTGGTGCTCACTGCAATTATCATTGATGATCAGGGTTGCACTTTCCAAGATGGTGGTGCTACCCGAGTGTTGTATTTTTTTGTAAATCTCCCGGTCTGGGTGCCTCAGACTTGGTATTGGGCACTGAACTCTGCTCTGGGAACTGGTTTGGGACGGTGGACACAAGCGAGTGTCCTTACACACCTTGTGTTATTCCACCAGGTGGGGGGGATTCTGCGCCCCAGACTATGAATTTTACTATCTGTCTGCCTAGCTGTAATGGATGACGAACTGGCTAACTGGGATGGTTTGGCAGAGACTGGCGAGGTGGGGGCTCTGGAGCAGAGAAGGGCTCTGGTGGCACTGCTTTTGGGAACCAAACTGAACCTTACATGACGTCCTAGGCTTCTCAGCATATCACTTCGCTGCTGGAGGGCAGTGGTCCGAAAAACACAACATCAGACGTTGTAAGCCTTAGCCCTTCCATTAATAAGACTGTCCAACCAAAGAGGGGATAATGCTGGTGAGGTGCTTATGGGCGTGACACTCTGTGGGCATTGAGACCGCTGGTGACTGCTACTGGAAAGGGTCTCTTCGGAAGCTACCTTTGATGATTGAGGTGTACGGTAGGGCGGTATAGACACTGCATCATCTTTGGGACAATGGTAGGTCAGAACCAAGATCCAATGAGTTCCTGCAAGTGTTGCTGACTTTTTGTGATGGTCATAGACTGGTCTCTCTGCTTTATAAATCTCTTCTCAAGATGGTGACTGACAGGCATTCGACTTGGAAGATGGGAGGAGGCGATTGGCAGTCAGTTCCAGGGAAAGAAATGGGAACAGGTATTGGAACATATTCGTACTGTGTCTAGGAACATCTGCTGCAAATCCATGCAGTTTAATTATTTGCACACCACTTACCTCACACCCCACGGATTCAACGCAATGTTATATACAGACACCCGGAGTTGTCCTCGCTGTAGCATAGTGGATGCATGCTTTAGTCATATGGTGTGGAGCTGCCCAATGTTTACCCCATTTTGTGTGAAAATGGCCTAGAACACAAGCTGACCAGGAGGGCACTGTTTACAGTGGAAAGATGCCTACTGGGGCGAAACACCAGGAAGAGGGAAATGAAGCAGGTAATAGGTTTCTGGACCTGGCCTTGGTTCTAGCCCGCAGAGACATTGCGATTCACTGGCAATCATCCAATAGGCTACCCCATAGCAGGTGAAACAAGCATTGGCATAGCCAATAGGTCTCAACTTTGGGACCTTATAAGTGTTTAGCCATGCAACAGTTGCATAACTAAATACTTATAAGGTCCCAAAAGCGAGACCTTTTGGCTATGCCAATGCTTGTTGCTTTGTTGTGGCATTTCTGTCAGAGTGCTTGCAACCCGTAAGTATGCACTCAAGCGCTATATGAAACCCTTAAACCAAGAAACAGTCGCTTGTGGAAGGTTTTATGTGTTTTTGTTTGTGTGCTGGTGCAGTGGGGCCTGTTCACTTCTACTCCTGGGCCTTGCTTTAAAGGGAACGCTAATTATTTTTTTATTATTTCAGTCCTGTGTAAAGTAAATGTAACTGGCGCTCATGTAAAGCACTGCCTACTGTCAGATCGAGTTTGTGCTTTGTAAATACAATAAACATTTGTAGTAGCATCATGATGCATCTAATGCTTGTGACAACAAAAATGTATCCTATGAATGCCCCAACATTTTTGAGAGACACCAGCCACCACTGGTGGTCAAACCTTCAGATTATTGTTTCCGCCATGGAGCTCGGGGTTGGCTGCTATGCTGCGGCAGGAGACAGAGTGAAGACCACCCCAGGAACTAACAACATTAACATGGGTGGTAGGAATAGTGTTGCTGGAGGCGAACTTCCAGATTGTGAGTGTTCGAGATGTAGAGCCACTTTCAGCCTGCCAAAAATACTTTTTTAATTGCGCTCGGACAATGCTCTCTGCAGCCCTCCAGCACCAATTAATGTCTTTTTCGGCCATTTGCAAATGCGTATTTGTAGCGTGTTTGTATAGAAACAATCTGTGATAGAGCAGCATGGGTGCAGGCTCTGTGCCACGCACCCCGGGAGAAACGTCACCCGATAACACAAAGTTCAAAAAGCATATCAAAGCCATTTCAATATGATTTTTTGTTTTTAAACCAAGGAGCAGGAAATGAGCCGGTCTGCAGCAAAGAGTGCAGGAACAGAATTTGTGTGTTTAAGGTAGATAGTTGGAGGGTGGAAGATAAGCTAGCCTATGGAGGGAATGACAAACTACCAAATAACAGAGCTGGGAAGGTCCAGGCATAGGCCAGCCAAATACACAAAAGACACAATTAGTCAGGAATTAACATGATGGAAACTCATAAAACTATTAGACACGATTGGACTGGAGTAAAACGGGAAGACAGATGCACTGACCTAATACAAACGAAGTGTTTGTGAGAAAGGGCCTTGTTAACACAACTAAGGTCCTCACCCTTATAACTGCTAGCCTCTTTTCCAGCGCACCTGCTTAACGAGTCTCAGGTCGTTAACCAGGACTCCAAGCAAGGTCCATCTGCGTGGCGGCGGCATAGAGAGGCGACATGTTTTTTTTTCCACCATTACATTTCCTTTACAGCTTTAGGCGGGGTAGCATCTGCGTCCCTGCACCAACACTTGGTCACTAACGCAGTCAAATTCAAGGAAACGGGCATCGTTCTTTCATAAAATTAATATGTGAAGAAAAATGTATTAGTGCAAAACTTAAGTCTACCTAGACAAAGGCTGTGTTGAATATGTAAGAAAAGAAATATTTGCTGATAAATGTTTGCGAGAAATCTTACTTCCCTTCTCATTTTTGTGTCTCCGCTGTACAACAGATAGCATGCGTACATACAAAAATGTACAACCATGCCGAAGGTGAAAAAATGGCAATAATCACATCATGGCCATTACACTATATAACAAGTAAAACTAGAACACAAGCTGATCGCAGCAAAAAGACAGAAGTGGATGCCTGCTTGTGCCCCGGGGGAACTGTAGGTCAGCAAAAAGACAGAAGTGGATGCCTGCTTGTGCCCTGGGGGAACTGCAGGGTGCGTGCTGGTTCGGAGCTATGAGCGAAGCGGCATTTTATCGCCGCCAACGAGGGAGCCCGAAGCGGTGCGCGTGAAGGCGATGCCAAGGACAACAATGGAGGAGCGGGGGCGAGCGCGGCAGCCTGCTCAGCTGACCAGACGCTCGTGCGTCATGGCCTTTGCCGGCATGTGTTTACAATTATCGCGCCCGCGTCTGGGCACGATAATTGGAAACACATGTTTGCCGCGCGTACCCATCTCAAAAAGGCCAGCCACGACGCACGAGCGTTTTTGGGACTGCTTTCAAAACTCACTTACTAAAAGTCTTCGCCTCTAAGCAGCGCTTGCGCGCTACTCGAGGCTCGACCTAAAAAGGGAGATGGAAAAGTGGGCAGTGGCGAAGAGTGCTGCACTGCGTCTCGAGTAGCACCGTGGTCTGGCGAACACCGCTAGCTGATCTCTGGTTGGACATGCTCTCGGCTTTTCTTGAGCTGGAGGACTCACAACAGAGTATTCAAGTTTAGGTTTTATGTACCTTGGGTCGCCCTTGCACCCTCCCCCGCCTTCTCCTCCCATTCAATTTATAACAGATGCTTCATATATTATGTCATGTTGGGGACTGCGTGGCGGATGTGACTAAGAAGTTTGAGGGAGATTTACTTTCCTCTTTCTTCTCCAGCCTTTCTTTTTCCTTTTCTTTTCAGTGGCTGGGATGCACATTGAGGTACGATGTTATCATGACGCAAACAGTAGTGGGAGGATGCACTGAAGTTAAGTTTTATTGTTTATTGTTTCTTGCTGATACTGATTGACAGCTGGAATAAACGCCAAACAAATCATCTGCTGTGTATAATAGCACACAAATATGTGAGTTTATTCAGTTGATATGCCTATACACTGCCTTGAGCTATAAAAACATAAAAAATAAAAAAACGATATTTATGGAACAATATTTTTATCATGCACCGTATTTATTATAGAGCTTCCACGTTAGGATCACTTCCTGACTGCCAACATATGTTACCCAATTAAGGGACTTCAGTGCTTCCTTGTAGGAAAAGACTATCTTTGGCGCGATTCGCCCCAGAACGCTATGCACATTACCCCTGCTAAACAGGAGTAAAGTGCCTTTGATCTTCCTTTAAAAATACTCTTAAGTTCCCCAGCACCCGCTTTTCACAATCCACTTGCGATAAATTATACTCCAAAATTTGTGTCCATTTCTTTTATTTCTCTTCTATGTGGCTTTTGTTTGATCCCAGCCGACACGTGTTTCATCGCCTCTTTCGCGACTTCTTAAGGGCTAATATCTTGGTAAAGGTACTATTAATCCGGTGATAATTCCAACCCAGACGGGTGTGTATTCTTCCTCTACTGCAGTAGTGGCTCGTGGAGGGAGTGCCGTGCCGTGGGGCGGGGTGTCAAAGGCTGTGTTGAATATGTAAGAAAAGAAATATTTGCTGATAAATGTTTGCGAGAAATCTTACTTCCCTTCTCATTTTTGTGTCTCCGCTGTACAACAGATAGCATGCGTACATACAAAAATGTACAACCATGCCGAAGGTGAAAAAATGGCAATAATCACATCATGGCCATTACACTATATAACAAGTAAAACTAGAACACAAGCTGATCGCAGCAAAAAGACAGAAGTGGATGCCTGCTTGTGCCCCGGGGAACTGTAGGTCAGCAAAAAGACAGAAGTGGATGCCTGCTTGTGCCCTGGGGAACTGCAGGGTGCGTGCTGGTTCGGAGCTATGAGCGAAGCGGCATTTTATCGCCGCCAACGAGGGAGCCCGAAGCGGTGCGCGTGAAGGCGATGCCAAGGACAACAATGGAGGAGCGGGGCGGCGCGGCAGCCTGCTTAGCTGACCAGACGCTCGTGGTCATGGCCTTTTGCCGGCATGTGTTTACAATTATCGCGCCCGCGTCTGGGCACGATAATTGGAAACACATGTTTGCAGCGCGTACCCATCTCAAAAAGGCCAGCCACGACGTCACGAGCGTTTTTGGGACTGCTTTCAAAACTCACTTACTAAAAGTCTTCGCCTCTAAGCAGCGCTTGCGCGCTACTCGAGGCTCGACCTAAAAGGGAGATGGAAAAGTGGGCAGTGGCGAAGAGTGCTGCACTGCGTCTCGAGTAGCACCGTGGTCTGGCGAACACCGCTAGCTGATCTCTGGTTGGACATGCTCTCGGCTTTTCTTGAGCTGGAGGACTCACAACAGAGTATTCAAGTTTAGGTTTTATGTACCTTGGGTCGCCCTTGCACCCTCCCCCCGCCTTCTCCTCCCATTCAATTTATAACAGATGCTTCATATATTATGTCATGTTGGGGACTGCGTGGCGGATGTGACTAAGAAGTTTGAGGGAGATTTACTTTCCTCTTTCTTCTCCAGCCTTTCTTTTTTCCTTTTCTTTTCAGTGGCTGGGATGCACATTGAGGTACGATGTTATCATGACGCAAACAGTAGTGGGAGGATGCACTGAAGTTAAGTTTTATTGTTTATTGTTTCTTGCTGATACTGATTGACAGCTGGAATAAACGCCAAACAAATCATCTGCTGTGTATAATAGCACACAAATATGTGAGTTTATTCAGTTGATATGCCTATACACTGCCTTGAGCTATAAAAACATAAAAAATAAAAAAAACGATATTTATGGAACAATATTTTTATCATGCACCGTATTTATTATAGAGCTTCCACGTTAGGATCACTTCCTGACTGCCAACATATGTTACCCAATTAAGGGACTTCAGTGCTTCCTTGTAGGAAAAGACTATCTTTGGCGCGATTCGCCCCAGAACGCTATGCACATTACCCCTGCTAAACAGGAGTAAAGTGCCTTTGATCTTCCTTTAAAAATACTCTTAAGTTCCCCAGCACCCGCTTTTCACAATCCACTTGCGATAAATTATACTCAAAAATTTGTGTCCATTTCTTTTATTTCTCTTCTATGTGGCTTTTGTTTGATCCCAGCCGACACGTGTTTCATCGCCTCTTTCGCGACTTCTTCAGGGCTAATATCTTGGTAAAGGTACTATTAATCCGGTGATAATTCCAACCCAGACGGGTGTGTATTCTTCCTCTACTGCAGTAGTGGCTCGTGGAGGGAGTGCCGTGGGGCGGGGTGGGGCGGGGGAGGAGCATGGTGGGGGGTAGTAAACTACGGCATACGGCCGAACAGAGGTAAGTAAACAAATAAATAAAACGAATTTCGTTGTGCGCGCTGCATCGCATTTGGCAATGCAGCGCGTGCAATGAAATTCGTTTTATTTATTTATTTGTTTACTTACCTCTGTTCGGTCGTATGCCGTAGTTTACTACCCCCCACCCTGCTCCTCCCCCGCCCCACCCCACCGCCCCGCAGCACTCCCTCCATGAGCCGCTACTGCTCTACTGTCAGTATCCCAACTTAAAATATTCAGGTCGTGTCGATAAATCCTCTATATTGGTGAACAGAAAATATCTCCTTTTCAGTCCTCTATCAATAATTGTTCAGATCTGTATCCGGCCCGTGATTTAATTACTTCAATTTCTCTCTCGTTTTCTTTCATATCTCAAGTCCTGTCCCCTGTCCCGGAATGCCTCTGAAGTACCGAGTTGGAGTTGGATTCACCTTGGACACTAACCCTCTGGATGTTGACAATGCATTACTCCATGGCCTCCCAGACTCCACACTGGCTCCGCTTGAGGGCATCGTACATGCCGCACCATGTCTCATCCAGGAGCTGAAGGCCCTGCAGAAGGACAGTAGCAGGACTTCTGCCAATGGTGAAACCCCTGCCAACTCCAACAACTCAAAACCCTTTTGTCAGGTTGATGGAAAATATGTCGGCGAGGCCACTAAACTGAGTTTGGCAAATATATCTGGTACTGTGATGGAAATCTTAGCATTCTGGGACAGAAAATGCAGGACTGAGATATCCGCCACATGCTGGAACTAGATCAGACAGGTAGATGGTGAACTCTTCACTAGCCGGTACAGAAAACCCACAGAACGAAACACGCTATTATGTTATGAAAGTCACCACCCGCGAGCCCTACGTGACTCGCTCCCCTTTTCACAATTCCTCCCGATCAGGAGGAACTGCTCGTTCAAAGAGGACTACTTCCACGAGGCTGGCATTTTATCTGACACTTATGGCTAGAGGCTATCCCCGTAAACTAATACGTAGATCATTGAAAAGGGCATGGTATTGCCCACGAGAATCCCTCCTGTCCCCAAAACCAAAAACCACTCAGAATCGCCTAGTCTGTGTAACCACATTCTCACCAGTTTCTAACATTGTGAGAAGATGTATTCTCAGAAATTGGCCGATTCTTAATGCTGGTAGTCTGAACATAGAGCGTCCCCTCTTTGCATTCCGCAAGAACAAAAACATAACAGACCACCTTATTAGAGCAGCACTACCCCCAAAAAAATCAACATTGGGGGTTTAAAACCACTATTAGGCCATTCAAAATGTGGGAACTGTGCAGCCTGCCAATTTCCAATTGAATGCAAGGAATTTGATTTTGGCAATGTAAAAATTCAGTTGAATAAATTTGCCAACTGTAACACTGCAAATGGTGTGTTCGCAGTTCTTTGTCCTTGCAACATGATTCACATTGGGCAAACCACCCAGAAGGTGAAGTTACGAATCTGTCAGCATCAAAGTCGCCTACGCTGCAAAACACCCAACGCCCCATTGGTGGACCACTTTACCTCCCAAGGACACACAGAGAACGACATCAGATGGTTGGTCATCAGTGTAATAAAACCACCACCCAGGGGCGCAGATATTGGACAACTACTGAATAAGGAGGAATTAAAATGGATACCCGAACTGGAAGCCTCCACACAGGCCTCAACCGAATGGAGGATTGGACTACTTTACTGTGACTCCCTGACACTACTTCCTTGCTGATGTTATCACTGAATAATATAGTCCTGTTTTTCAAAAAACGTTCACAGACACTACTTCTTTGCTGAATAATATAGTCCTGTTTTTCATACAACGTTCATAGTAATTCCTTATGTACTTGATGCCTCCTACCTAGTTTTATAATGAAACAGATTTTAATTGGCGCATTAGCAAAACTATGGAATTCATGTAATCTGCACATCGTTTGTGTTCATTTTGTATAATTATTTCCTCAGTATTTCGTTACACTTTACATTTTTTAATTGACGTTCGGCCCCAGTGATTGGCCTGATTGCTCCTTGTCCAAAAATGTATTTGTTGCAAACTATAATTGACATTCTGTCACCGGCTGTTCTTATTACTTCTTTCCAATAGATGTGCTTAATGCAAACTGTTAACTTGAGGCGATTGAAATATAATTTGTACGCGTCCCATTTCCACTTGCAAATGCTGCAGTATTTATAATCTGTACACACTCAAGCTTTACGCTGAACTATAGGACCTATCTCCCTTCACACTCTCCCTCCAACATGGCCGCTCCCTTAGCACTATTCACTACCTATCCTGCACCGTTTCCACATCACCGATGCGCTTACGTCACGTGACGCACGACGCTGCATTTCCGATTCTTGCTCCCGCCACCACACCATGTCACTCTGCCACCACCAGCGGTCCTTCATCGCTTGTAACCTGACACATGCCGCGATCCCGCATACGCCGCCCGGCACTTTCAAATCGGTAAGTTTAAGCGTGCTACTCGCACTAATTCTGGCTCTAACAAATATTGGTTTTACATTGCGGTTTATCACTTTTTCTCTCATTAGGATTGCCTATTATTATTATGAACTTTCCTTCAATTCCACATACGGATTCACGCACATTGTTTCTATTGACCGGACCGTATTTTTGGTAAGCTCCTACCCTCCACACCCCTCGCAGCAACCAGTCATTACACGGGTACCACTTTAACTCTTGGCATTATTTTATTGTAGGCTCTCCAATTGGCACATGGTTGCCTCCTTATTTCTTCCCAGTCCCCCACGGGACTCTGCCTACTGAGTTTTGTTGGTAAGCACTTCAATGCTAATTCATTCACTATGTTCACCACACCTGACTCGTTCTTCAGACCAGTTTTCACTCAGGAGGTACCATCCTTTATTCGACGAAACATAATACTAAACAGGCTTGTTCTTTATCACACTAGATTATGACACTAGTTCACACTCTCACCCGCTGAAACTCAGTCACTCCACACTGGTTGGTCCCTGTTACAGGACGTTATTATTCACTACGTACTAGGAGTCGGACACTTACCTCTTCACGTTTGCATGACTGCCCGTGGTCTCCTTTTCTACATCGCTTTATTTTAACTGCCTAGTTTTAACCTCTTCTATTTTCTTATCTCCTTTTTTCCCACCTCTTCTTCCCATATATCCATAGGCATTAGTCTCAGGCTTACATACCTATGTCCTGAAGATGATCCTTGTACTCTTTGCATTTGGGATCGAAACGTCGTTGACTTTTTTACACCTTGACACTGTTATATGAAAATCCGCTCAATTGTGCTATGGTGTTCGTCTCCATATTTGCTTGACAATTTATTGATTCTTCTTCAAGCGCTTAAAAAATCCCTGAGCGTTCCTTTTCTCTATTTTAATTGTCACAGTGTTTGTGTTTCCACTTTATTGTTTTTGTCCTTTTGAAAAAATATATAAAATATTAAAGTAATTTTGTCCGGATGGACGACATAATATAGATCTCATTGCATTTTTATATTGATCCCCCCCTTTTTTTCTTAATCCTTCTTGTGAGGGACCACTGCTGATATAAAAATTAAAAAAAAGGTACTAGACTCTTAGCACATGGGGACATTCGTTATGGTGTTCTTGAAGATGGAAAAAGCTTTTGGAGTTTATTTTCAGGAATAATATAAATTATGATAGGTCCGACAAGAATGGATCATTTTCCTCCTAAAGCACTTCCACATCCTATGTAAGATTCATTTTAGGGAAAAATTGCCCGACCACAACTGTTGTGGTGCAGGTTCTGCTTCCAAATTTAAATGCGTATTTATCCTCTGGTTATAAAATAATTTAGATAAAAGATGTCAATAACCAAATATCAGTGATGATATTCTTGTAAAAATGCATATATATTTAGGTGTTCATGTTAAATGATGATTTCACCAGGAAGAACTTATATTTGTAGTTCTAGTTATTAATCTAGACATTTATCAAACATAGTGCCTCTCCTCAGGAGGTGGCACATGTATTGGCAAAGCCCGGCCCACATGGCATGAAGTAGCTTTTTCCCATTACATGCTTTTGAAATTAGCCCCTAGGTGGCAGAAGCCAGTGATCAACATGCAAATGACTCAGAATGGCTCAGATGTCGTGGCTGGTGTCAGGTCATACTCATATTTCCAGTGCAGATTCCACCGGTGAATGTACCCTGTGCCAGAAGAAAGTGGTGGCTAAGGCAACAAACACTGGTAATAGTGTTGGCTTTATCAAGGCTTGTTTTGTCATGGATTTTGGAAAATGTTATTGTTGGGGGAGCTACTGGGCCCTCGCCAATGTAAGAAACAAATACAGACTAAAAGTAAAACGATTTTTTGGTCTTATAAACCACACACTGCCATAGCAGTACCTGGCACGACTTTGTGTGTGTATGTGCTCCGTACATAGGGGTAGAATGCCACCAATCAGTGGGCTTTACTGACCCAGTGTCTGAAGGGGTCTGACCCACTGCCCCAGCCTATGTGCTGTGGTAAACGGAAGACAGATGTGAATGACACACAAAACAGATCAATGCATAGGAACCGCTTACTGAAAGCCTCTATTAGTAAGTATATCGCTCATATAAATTTATCAAAAGGTCTCGGATGATGCCAGACCTGAAAATATAACTCCAGAATAGAGGCCAGCAACAAAAGTGCCGGAAAAACAGAACAGGTCTAGAGATTCACAGGAGGACAGTGTTCATCCTTACACCTCTCAGCTTGAAACACCCTTAGTTTTGGGTGCCGTATCCTTTGTGTCAGCATTGTCCCCCTGAAGAGCTGCTTCAGGCCGCCAGCCTTCTGCAGATGATGCATTTGTCTGTGTCCATCCAGCCCTCGGACCCACCATCAAGAATTTGCCCTGACACTGCCCTGTGCGGGTTGCACAGTAGGCTAGTTAGTGCTTAAACATCAAGAGGTGTCCAATCACCTAAGGCAAGGATCAGACCAGTCCAATCTCTTTCCATCCACTCGCTCTCTTTCTCTTCCTCTCAATTAATCTTTGTCTTTTCCTAGCCTAGTGGACTGCTAGGAAGTGTCTGCTCCACTTCTGTATTTATTTTATTTTTAGGTCACAGCCCATGTCTGAACTGAACCTACGTTTGTGGCTCCTACAAACAAAGCTGAACATGATAGATAGAGCATAAAATAAGCACAGGGGAATACTACATGGAGGAGGAATTAATACATGTAGAAAGAAGACTAAATGGATCAACGTTAAAAGACATTAAGTAAGAGACCGTGCACCATGGAAGGCATATTGCGGGAGGCAGGGCCTGAAATGGAAATATAAATGGGCATGAGTTGACTATCCCAGGGCACTGATCTGCTACTGAGAATTGCTGGTTCCTCCCCCCGTTAAAGGTTTTCCACCAGAATATTGAGTACAAAATATTGTAGGGTCAAAATATTGAGGCCTAAATATCAAGAACAAAAATATTGTGAAGGTAAGTGTACCATATCTAACTCTACATCGATATAACTTGACGATCTGTGTATTGTCAAGGCGAATAAATGCGGAGTTAAGAGTAGTAAATCTGTACTTACCTATTTGCTTGCGCCTTCACACTGTTTTGGTTTCGGTATTTAGTCCTCGATATTTTGACCCCACTGTATTTTTTCCTCAATATTTAGACTTACAATCCCCATTAGGAATACTGCACCGCTTCTAAGGAGTGCGGGCAGTCCGCCTTTCGAATTGAAGATGTCCAGGTAACCAGAAAGTGACAGTCGCTGCACATTTTATTCACTAGATGGGGGCAAATGTTAATTACATTGGAGGAATAGTGCATACGGCAAATACAGTAATTAAGTGGTCAGGTTTAGAATCGAAGTAGCGTATACTCACAAGTAACGTAAACCATTCGACCTGTGGTGTATTTAAGAGCTGCTGTCTTGGTTCTTGAAGCTGCTAGGTGATGTGACGTTCCACAGGTGTGGGGTGGATAAGTCAAGAGAGCTGCTCCTTCCGGATGTACCAGTTGCATGCGGTTCATGTTTGAACATGCGGGCAGCCAATGGCGGGATCTGTACGTTTGGATCTGCATCAATTCTCTTCATCGCACCAACACGCCTTTCGTCCCTGTCTGAATTGTGAGGACTGTGGGTCTGTGTTGCTGATTCCTGACAAGGTTCCACACAGCGCTCAGCTGCGTTCTGGGGATGTCTCACTTGGGTTCTCTACGGCTGTAGGCCTCGTGTGCACCTCACAATATCGCTCATTGCTCGCACAGGTACACAAGGCACACACCCGGGCTGCTGTAGTTACTGGTTCTTGCTCTGGCACGAAGAGGTTTTGGCCCAGATTTACTAATGCTTTGCTACGGGTTTGACGCAAAGTGTTGGGGCGGGATTACTATTCAACACAAACCGGGATTTGTGTTGGAAAGTATCCCAAAGTAACGCTATGTTGGGCTATGCCCTACTTTAAGCTACTTTGCATCAAGGAGGTGCTTTGTGGGTGGTACATGGGTGTTCCAATGCAACCACCCAGGGGTTTTGCTGCAAATCCCTATTTACTAATGTTCATAGACCGGGATTTGCACCAAAACCGTATGCCTCCTTGAGGCAGGCAGAAAGAGGAGAACGTTTTCATTTCTCTTTATTTGTTTCCAACTTCGCATATGTGCTGCATTGAACAGCACACATGCAGAGTGGGGAAAGCTAATGGGTAGTTTTTGTACTGGAAGGGTGATTTCCCAGTACAAAATCTATGATTTAGAGAACGCACACACCCTTGCACTATGGTTCACTGATGTGTGCATTGGCACATGGCAGTTAAAAGTGTGCTAGCTCTGCCAGAAGAAATGTGTCTTATCTTAGTTGATATGGTTAATTTTTTTCTGTCCCCTTTATGCAAGGCAGCACAGCAACTTTGGTAAATCTGAGCCTTTGGGTTCGCTGTATCAGGTAAAGCGTTGCACAAAAGGCCAGTGGTCACAGATGGCAAATGTGATACCCGTTTCGTCAGTAATGTTTGTTTGCAGTTCTAACATCCCATTCCCAGACCGGCTTCTTCAACCAGATCTCACACACAACAGTGCACAAATGGTTACATTTCTTTGGAATGTGCACTCCACCCAGCACAGCTCCTGATAAGGATGCTTGGCTCAAGGAAAGCGCGTAGGTGTCTTTGCATACCGTCTGAGTATGTGCACAGCTGCCGGCACTCACAGGCACTTCCCCTGTCAAACCCTGACAAGAAACCCAGCTGTAACTCTACCTGCAAAATAACCAGGGACAAAGTCAATAGGCCTGGCTTTTTTATGCTAATGAAAGCAAATATATGCATGTTTAAATGAGCACAGACCATTTGTACCATGTCAGTTTACAGCCTGTCCCTTCCAGTACCCCCTCTGTATGTGCCTGTAACTTCCAGTACCCCCTCTGTATGTGCCTGTAACTTCCAGTACCCCCTCTGTATGTGCCTGCCCCTTCCAGTACCCCCTCTGTATGTGCCTGCCCCTTCCAGTACCCCCTCTGTATGTGCCTGCCCCTTCCAGTACCCCCTCTGTATGTGCCTGTAACTTCCAGTACCCCCTCTGTATGTGCCTGTCCCTTCCAGTACCCCCTCTGTATGTGCCTGTCCCTTCCAGTACCCCCTCTGTATGTGCCTGCCCCTTCCAGTACCCCCTCTGTATGTGCCTGCCCTTCCAGTACCCCCTCTGTATGTGCCTGCCCTTCCAGTACCCCCTCTGTATGTGCCTGCCCCTTCCAGTACCCCCTCTGTATGTGCCTGCCCCTTCCAGTACCCCCTCTGTATGTGCCTGCAACTTCCAGTACCCCCTCTGTATGTGCCTGCCCCTTCCAGTACCCCCTCTGTATGTGCCTGTAACTTCCAGTACCCCCTCTGTATGTGCCTGTAACTTCCAGTACCCCCTTTGTATGTGCCTGTAACTTCCAGTACCCCCTCTGTATGTGCCTGTAACTTCCAGTACCCCCTCTGTATGTGCCTGTAACTTCCAGTACCCCCTCTGTATGTGCCTGCCCCTTCCAGTACCCCCTCTGTATGTGCCTGTAACTTCCAGTACCCCCTCTGTATGTGCCTGTCCCTTCCAGTACCCCGTCTGTATGTGCCTGTAACTTCCAGTACCCCCTCTGTATGTGCCTGTAACTTCCAGTACCCCCTCTGTATGTGCCTGCCCCTTCCAGTACCCCCTCTGTATGTGCCTGTAACTTCCAGTACCCCCTCTGTATGTGCCTGTCCCTTCCAGTACCCCCTCTGTATGTGCCTGTAACTTCCAGTACCCCCTCTGTATGTGCCTGCCCCTTCCAGTACCCCCTCTGTATGTGCCTGCCCCTTCCAGTACCCCCTCTGTATGTGCCTGCCCCTTCCAGTACCCCCTCTGTATGTGCCTGTAACTTCCAGTACCCCCTCTGTATGTGCCTGTAACTTCCAGTACCCCCTTTGTATGTGCCTGTAACTTCCAGTACCCCTCTGTTTGTGCCTGTAACTTCCAGTACCCCCTCTGTATGTGCCTGTAACTTCCAGTACCCCCTCTGTATGTGCCTGCCCCTTCCAGTACCCCCTCTGTATGTGCCTGTAACTTCCAGTATTCCAGTACCCCCTCTGTATGTGCCTGTAACTTCCAGTACCCCCTCTGTATGTGCCTGTAACTTCCAGTACCCCCTTTGTATGTGCCTGTAACTTCCAGTACCCCCTCTGTATGTGCCTGTAACTTCCAGTACCCCCTCTGTATGTGCCTGTAACTTCCAGTACCCCCTCTGTATGTGCCTGCCCCTTCCAGTACCCCCTCTGTATGTGCCTGTAACTTCCAGTACCCCCTCTGTATGTGCCTGTCCCTTCCAGTACCCCCTCTGTATGTGCCTGTAACTTCCAGTACCCCCTCTGTATGTGCCTGTAACTTCCAGTACCCCCTCTGTATGTGCCTGCCCCTTCCAGTACCCCCTCTGTATGTGCCTGTAACTTCCAGTACCCCCTCTGTCAATCAATCAATCACAGCATTTATAGAGCGCGCTACTCACCCGGGAGGGTCTCAAGGCGCTGGGGGAGGGGGTAAGTTACTGCTCGAACAGCCAGGTCTTGAGCTGCTTCCTGAAGGAGAGATGGTCCTGGGTTCGCCGAAGGTGAGTGGGGAGGGAGTTCCAGGTCTTGGCTGCCAGGTAGGAGAAGGATCTTCCTCCGGCGGTGGTTCTGCGGATGCGTGGTACGGTGGCGAGGGCGTGGCTGGTTGATCGTAGCTGGCGGGTGGGCGTGTAGAAGGTCATGCGGTCGTTGAGGTACTTTGGGCCCAGGTCGTGGAGGGCCTTGTGTGCGTGGGTGAGGAGTCTGAACGTGATTCTCTTGCTGACGGGGAGCCAGTGCAGGTCTTTCAGGTGTCCGGTGATGTGGCTGTGTCGGGGGATGTCCAGGATGAGTCGTGCGGAGGCGTTATGGATGCGCTGGAGTCTTTTTGAAGTTTGGCTGTGGTTCCGGCGTAGAGGGTGTTCCCATAGTCCAGTCGGCTGGTGACGAGTGCCTGGGTGACGGTCTTCCTGGTTTCAGTGGGGATCCATCTGAAGATCTTGCGGAGCATGCGCAGGGTGTTGAAGCACGAAGATGAGACGGGCGTTGACTTGTCTGGTCATCGACAGGGAGGAGTCCAGGATGAAGCCCAGGTTGCGTGCGTGGTCCGTTGGCTTGGGCGCGGTGCCCAGGGCCGGGGGCCACCAGGAGTCGTCCCAGGCGGAGGGTGATGAGCCCAGGATGAGGACTTCCGTCTTGTCTGAGTTCAGTTTAAGGCGGCTGTTCCTCATCCAGTCGGCGACGTCTCTCATCCCGTCGTGTAGGTTGGCTCTGGCGGTGGTGGGGTCGTTGGTGAGGGAGAGGATCAGCTGGGTGTCGTCGGCGTAGGAGATGATGTTGAGGTTGTGTTGGCGTGCGATGGCTGCGAGGGGCTCATGTAGACGTTGAAGAGGGTTGGACTGAGTGAAGATCCTTGTGGAACGCCGCAGATGACTTCGGTGGCCTCGGATCTGAACGGGGGAGGCGGACTCTCTGGGTTCTTCCGGCGAGGAACGAGATGATCCATTCCAGTGCTTTCTCTCGGATTCCGATGTTGCTGAGGCGCTTCACTAGGGTGCGGTGGCAGACGGTGTCGAACGCCGCGGAGAGGTCCAAGAGGATGAGGGCTGCTGTTTCCCCGTTGTCGGTTAGGGTTCTGATGTCGTCGGTGGCTGCGATAAGGGCGGTCTCGGTGCTGTGGTTGGCCCGAAACCCGGACTGCGAGGGGTCGAGGGATCCATTCGTCTCGAGGAAGGCGGCAAGCTGTCTGTTGACGGTCTTCTCGATGACTTTGGCCGGAAACGGAAGGAGCGAGATGGGACGGTAGTTCTTGAGGTCGGTGGGGTCCGCCGTTGGTTTCTTCAGGAGGGCGGTAAGCTCGGCGTGCTTCCAGCTCTCCGGGAAGGTGGCGGTGTGGAAGGAGGAGTTGATGATGTCCCGGAGATGGGGTGCGATGGTGGCGTCGGCTTTGTTGAAGACGTGGTGTGGGCAGGGGTCGGTTGGTGATCCGGAGTGGATGGAGTTCATCGTGCGGGTGGTGTCTTCGGTGCTGATCGGGGTCCAGTTGCAGAGGGTGGTGGTGGCGGGCGTTGGTTCGGCGGTAGGGTGCGTGGTTTGTGCGTCGAAGCTGTTATGTATGTCGGTGATCTTGCGGTGGAAGAACGCGGCGAGTGAGTTGCAGAGGTCTTGCGAGGGGGTGATGTCGTTGTTTCCGGCGCTGGGGTTGGAGAACTCTTTGACGATGCTGAAAAGTTCCTTGCTGTCGTGGGCGTTGTTGTCCAGTCGTTCTTTGAGTGCCGACTTCTTGGTGGCACGGATCAGCTGGTGGTGTTTGCGGGTGGCGTGCTTGAGGGCGGTCCTGTTGTCTGTGGTCTGGTCGAGTCGCCAGGTTTTCTCGAGAGTGCGGCAGTTCTTCTTGGATTCCTTGAGTTCGTTGGTGAACCAAGGGGTTTTCTTGCTTCCGGGTCTGCTGGGAGGGTTTTTAGTGGTGCGAGGTCGTCGGCGCAGGCGGTCAGCCACTTGGCGAGGTTGCTGGCTGCTTCGTTTGGGTCCGTTGTGTTGGTGGGTGTGTTCTGGCTGAGGGAGGCGGTGAGCTGCTCGGCGGTGATCTTGCTCCAGCTCCGGCGGGGAGCCTGTTGCGGGTGGTGGTGGGTCGCAGTCTTTCTGAAGCTGAAGGGACGCAGCTGTGGTCGGTCCAGTGGAGTCCGGTGGCGTGGCTGAAGGAGATGTGCTTGCTGGAAGAGAAGACGGGGTCAAGCGTGTGGCCGGCGTAGTGGGTGGGCGTGTTCACCAGTTGCTTGAGTCCGAGGTTGGCGAGGTTGTCCAGCAGGGCGGTGGTGTTTCTGTCGTTGTTGTTCTCCAGGTGGAAGTTGAGGTCCCCTAGGAGGATGTAGTCGGCGGAGGGCATGGCGTGCGGGCTGATGAAGTCTGCGATGTCTTCGCTGAATAGTGTGCGTGGTCCCGGGGGTCTGTAGATGAGGGTGCCAAGGAGGGTGGTCTTGGGGTCAGTGTGTATCTGGAAGTGTAGGTGTTCGGCGGCGGTGAAGGTCTCGTCGGAGTTAGTCGAGATGCGGATGGTGTTCTTGTGTACAATGGCGATGCCTCCTCCCGTCTGGTTGACGCGGTCCCTCCGGGTGATCTTGTATCCGTCCGGGATGGATATGGCGATGTCGGGCGCTGAGGAGGCGTTCATCCAGGTTTCGGTGAGGAAGGCGATGTCCGGTGCTGTTGCGTCGAGCAGGTCCCAGAGTTCCACGGCGTGCCTGCCTGTATGTGCCTGCCCCTTCCAGTACCCCCTCTGTATGTGCCTGCCCCCTTCCAGTACCCCCTCTGTATGTGCCTGTAACTTCCAGTACCCCCTCTGTATGTGCCTGTCCCTTCCAGTACCCCCTCTGTATGTGCCTGCCCCTTCCAGTACCCCCTCTGTATGTGCCTGCCCCTTCCAGTACCCCCTCTGTATGTGCCTGCCCCTTCCAGTACCCCCTCTGTATGTGCCTGCCCCTTCCAGTACCCCTCTGTATGTGCCTGCCCCTTCCAGTACCCCCTCTGTATGTGCCTGCCCCTTCCAGTACCCCCTCTGTATGTGCCTGCCCCTTCCAGTACCCCCTCTGTATGTGCCTGCCCCTTCCAGTACCCCCTCTGTATGTGCCTGTAACTTCCAGTACCCCCTCTGTATGTGCCTGTAACTTCCAGTACCCCCTTTGTATGTGCCTGTAACTTCCAGTACCCCATCTGTATGTGCCTGTAACTTCCAGTACCCCCTCTGTATGTGCCTGTAACTTCCAGTACCCCCTCTGTATGTGCCTGCCCCTTCCAGTACCCCCTCTGTATGTGCCTGTAACTTCCAGTACCCCCTCTGTATGTGCCTGTCCCTTCCAGTACCCCCTCTGTATGTGCCGGTAACTTCCAGTACCCCCTCTGTATGTGCCTGTAACTTCCAGTACCCCCTCTGTATGTGCCTGCCCCTTCCAATACCCCCTCTGTATGTGCCTGTAACTTCCAGTACCCCCTCTGTATGTGCCTGTCCCTTCCAGTACCCCCTCTGTATGTGCCTGTAACTTCCAGTACCCCCTCTGTATGTGCCTGCCCCTTCCAGTACCCCCTCTGTATGTGCCTGCCCCTTCCAGTACCCCCTCTGTATGTGCCTGCCCCTTCCAGTACCCCCTCTGTATGTGCCTGTAACTTCCAGTACCCCCTCTGTATGTGCCTGTAACTTCCAGTACCCCCTTTGTATGTGCCTGTAACTTCCAGTACCCCCTCTGTATGTGCCTGTAACTTCCAGTACCCCCTCTGTATGTGCCTGTAACTTCCAGTACCCCCTCTGTATGTGCCTCTAAATGTACTGGACACTGTGGAAGTCTGCCAAGTTTCCTTCTTATTTGTCCAGAGAAAGGGCAACTCCTCAAAGTAGCCCTGGTGCCACCCTGCACTTAATAGTATGCGTGAAAGCTGTCAAATGTCTCCTTATGAGGCTCCCAGTTAGGAGGAAAAACCCAAAGGATAAACAAACTGTTTAGCAAACTTATAGCTCTTGATTAAAGGTGAATGCAGGAGGTGATAAGCCAGGCACCAAGCTGACATCAGGGGAGAGGAAAGAGCCAATCGTGAAATTCAGAAGAAAATCCAAAGGGAAATCCAATTGCAAGGAAGCAATAATCAAGGACAAAAATAGTAACATGTGGGTCATGAACTCAACAAAACTAAAACTTTCAGACACATTCTTCTCTCATTACTGCCTCCCTTATACATGAGCTAACCAGGAGCTGATAGCACTCACATGAAAAGACTCAAATTCATCTTGTATTCTGAACCTCAAGCAGAAATCTTTGGTCCAATCAGCATCTTGGAAAGAGCAAATCATAAGGCGTGACCACACCTCCTTCTTCTAACATATGATTTTGGTTGTGCATGTGAGGAAGAAACCACATTTTGACATCTTGCATCTTCAGAACTCTGCAGACTCGCCCTCACCCAACCTAACCAACGCTTCTGGAGACAACTACTCCAGAAATGCTGGAGCTGTCTAGGCTCAGCCTCAAGTTGGGTATGGCGTCCTGCAACATCCTGCCTGGCTATGCAATGAGCACACTCTTTCTCTGGTAAGGTGTCAGCGTGTATATAACAGTGCCCAATTTTATTAGCTTCCATGTTAGCAATGTTGCATGGCACACTCCCATAATCTTAAGAAATAAAAACAGTAGTGTCATAAAGTTGTGGAATGAAATGATTGTAAAGGCATGGGAAGCACAGAAAGAGGCAGGTTGCACAAATAGTCTGTTCACATTTGTACATGTCTTTGTATGTGTTGTCACATTAAAGCTGTCAACGGAAACTGACAGTGATCAAGGTTGCCCATTTGGCCATCAGAACTCGATGTTTGTAGTATTTAAGAGTAATTTTAGGAGTGAAAAAATCTCCGTGATTCAATTACTTACATTTAGGGTGCAGAAACACATGTACGATCACGATGGGGTGCATAAACACATTTAGGTGCAAAATGTCTTGGTTCGAGTTCATCAGAAATATTTTATTACAAATAAGTGCAAAATGATCAATTGAGAGAGAAAATGTGATAAAATGCCTGCGAGAAATTGGGTTGTTGGTTGAGGGGGGTGAAAACCTACTCCAGCAAAAGCCACAGTCCTTGTCAGGGTGAACCACAAAAAGTCACTAAATTAACCTGTGCTTAACCCTCTGGTAGCTTGGCACAAGAGCAGTCAGGCTTAACTTAGAGGCTTAGGGGCATATTTATCAAGAATTTGCATCGCGTTTGCACCACGCAACGTGGTGCATGCGCGATGCAAACCCTAAAAAGCGATTTATCAAGCCATGCAAGGCCACTTTGCGTGGCCCTTATTGGCTTCATAAATCAGGACTAACACAACGCAGCGTAAATCGCTGCATTGCGTTACTCTGCCCTGGGAAGGCATTCCTTGGGTGTCGCGTGAGTGCTCCCAAGCAAATCCCTCCGATTTTGATGCATTCCCAGATTTACCATCACTGGTAGATCTGGGAATGTGCCAAAAAGGTACACCTTCTCAGGGGAGGCGTAATGAGGAGAAACATATTTCTTTCTCCTCGTTACTTCTTCTTTCTATGTGTGCAGCACACATAGATAAAGGAATATGCCTCAGGGGATTGTTTTTGTGCAGGAAGGTGCCCCTATCTGCACAAAAACAACCCTGCATGCAACGCAGGCACCCGTGCTCCATGGTGCAAGGGTGCCTGAATTGGTGCTAGGCTGGGGAAAGTACAGGAATAAGCTGTATTGAGATAAATATGGCGCATTTCGGCCCGTTCCCTGTAATGTAGCACAGCAAGGTGACTTGCTGCGCTGTGTTGCGTTACTTTCTCATAAATATGGCCCAATGTGTTTATGCAGTACTTAAATAGTAATAAAGAGAAAACACAAGACAAGAAAAATCCCACAGTAATTTTGAAAAATAGATTACTATTTATTACATTCTTTGACAGAAAAACAACAAAAAGCCACTCAGTTGAATAGGAGTAATGAATTTTCAAAGTTTTTAGTAAAATCTAGTGCCTAAAAGATCAAACCGACATCCGCGGATCGGGGCAAAGTAGAAAATTATTGCTGACCACGATGGAGCATGGTTCTGATACACAAAGTCCTAAGTTTTGGATTTGAGCTAGCTGGGCACCTTTAACGCGACGTCCAAGAGTCCAGGGCTGGAAGGGCACCCCTCAGAGGACCAGGACTCACTCAGGCTGGGTCCAGGTGCAGGTTCAAGATGATTGGAGCCTTTTCTGTCCCTAAGGCTCTGATCAAGAGGCCAACCAATGAGCCATAGGAGTCACTCTATTTTACCAGGCCGAATTGGCAGTTTAAAACTGCACACAGGCTGCAATGGCAACCCTGAGACATGTTTTATAAGGCTACTTAAGTGGGGGGCATAATAAGTGCTGCAGGCCCCCTAGTAACATTTAATTTACAGGTCCTGGGTATGTAGTACCACTTTTACTAGGGACTTATAAGTAAATTAAATGTGCTAATTTTGTACATCATTTGTAACATTTTTAGTGGAGCACTTTAGCACTAGTAAGCAGTGGTAAAGTGAAGAGTTCAAATGCCAACAAAAAATAATTCAGGAAAATAGAAGGGGTGAAGGCAAAAATGTTTGGGGGTGACCCTGTAGAGCAGGCCAAGTCCAAGAATGCCAAATTGGGGGGGCGTGGCCAACTTCCGAGGAAGATGGCCGCACACTAGCGCGGCTCCGGCACAACACACCCGGCAAGACTAATATCCGTACTTAAATCCGAAATGTAACGAGCCACTACCGAGGCTACTGGTGCCTGTGTGTACCATGATCGTCCTAGAAGCAAGCGCGGTGTTATTTGGAAACTGCAATCCGAAGATATGCCCCTGGCCTGGTAAACTGCAGCGCAACAATGGCGCTGTGACGGCACTGAGGGAAGCTGCCACGGGGAGGACACACCCGCGACGACGGCAAAAAGTGGCGGAGACGGGCACGGAGCATCAATCTCCCTTGCTGCGGGTGAGAATAGAAGAGGCTGTGGAGGAGTGCCGGGCCCGGAGACTGCGGGGGCCGAGAACAGCGGTGAGCTCCGGCGGTGTCAGCTGGTGAAGAGGGGCCGCGGACTGCGCTATGGCCGGACCGGGTGTCGGCTCGCTGAGTCACCCTGGTAGAGGCGTCGACCTCCCTGGCGGGGTGTAGTGCTCCGCCGGTGAAATCCACACGCTAGTGAATAGTGGGGAGTGGCGAGAGGGGCCGCTCCCTACCGCCGACCCTCGTAGATGGCTTGGGCCCGGCGGCCTGTACGGCAGCGTTGCCCCCGAGGCTGTTGAGTGGAATGTGGGGGCCAAGGGACGAGCGAGGGAATATCGTGAGCAGCTGAACAGTGCATGCATTGGAAAGGCAACCCCGAGTAGAAGGCAAGACAGCGACCGGCTGGATTTGAAGCCACGCTCCGTGGACCAACCAAGTAAGAAGGGGTGCCCGGTGGGAAGCATACACCACAACACTACGATTAGCTGGCCCAGTCCCGTGGGATCGGGGCGTAAAACCGGCGACAGCGCAGAACCCACGCACCGCACGGGAGCTGCAAGGACCGGTGACGCCCATAGGAGCATTGGTGGTTCGGGGGCGAAACTGGTGATTGCTGCCCGGGAGGTGGTGTGGGCTCCGGGATATGCCCGCTGAATCCCTCACGGGTTGGGAAGAGGCCCTGTGCTCCTCCGGACTGGAGGAAGGTGCACAAAAGAACAAGCTGGGTACGGCGCAGGGTGTGACTGGCGAAACCCGACAGGCTGGACAGAGCATCTGCCCTGGAGCAGGCAGCGGTGAGTAGCCTGTTGGACCCGGGTGCTCAAGCCCACGTTGGTGTCGAAATTGCGGGCGGGAAAGGCGGCCACACAGCCATGCAAACGAAACTTGATAAATATGCATGGCAGAAAGGAATAGACGTTGTTTTATTGATGACATTTTTTTTGTCTGGGAAGGAGAAGAACATACACTCCTTGACTTTATCTCCTGGCTAAATGTGAGTGATGTAAATCTTAAATTCACAGCCAACTATAGCCGTCAACAAGTCGAATTTTTGGATATAGTCATTTCGGGAGACACAGGATCCCTACAAGTTAGCTTTTTCAGAAAACCTACGGCAAAAAACACAATTTTGAAACATGATAGCTTTCACCCCAAAGGACTCTATCCCCTTTGGGGAGTTTCTTAGAGTTAGACGCAATTGTTCAAACATTGCAGACTACGACACACATGCAAGCCAACTTAAACAGAGACTCCTAGATAGAGGATACCCAAAATGCTTGGTGAGGACATCGTTCAAGAGAGCTAGATTTTATAATCGTGAATCTCTTCTGGCAGGATCACAGCGTAATAAGACAGAAAAGCTAGTGTGTGTCATTAACCACTCACCTTTGAATTTCAAAGTGAAGTAAATCCTTGATAAAAACTGGAATATCCTCAACGCCAATGAAGATCATGACACCTTAGAGAGACCAATAATAGCATATCGCAGAAATGCTAATTTGAAAGACAAATTAGTTCATTCCAGGGAACCTACATATAAAATTACTACAGATAGGTCCATCACAGGGTTACCTGTAATCAAAGGTAATCATAGATGTGGTACCTGTGTAGCATACAATACTGCTATTGTTGCAGAACGATGGGAATATCGAGGTCGCTCTGGACAGCTAAAAGATCCGACCAACTGCAAAAGTCATAATGTAGTTTACCTCATTTTGTGTCCCCGTGGTCAGGGATACGTGGGGGAAACTGCCAGTGAGTTTCGCAAGCGTTACTCCAAGCACAAATCGGCAATACGGACAAGGAAGCTGACATCTCCCACGGTGCATCATTGCCAAGATCATGCACATACAGAACAAGACCTATGGTGGCTAATCCTGGAAAAGATTAGAACTAAACCAGGCAAAAACGAGACCGAAGTGCGCAGACAGAGAGAATCGTACTGGATTTTTACCCTCAATACCGTCAAGGAGGGACTAAAGGAAGAAATAATATGGAAGATCACCTGAGCAATACAGGAATGTGAATTATCATAATAGGCACATTATTCCCTTGGGGACACACATGTAGACGGACTGGGTGCTATATACTCAGAGACAAGGTTGGCACTGTAACTTAGGAATATTTGAATAGTTTCCCCGGCCCCTATTATACTTATCATTATATTTAAAAAAAATTGGGAAAAAAATATTTCAAAAATGTAACATATGCCTATCGTTCATTCTTAAAAAAGAACATTACTTCATTTTTAACAACTCGGGAACTAGATGGCACTGTTATTACAATGGAGAGTGTCCCATTCCTTGTTGGACAAAGCTTCACATCTTGACAGAAAAATTAGGAAAGTAATGCCAAGTACCTGTACTAACTGGAGGCACGCCTTTGCAATGTGAATACTACCCACACATAACCTTGTTTAATATCTCTGGTAAATCCATAGTAAGGTGAGTCGTAGGGATTAATTTGAACTATCATTATTCGGCTCATGCGCATTAATTGCCACCCAAAGATGGCGGCTGTACATGAACCATAATTGTGAGCACTTCACCAGCTGCCCTCACGCATAGAGAACGACGATCGGTGGCTATAAAGAAAAAATAGGGAAACTATATTATAGATAGACCCCTATGTCTACTATGTAGATTAAACAGCAAGTACTTTGTGTAATGTTTTTACAACACAAGCACAATACATATTTAGAGCCCCGTGCTCAAAATTATGCGATTTATTGTGCATTTGATATCACTCCAAGATAGCGCCAGGATAATATCTGAAATTATGAGTATCTGTAGTATCTTCAGAAGGACAACAGACCAATATTGTGAATTAAGTATGATCCTTTATTACCAGCCCCTGCGCAGCAGGCACAACCCGCACGAACAGTCTCCAGGCAGAACTGACTCAAGAGGAATGCTAATACATCAAGCAGTTCTATGTTCTAGATCGTAAATACACAGTTCTGGATATGACTAATACAATTCTATTAAAGACCCCAGTACTTACCACAAAAGCACTATACTACAGAATCCCCCCTTTAAAAGGAAAAAAAAAAAAAAAACACAAAGAAAAAAAAAAAACTTAATGACAATCAAACATTTCCAGGGATTTAGGTTTCTTAACAATTCTACCACTGGAAGTTTTAATAACATTGTCATTACAGGCAGGTACAACAGTTTCAGGGATACATTGTGGAACCTTGTCCAATAAAGCAGGTTTAAGAGTAGGAGAAGAAACTTGGACGGTAGACTCAGGATGGATAAGACCAGGATCACTCACATCAGGAGTAACATTTACGGTCTCTAACCACCAAAAGTTTTTGCCTTCATTCTCAATATTCTCCATTGTGCCACCAAGGTCAGACGAGACCGGTGCAAGGCGACTGAAATGCCAAACTTCACCATTCTATAGTAAGGCAGTGTTGTTTAAAACTTTCACAACACGTTTGGGTTCACTGAACTTGCTTTCTCCTTTGGAGACATGCTTAGAGCGTTTCACACGAACCCATTGACCTTCACACAAACAAGCCAGCTTAGCAGCATGTTTCTGATCATAGTAAATTTTGTTTTTCATCTGGGATACTTGGATATGCTCTCTCACACTGGGTATATCGCACTGAACCATACCATTTTTGTTCAACCAGCCAGGATTAATCTTGGAATGAGGAATCCTACCCCTCATGAGGGAGAAAGGACTCTCACTGACAGAGGAGTGAATGGTGCTTCTATAAACCCAAAGTAATTTTTTTAACTCCTCATCCCACGACAGGTTTCCTTTATTGGCTAGCTGGAGAATACCTTTGATACTGCGGTTGGCCCTCTCAACAATGCCATTGCTGCTGGGATGATAAAGTGCAGTGAACCTTGGTTGGATGCCAGAGGCAGACAAGTAGTTTTTCATTTCAGTAGATTTGAATTGCACTCCATTGTCAGATAGGATATTTTGGGAAACCCTTCCCTCAAGAAGATGTTGTCCAGAAATGTGATAACAGTTTTAGTGCTAACTGTACTTACTACACTTACTTCCAACCACCTGGAAAAAGTGTCTACAAGAACTAAAATGTACTTCTGTGAACCATCTTGCCATACAACAGGACCCATAAAATCCACTGCAACCACTTCCCAGGGAAGTTCCGGACATGAGGGAGAAGCTAAAGGTGGGTTGAAAGTTTTAAGGGTCTTATCGGAAACTTCGCACTTGACACATGATCTTACACACCTTTCCACATCTATGTCTATTTTTGGCCACCAATAGAGTTCTTTCAAGCGTAGCTTGGTACGTGTGATACCAGAATGCCCTTCATGACACAGGTCAAGTATTCTGGTTCGTAGATTCTTTGGAGGGATAATTTTATCACCACGTAGAACTAAAGTGTCACACACACAAAGTTCGTTACGCACTTCCCAGAAACCTCTGAGTTCATCAGTAAGTTACTTTTTATCCATTCCATTCCATCCATTCACAATAAACTTTTTAAGATCCAGTAAGACTTGATCAGCATTCTCAGCTTCAAGCCATTCTTCTTTACTAAAACTGCTCTGAACAGTGTCAAGGGATATAGAGGCAAATGAAAAGTCGTTCCAAGGGTTTTTGTCCAGTTCAGTTAAAGGTAACGACATACGACTTAAGAAATCAGCCGTGAAGTTCTTGACACCTGGTACGTATTGTATGTTGTACAAGAAATCTTGCAGCCTCATGGAGAGTCTGGCAATTCTGGCTGTGGCATTGGTCAACCCTTCAGTAGTAAGGGAGTTTAGTAAGGGGTTTGTGATCACATCGTAAAACAAATTTCCTGCCCCATAACAATTTCCTGAAATGTTCCAGGGCCCAGACACATGCCAATGTTTCGCGTTCGATTACTGAATATCGTTCTTCAGCAGGAGTAAGCGAACGCGAAGCAAAAGCAACAACAGATTCACTGTTACCATCAAGTTGGGTTAGGACAACACCCAAACCTTTACTACTGGCATCGGTGGTTACGATGGTGCTGGCAAGGGGATCAAAACCCTGAAGGTTGGGGGCTTGAGTAATAGCTCTCTTAATTTCAACGAAAGACTGTTGGCAAGCAGAGCACCAAGAGAACTGCACTTTGTTCTTGAGGAGAGATCTCATGACGTGAATCTTCTCGGAGAATTTTTCCACAAACTTGGAATAGAACTCTGCGAGACCAAGGAATGACCTAAGATCCTCCTTGGACTTGGGAGCAGGTGCTTCAGTAATTGCTTTTATTAGACTAGTTTTGGATCTAATGCCTTGAGAACTTACTTCGTGACCTAGGTACGTAACTCTTGTCTCTGCAAATTTGCACTTAGATATTTCAGCAGTGACTCCTTTTTCTTGTAACACTCTAATAACAGCTCTAAGGCGCTCATCATGCATTCTTTTGTTGGCTCCCATCACAAGAATATCGTCCTGAAAGAATACAACGCCCTGCATATCACCAAATAACTCATGCATTAGTCTCTGGACGACTGCCGCAGCGGAGGCTAGCCCAAATGGCATGCGGCGAAATTGGAAACAGCCAAAAAGGGTGCAGAAAGCAGTAAAGTGTCTGCTCGTGGGATGCAGAGAGATCTGGTGATACGCACAGGAGAGGTCAATGGTAGAAAACCATTTTGCGCTCTTAGTTAAGGAAAGCATTTCATCAATCTGATCGACAATTATGTTATCATTTAAGTATCTAAGGTCAATACACATGCGAATCTTGCCATTGGCCCGTCTGGCGTTCACAATTGGTGAAACCCAATCAGATGCTTCCACCGGTTCAATTATGCAAGCATCTTGCAATTTCTTCAGTTCTCTTTTAACCTCATCTCGAACAATCAAGTGGAATGTGGCAAACTTTATGGATCTTGGGAACAGCATTGGGCTTGACAAGGATTTTATGAGTAAAACCATCAAGTTTCCCAATAGTACCGTTGAAAACTTTGGGAAATTCTTCCAAAACCCACTTTTTGGTGTTTTCAGCATCGTAAAGTACCAATACTTGTTCAGGACTATTGGGATCTAACACAATGTTAAGAGAACGTTGGTCTTTCCATCCAAGAATGGAAGGTCCTTCTGTAGCCACATATAACTTACACAGCGCTTTTCTTCCTTTAAATTCGAACACTAGAGATCTGTACCCCAACATATCAATTTTTTGTCCAGTGAAACTCTCTGGGTTAACATCAGTAGGTTGTAAGTGAGAACCAATCACCTGAGAAAATTTGTCTTCCCATACAGATCGAGCAATTATAGTAAATGGAGATCCGGAATCTGCTGCAACCTATAAATCAATACCTCCAAAGGAAATTATGCATAACGGTTTGCTACTGTCACCTCCAGTGATGTTTACAACCACATATTTCTTTGAACTAGTGGACACAATATCGGAATTCTCAGGGGACTCATCAGAGTCGTTGCCTGACAAGTCCGAATTGTTGTCTGTAACACATGCAACTCGAGATTGCTTAAAACGCTTCTTTCTACAAACTTTAGAAAAATGACCTATGATACCACATTCTAAACATTTAGCTGATTTGGCAGGACATTTGTTAAAAGAAGCTGTGTGTGCAGTGTTTCCACATCTGCAGCAGACGAACCGAGGACGGGTATAGTTCTCTTGTTTTTTTAAATTGGAAGTAGGAAATGGTCTTGGTTTGAATGTAGGAGTCTTTCCTTTTTTGTCATCACTGACTTTATTGACATAAACTACGTCAGTGGGAGGAGACACAGCTTTGGCGCATCTTTCTGAGAGTTCCGCTTTTTTAACTAGTGTGATGATATCTTTTAAAGGTGCCTCACCCTCGATCCACAGTCTATCCTGGATGTTTTTATTCTTGGTGCACATAACTACTTGATCTCTGATCATGTCATCGTGTAACATGCCAAATTTGCATTTGATGGCAAGATGTTTAAGTGCGGAGACAAAATCATCAACAGATTCATTGGGATATTGTTTACGCTTGTAGAAAGTACACCTGGATACAGCCACGCATACAGATGGTGAATAGTGATCGTCCAGGTCGGCTATGGCACACTTAAAAACATCTAAGTCCCCACTTCTTTCAATTTTTTGCATTTGACAATAAACTCTGAGACCTTCAGGCCCTAAGCAATGCATTAGAATTCTTTTTTAGGTCTCGCCTGAGCCAGCGCATGCGCTGCTCTGGCGAGACATTTAGTGAGTGGGCTTTAAAAAGCCGACCACAGCTTTTTGTGTTGCCTAGAGTGTGCGGTTACGCGCACAGTTACGAGCAGAGGCGCCATCTGGCTTTCCTCTCTCGTCATGGTGCGCACACATCGCACACCACTCGCCAAACGTGCCTCCTTTTTTTTAACTTGCACCGCGAGGCGCGCGCGCTTGTTCCTCTTCTCTCCCGCTTCCCTCGCTCTTTGTCTTTCCTCCTCTTTTCTTGTTTCTTGTACTTCTAAGCGTCGACTCTGAACTGAAACGCATTCCCCTGGCAATCCAAATTGCTGAGGCAAATTATTGCATTTCTATCTTGGTGGAATGTTCATCCTGTAATGGCGAAATGGCGGGACGATGCCGCGCGCCTGCCTGTTGATTATAATGGCTCACAATCGTGCATGTGTTTGACTCGCGGCTCCGCTGGCGCTGAACGGTGCCTCCGCTGGGGTCATTTATCCTGTTTAAACGAAACCCGCCACAAATAAATAACGCAGACTAACCCTTCAGCTGCCATTAAGTTGTTGCTCTCTGGCGTTTCTCGGCTGTGCGAACTATTTGTCACGAGGCTTAAAGTTAACAGCTTCTGTCAAAACAGCGACGTGAGTTATGGCTTCCTCCCGTAGCTTTCTTTCGCACTATACATTTACATTCATGCCACATTAGTTGGTGGTGATGGAGGGAACGACGGTGAATACCAAATGAATCAAGGGTGACTTTAAAATGACTGGTTTTAAAACAAGCCTTGGCAAAGCCAGTAGGTCTCTGCAATCCGAGCACTATAGGCGTTGTCAATGTCATTGTTCTTTAGCTATGTGTTATGGAGTGGATTGGAATTGTGTGGTGTTGAGTGGAGTTTTGTTTAGTGGAATTCTGCGGCATGGATTTGTGACAGTCTCTGCACATGAAATCTATATAATACACATATGTAGCATTGAAAGAGTTTTATTTTTACTTTACTACTGGGTTGGTTTGTTTACATTCCATACCTCAGGCATGGCTTGTAACAGCAATGTAGGTGAAAAGCAAAATGGGCAAGGACTGCAGAGGTATTATGAGGAACAGGAAATAAAGTCTGATATTTGCTCGGAACTTGTGTTATTTTTAAACTATTAAATTGATTTAAAAAAGTAATTGAAGCATTAAGCGGGCTAAGTACTGGCTTGATTGGCATAGTCAATACCACATACTCTCAAAGAAGTGAATTCAAGAACTTCCAAACACAGTATTTTTGCACGCCTGTATAGCATCTTCTCTCTCAATATACCAACCTTATGGTTACTAGGTGACTCCATGTCCTCAAAGCTACTAACTTCCTGCCCTGAGCTTTCCTTTAACATATTGTATTACTTGTTCCACTACAGCTAAACCAAGTGAATTAACACGTGAAATCAATAACCTGAAAAGGTGTACCCCAGACTGAAGATCATATCCGTGATGACATGGAGTTTCTCGTAACCTTAACCATACGAGTTCTATTCCAATTTCTCACACATCTCTTGAGATTCCTTAGGATTCCGTTGGCAACGTATTAGATAGAGAGAAGTATTTATGGTTTGTGCTGCTCCCCAGCTGCATACTCTTGCCGGGGGCTGTGCCTTTGTACGTAGCTGCTGTTATAATGCCTAAACTGCGGCTTCTAGGCGCGTTGCGCCACTAGACTCCTTAAAACTGTCACAAAACGGCCCTCTAGTGAGCTTTATGAAGTTATGCGAAGATGGGCACCCCTCTTTCTTTCTATTAATTATGCGTGCACTTCAGCCACAGTAAATGAGCATGGAAAGCAATGTGCCGTGCTGCCTACAGGGGGCTTCTGGGAGGGGCTGTAGGTCACGCAGAAATTCAGAGCCACCACTTTCGCCTGCACTATGGCCATAGAGGCATCCAGCAGTGTGCCGGGCATGAGTCAGGGTGCAGGTTGCACTAGCGTCTCTCTCTCATGGTGCAGGAGCACACTCACAGAGCACACGAGTCAAGTGTGAAGAGAGCAGCAGCAGTGGACGAAGCCACCGCTCCCATCACTTAGCTCCTCGGCTGCAAGAGTTGCCATCTAACGTCACCTCTGCAACTTGCGTGATCATACGTGCTGCCTCTGAGCGGTGAAATTCTTCTCACACAGAAAACAGCTTTTGGTTTGTTACATGACCCCCAATTCAGCCCCCAAAAATACTGCCTTATTTTGGAGGGAAACGTTAACTGACACGTCTTCTTCCCCTGAAGCTGTCCAACTTCTATTCTTATTCTCAAGAAGCTTACAAATACCTTATTTTATAGATGTGCTTTGGTTTGAACTGTCTTACATTAATGAAAGAAAAACTACAATAAACAGCAAGGAAAACAAGCAGCGATGGGGGTGGGGGCACGGAACAGGCGCCCTCGAAAACAGCGTCTGACATTTGATCTCTCTCTTTGAATGCTCAGCAAATGTGACGAGATAAGAACAAGATTTATAGGCCTGTATACAAAAACAGAGCAGAGCTCAGAGCGAGTGAAAACAGGACAGATAGTGTGAATTGCTTTTCAACAAAGAAAAAAATAGTTGTTAAAACAGATGCTAAAATGTGACCAGTGGATTGATATAGTAATTGGTCCCTGCTCGGGGAGGGCTAAACACCGGCAGAGGCATGATGCATGCATGCCATTGACAAATGGAGAAAAATAATAGGAGAGCGACGATGGAGCCAGCAAATGGGAAGCCTTTGGGCGGGCTAAAGCCTACAAAGTATATACAACATGTCTCGAAGAGGCAGCGCAAGTGCTGTCTAGCCAAGACCTAAAAACATGCTCCCCAGCAAGGCAACATTACAGGATTGCAGTGTCTCTCACCATGCATGCATGTCAGAATCATTTTCTGGTTCAGTAGGTAGAGAGGTAGAAATGCATCAATTATATATATGTGGGTATATGGCATTAGCATACAACTCCTTAAAACCACCAAATGTATAGTTCATCTTCTAAAACAGATCTGGCTGGTTTGGCCAATCTTCCTCTCTGGCATTTTCCCAGTGGGCTGGAGGTTTAGGAGCCGTTTCAGCGCAAGGTGAGCTACCGCGACCCAACCCCATCCTATTGCCACATTCTAGTTGCGGTCTACTGCAATGTGTGCTAGTGTGAACATTTTGGCTGGTTGCGAAAACATGTCCCACACACACAGGGGCAGATTTACGTTCCCTGGCGCATCCCTGCAAATCAGCAGGGATGCGCCAGGGAAGATGCGTGACTCAAGTTTACCCTTGCGCCACCACAGATGCGCCGCATTTACAATGCGGCGCATCATGGCGCAAGGATAAACAGATACGTGACGCATCTGTCGGCGAAAGGGTGGCGCAGTACTGGAGTCGTGTCGCAAGTGCGACGTAACTCCAGTACTGCTCAGGGGTGCCCTATACCTAACATGCTGCGTCACTCCTTATGCCTGCTTGAAGCAGGCGTAAGGATTTGACGCAGCAGGGACGTAAAAGTGACTCCGTGAAATCTTGTAGATTTCACTGCGTCACTTTTACGGGGCTTCCTTGCGCAGGAACGCCCCCCCCTGCGCCGGCACGCCCACATGAAACCTGACGCAGGTTTCATGTGGCGCAGGGCTTTACAACGTGACGCATCTCCCTAGATGCGTCACGTTGTAAATCCCCCGCAGCATGGCGCATGATTTGCGCCGCCGCTGCGTCACAAAAGTGACGCAACGGCGGCGCAAAAGTGGCGTAAGGGGCTTGTAAATCTGCCCCTTAGTGTCTCTGTCCAAAAAGGGTGCACAATCAACATCTCGCTGACTCCTGGTGTTGGCTCAAAGCGGGCGTGGGTGGGTAAGTGTTCCAATACACCCCATGCTGCTCAGAATGTCTTCAATGAATATGTTCTCAACTGCATGAACAGCTTAGACTTAAATCATCCTTCTATTCTTTATGCTGGTTCTCCATACTGTAGGGTTCCCATAATACTGTAAGGAGTGGCAGTGGAACCGCTTGAAAGACAGTATTTGGTTTGGGAGTTTAGCAAGTTGCTGCCTTGACAGAGGGCAGTGACGGTCTTGGTAACAATGTGGTGACCTTTTTATATTGGAACAAGGCTTCATGAAGACTAAAATGAAGATCTAACTCTAAATTGGCTGTGCGGCTGAGTGTTTGTTTCCTGAAGATGAATCAGCAGTTGTGAGGTATTTATTTTATCTTGCCCTTTTTACATAAAGATGCATTTTCAACATTTCTTCTTTTCTTGTGGGATTTTGAGCGTACTTCAAACATTTGTCTTTAACTTTTAACCTGTTTGCTGCTGCTGTCGGCCAACGGCCGTCGCGTGCACTACCTCGGTAGTGCTGCGCACGTCCGTTGGCCGACGCGGCCCCGCCCGTTTAATAGAACGTTCCGCACTGGCGCGGAACGTTCGAAGCAGCAAACGGGTTAAAGATATGAGAACTGGCAGCGACCCACGCCAAGTGATAACAAGCATTGGCATAGCCAATAGGTCTCGCCTTTGGGACCTTATAAGTGTTTAGTTATCCAGCACAATATCCTTGGTACAACAACATCAACTGTTGCATGGCTAAACACTTATAAGGTCCCAAAGGCGAGACCTATTGGCTATGCCAATGCTTGTTTTCTTTCAGGAGATAACACGCTGCCATTGTCTTCAAGAGTGGCTATATAATTTATAAAATACTCTTTCCACTCTAGCCACTTGACATCGGGTTCCCCTGGATTAGTTAGAAATTCTTTGGGGTTATTGAGGGTGATGGTAACATTAGAAGCTTGTATAATATTAGATGTGGAAGGAGTAGTGCCTGAATTCCCTTCCATAAGATATACGCAGTAACACTTGAACAAGTGAGAGTTATTAAAAATAATAACAAAACAGTCTTACTGTAGTTACTGGATAGTTACTGTGAAACGCTATACTCCGGTTGCGATTGCACTTGCGTTCACTGCAGTATATGACGAAATTGTTTGCGGTGGTGTAAATAAAGTATCAGCACTTTTTTTTACTGAGTTGATAAACAAGATGGCCGCTGGGGTCACGCAACGTGACCTCGTACGTCTCTGCGTGGTGACGCGGGGACGCTCTGAAGTTGTAGAAGATTGCGATGGCGCTGGAACACAGGAGAGAAGCATGGAATGCCTGGCCTCGGGAATCAGGAGAAGCGCGTGGAGCGGCGGTTGCAGAAAGTTCAAAAGTAAGCAGAGTTGTCTATCTTGTACGTTGCAGAAGAGGTATAGTTGAGAAAAGAGGGAAAACTCACGATACGTCGGTGAAGTCCCCTCGCTCAGGTCTCTCTTCTGTTTGCTCGAATACTTTAGGAAATTGGCATCTTTTGTAGAAGTCCGTAAAATCAGCCGTAATTTAGAAAGGCAGAAAGGCTTTTTCTTGAAGAATTGGCAGGGGCTGGGCCATCAATCGTCGCCAGAAAGTTGTAGTATCTTCAGAAGGACAACAGACCAATATTGTGAATTAAGTATGATTCTTTATTACCAGCCCCTGCGCAGCAGGCACAACCAGCACGAACAGTCTCCAGGCAGAACTGACTCAAGAGGAATGCTAATACATCAAGCAGTTCTATGTACTAGATCGTAAATACACAGTTCTGGATATGACTAATACAATTCTATTAAAGACCCCACTACTTACCACAAAAGCACTATACTACAGTATCCTATTGGTTTTATCCGCTCTTAATGTGCATACAATACACTTCTAGAGCCACTCCAAGATGGTGCTGAGGGAGAGGCAAACTCTGGAGGACGTGCGAACGTACTAGCCTGGACCACGTGATTAGCGCATGGTCCGTATATTAGGGTAAAAATAATGGCGTCTAACCTCTCTGCAAAAGCGGGACGGAGGTAGCCCGGTATCTTGGACGGAATAATATAAAAGAAGGTAAGAGACACCCCTTGCAGGCAGGATTGTGCACGAAGGGCCCTCGGACAACCCTGATCTTATCGTATGGTAGCATTAGGTTTTCATCTTTCCATCACCAAACTACGTAGGGAGATAGGCGGTTGAATATATAAATATAATTTACCGATGGCAGATTTTCGTCCAAAAATAGATTTTATCGCATACCATATGGGGTATCTATCCCCCTGCCAGCAGCAATGCATTCAGGCACAACGTGTCATAAAGTATATGGATGTAACTGTTATAGGGTGACCAGATTCTCAAAACAAAAAACGGGGACAGTTCATAGACATAGAAGTAGGACTACAGTTTGCAGTAACGGTCGACATAAAAGTAGGACTATTTGACAGCTATCATAGACATGGAAAAGGGACTAAAATGACAGCCGCCTCCACAGACACAGATGAAGAATTACAGACAAATCATATGTGTGACACAGACTTAGCCGAGAAGCGTCGAGGTTTCAGTGACCGTCACCCGGGTGACCCGCTAATTGCACGGTGTGATATCCTTACTTGGTGACACTCATGGCTCCCTGTGGATTGCAAAGTATGACTCACTGCACAGCCTGGACAACACGGCCTGGAGGCGCGGATTGAGCAGCAAACCCGAATTGCCGGGGCACGCAGTGGCTCGCGGCCTGAGCCTGCCAGTGCCTGCAGCCTGGCCAGCCTTGGCAGAGTGTGTTACAGCCCAAGTAAGTTTAAGTTTTAAGCCTGGGTGCCAATGGCAGCGCGCGATCAGGCAGCTGCAGCGCCTGCGGTGTTATTCAAAACGGTGAAATGTGTTGCAAGACTGGCGCCGCGTGAAGTTGTTGGGGCCTCTCTGACATAGGTTCCCTGTTGGGCCGGGTCACTCACATGACATCAGAGAGTGGCCCCGAGTCCTGATGTTCTCCTGACTTCAGTTTGCTGGGAAGGAGGGGGGCACTGCAAAGGCTGGCAATCTTTATGTTGATTTTTCTGCTGGCCTATCCAACAACAGTAGCCACCAGAGTGTTGTTAGGGCCTCGCACATCTTTTTTGGGCTGGGTCCCACCTTGGAGAGAGGCACAGGGTCACTCACATGACGTCAGAGAGTGGCCCCGAGTCCTGATGTTCTCCTGACTTCAGTTTGCAGGGAAGGAGGGGGCCACTGCAAAGGCTGGCAATCTTTATGTTGTTTCTCTGCTGGCCTATCCAACAACAGTAGCCACCAGAGTGTTGTTAGGGCCTCGCACATCCTGTTTGGGCTGGGTCCCACCTTGGAGAGAGGCCCTGCACTGAGTGATGCTCTCTGCGCAGCATCATTAATTATTAGGGAGGAACCAGAGGGTCCAGTACAAGTCAGCAAAGGCTGAAGGTCCACGCCTCAAAAAATAAAAAAACACAAAAAAATAAAAAACAGCTCCTGACTTAGTGTGCAGAGAGAGCCTTGATTTAATATGTTGCAAGGGAGTTTCCTGATATTTGTACGATTCTAAGTATATTTACTTAGACATGAGTATAAATGAAAGTTGTTTAACCATTATTTCTTACGCTTTGCAGCAGCTAACATAGAGTTTCTAGTTGCTCAAATGGGTGTCATATCTGATATTTACAAGTTTCCCTCGTTTTAATATCTTGATTTTGCTCGCAAGAAAGTGCCACTCATAGTCGTTAAAATGTCACTCATAATTACTCTGAAATTATGAAAATGTCACACATAGAAATCTGAAACCTTGGCAACTATGCATGTAACATTACACCTACAACAAGCCAGGACTATTCGCTTTGTCAGATGTTCTTAGCTGCATAAGATAAATAAGCAACAAACTTGGGCTTTGTTATACATAACATTGAAAATGCTTCAGTTCTGGGATGATGAGACTGTGAAAGAACTATAACGGGTCTCTTTGAAGGCAGTGAAGGGTGGTATTGCTGCAGCAGTAAGATTGTTTTTTCATCCTGAGGGCAAAAATGGACGCCCCAATAGAGACCCGTCTCAGCACCTGTGCTAAGTAAGCAGAGAAATGTCCCGGTTTTTAAATAGTGTTTCAGTGCGAGGCACTATTTAAAAACCGGGACATTTCTCCGTTTAACCCGGACACTGCACAAAAACCGGGACATTTCTGTAATTAGGAGAAAAGTGTCGGGACACTGCTCCGAAAACAGGGACCGTCCGGGGAAAACCGGGACGTGTGGTCACCCTAAACTGTTACTGAGCAGCTCGTAGCAGTCAGTTTTTTGGTGACTCATATTACCGGCGTGGGTGGAGGATAACAGGCCACACTTATGATGCAGGCGTGGTTTGAGAGGAGATAATTCATGTTCCAAGGAAAGCGGAGGTTGAGACAGTCAGCCATCATAGCCCTAATGTAATGCCACTTGTGCATTAATAGCAGAAGTGATTAAAAACCTTTAATCTGAATGTTAGCTGCATATAATCATTTCTTCAAATCTGCCCTCAACAAGACTATAAATTGGCATATTGTCGGACGTAGAAAGTATAGCACACATGATCGTGTTGGAACAGCGGCATGTAAATGAAAGCCAGTATCAAGGTAGGGACTGTGGAAAGATCCAAACATTAAGCTAAAAATAAATATAGTGTATAGGACCTGAATTTTCAAAAAAACACTTTGTTGACAAGAAGACATTTTTGAAATTTCTTTTTCCTTGTCTCCCCCATATTCCTTAAACAGTACAAAGAATCAGCACCCATACCATCTTTTTGGATACTGTGTGCCAAGCGTTCAGCTCTACCAGTACAATATGTGACATAGCACATCAATAAATGATCTACCATACTGGAAACTGCATTTGTGAGATAGAAAACAAACCCATAAGGTAAAACATTAAATATAATGCACAGATAGGAGAGCATCTTCTTATAAAGAGGCCAGAGGGCAGAGCACATATCTAAATTGTTCTCTACATTATTTTAGCGCCCATAGACGCTAGCTGCACTTTCAATAGTGCTACATCTTCAACAAAGAAAAAGGCCCCTGATATGCCTGTATTTCCAGCATGCGTGTGTTTACCCAGAGTGCATAACCAACGTGAATCACTGGTTAGTGATCAAATAATTAAAAAAAAAAATGTTTTGACTTGCACTATTGACTGGCACACGCAAATGAAAAAGAAGGGTATAAGGCATTTATTTATTTGAAAAGTTTTATAAAGCGCGAACAAGACCCAACCGGGTATCAGAGCGCTGTACAAAGAGGAAAGCTGACGTATACGTACAGAGACAATATAGATACACTTACAAAAAAGGAAATATGAGAGGAACCGGAGGCAAAAAGTAAATGAAGGTGCTAGGGGAAGAGTAGGTAGCAAGTGAACAAACAGGTAACAGCCCACCTAGATGAGGCCAAGCAGTTTCATCATTGATTTACTTCAAAGACAAACGAAATAAGTTTACCCCCAGTAGAAAAGATTGTCAAGCAGTTTCATCATCGACTTACTTCAAGGACAAACTAAATGAGTTTAAACCCCCAGAAGAAATGATTGTCAAGCACAAGTTTCAAACATAAAGTGAAAGTAAATTGTTAAGCATACAATAAAACACCCAAGCACACCCCATAAGGCAACATGAGAGGAACCTGAGGCATAAAATAAATGAGGACGCTAGGGGAAAGAGTAGGTAGAAAATGAACAAACAATAAGCAGCCCACCCAGATGAGGCCAAACAGTTTCATCATCGCCTTCCTTTAAAGACAGCTGAGATACGTTTTAAACCCCAAGTGAGAATGATTGTCAAGCACGAGTTACAAACATAAAGTGAAAGTAAAATGTCAAGCATACATTTCAACACAACAAAGTAAAAATGCTTGTTGAGAATGCCAGGTAATTGACTTGCAAATGATATGGAGGCTATTGTTGATGCAGTTCTTCCAGTAGTAGCCATTTGACCTGTTTTTTGAATGAGGCAGTCGAAGGGTTGGTTCTGATCTCTGTTGGTAGGGCATTCCAAATTCTTGGAGCCAGCCCTGAGAAGGTACGATTGTAAGTAATTTTTTTTATTGAATTTCGGTGGTTTCAGTAGTAGGGTATTGGAGCTTCTTAGGTTTCTTCTGGATCCGGAGAGCTCAAGTTTTTTTGCCAGGTAAACGGGGCTATTGAAATGTATAGCTTTATGTGTCAGGCAGGCTATCTTGAAGCGGATCCTAGCTTCAGTGGGGAGCCAGTTAAGCTGGATTAAGTCAGGTGTGATATGAAATGAAATATGAAATACCAGCATTTGTAAAGCGCACAGCTACCTCCGGAGAGGTGTCCCGGTGCTGGGGGCCGTCGGGAAGATTAAGCGAGCTATTGCCCAGAGTCACAAGGTGCTGGGCTAACCTGCCGCCGGGGATCGAACCGTGAGTCCCCGTGTTCCGGAGTCAGCCGCCCTGGCCGCTGCACCACACCTCTATGATCATGCTTTCTTGAACCTGTGATTAGTCTGGCAGAGGCGTTCAGAGTAGCTCTTAGCGGCGCTAACCTAGATTTAGGAAGACCAGCTAGGGTCACCAAGCCATATTCTACTCGAGATATAACTAAGGATTGGACTGCTGATTGCATGTCTTCGAGAGGTAGGAACGGTTTGATTTTCCTAAGAGTGCTGAGCTGATGGTTAGCACTCTTAATGGTTGCACTGATGTGACCTTGCATGTTTAGAAATTTGTCTAGGGTGACCCCTAAAGAGCAGGCGGAGTCCACCAAGTGCGGGGTGCAGTTGAGTGCTGAGATTTTTTTGATCCAGTTTTGCGTGGGAGCCTCATGATTGCGTGGGGAAATCAAGAGAAATTCAGTTTTGAGAGAGTTAAGTAATAAGTGGTTATGTGTTAGCCATTGTTGAGTTTTTTGAAGCGCTCCGTTAAGAGTTTTTTAATGTCATCTGGAGAGGAGATCTTCAAATACAGTTGAGTGTCATCCGCGTACATGTGGTACTGAATGTTTGAGTCATTTAGAATGGCAGTTAGGGGTTCCATGCATAGGTTGAAGAGCGTGGGCGAAAGTGCAGAACCTTGAGGCACCCCAATAGAGACTGAAGTGCTGGCCGCCAAAGATTGGTTGACTTTGATTCTTTGTGTTCGGTTATGCAGGAAAGAGGAGAACCAATTTAGGACAGGGCCCGATAGCCCCATCCTGTATTGAAGAAGGTTAATCAGGTTATCATGTTTGATAGTGTCAAAAGCAGAGGACAAGTCCAGAAGGATTAGAAGACATGGTGTACCTTGGTCCAGAGCACTCAATGCGTCATCAACAATGTGAGTTAGCGCTGTTTCTGTGCTATGACCTGATCTAAAGCCTGATTGATGTTGGTCTAGGAGCTGAAATTTCTCAATGTGGTCGCAAAGCTGTGTGTGAACACATTTCTCGAGCAATTTCGCTAGGGACATGATGTTGGTGATCGTCCGGAAGTTACTGGGATCTGTAAGGTCTGCATTGGGCTTCTTGGGGATGGGTGTGACTTGCCCCATTTTAAGGCAGTCGGGAATCCTCCCCTGTAAGAGAGATTGTTGGATGATCCTGGACCAGAGCGGCAGAACTGCCATGTTGAGGTCTTTGAGCAGCTTGGCGGGGAGTGGGTCCTTGAAATGGTTGGAAGGTTTCAGAGAAGCCAGGGAATGTGACAGCTCCTCCAAGTCTGGAGGTCGGAAGGTATTCCAGCAGGCATTGTTTTTGGGTGTGTACAGGCATTGATTTTGGGTGTGAATTGCCGTCTAATCAGGCAAACCCTCGGAACTCATAGACAACAAATTCTCAGCGGCCCGTTGCAGTTCCCGCTCAATACTTCTAGACTTTTCAGCGAAGTGCTCTGAGAAGTCCTCCTCACTGGGTCCAGCGATTTTGATTGCTGGAATAGGATTAGCCTGTTGTTTGATGATATCAAACAGTTTCCTGGGACGGTTTTTAGCGCTGTCAAGCTGATCTCTGAAATGATCTGATTTAGCGATGCGAATGAGTTTGTTGTAAGAGCTTCTCATCTTTCTTAACTGTTCGAGGCTAGAAGTGGAGGGGGCATTTCTCCAACGTCTCTCAGAGCCTCAGCTTGCGACGTTCGTTATTAAGGGTACCACTGAACCAAGGTTTGGATTGTTTGCAGGGAATCCTTTTAAGTAGCTTCGGGGCTGCAGAGTCGAGAATATTAGACATAGTGTTGAAGTAATGATCCGTCAACTCTTCCAAATTATTCATGGTAGTTGGAGGTTCAAGTAGATTCTTGCTCAAGATGGAAAGGTTAGAGATGTATGGCATATGAAGCCTAGATCTTTTAGCCTTGTGCACATTAAAAGAATGAAAAATCACACTCTACCCTTGGGACCCTTTTCTCACTCACAAATACAACTTTTCATTGGGAGCAATGGTGGAGGTTGCCTATTCCATTCACTGAGAATTCTCTCATGTTATGTATTTTCTCTTTCATGTTAAATAATCTTTATGGAGCAGCAGTCACCAGTAATTTGTTCAGAATAAAATTCCCCTTGCTTTTAGATCCCCCATCTTACCTCTGCTACACAAAAATAACGAAAAATAAGCGGTCCTGAAGAAGGTGGATTCTAGTTAATCAGATCCACTGAAACGTACGTCGGCCTGTTGAACCCCCAGCTGGCAGCATAACCATGAAAATTTGTGAAGGGCTCTCGCCATGGGTTTTTTAGCATGGCAATGAAAGCTGGACTAGCTATGTATTGGATGTGTGAATGTGTGTGTTTGGAATGCTAGGATGAGATGGAGTGTGAGGTGTGATATGATGCAATGAAGGTTGGTTCACAACATGGGGACGTAAAAATGTTTATTTTGGCTACAGGAAAGATTTATATGATGTCAAATTGACTTATGAAATGCACTGTATATATAAACACTAGCGCTTTTTCCATGTTTTAAAAAAATACAAAAATATATTATCATAAAAAAAAGTTCTATGTCTCAACCAAAGAAAAGAAATTGCAATAAATAAAGACATAAATAAATGTATCTTTGTTGTATTTAATGATTTGTTTTAGCAAGGGAAAGCCCATCGATCTATGTTAGCCAAAGATGAATTGATGTAGGTCGTGTGGGAGGTCCTTCTACATATATATTTCTGTTTCCTCCTTTCTCCCAGACCTCAAAATTAACCTTAGGGGCTACCTTTAACTATTGAAAGAAAGGAATAGACGCAAAGGAAAAGGGTCCTGAGGGTGCGCAAGACACAGCACAACAGGCCGAGGGCCAAACTGACCTGACCCTAAACGACATAATGCTAGCTATCACTACGGTCCGGACGTCCTTGGAGGCCAGGATGGACAGTGTATCGTCCGAGGTCTCCCTGATCCGGGCGGACATGCACAATATGAATGCTAGAATCAAGGAGGTGGAGGCTACGTCACTTGAATTGACCAATGATTCTGCAATGCTTAAAAAACAAGTTAAAGAACTTCAGGCCAGCAGGATGGAAACTCAACTGGACGACTATGAGGGGAGGGCCCGGTGTAACAATGTGAGAATTCTTGGGGTACCCGAGCGAGCGGAGGGGCAGGCGGCAGACTTGTTTGTCGAAGACCTTATAACAAAGTATTTGCAGCCCAAAGGCCTGTCCCAGTTCTTTTCGAGCGAGCGCACAGGGTCCCGGGTGGGAGGCTGAAACCTGGAGCGCCACCTAGTCCCATTGTAGCGCGTATATTCAATTTTCGGGACAGAGATGCTATATTGCAAACGGCAAGCTGTGTACCCCCGGTCCACCTTGAAAACAGCAAGATAACATTCTTCCTGGACTTTACATTGAAAGTGCAAAAGCAACGTCGTAGTTTCCTTGAAGTTTAAAGAGCATTGCGTGAAAAAGAACTCAAGTATGCAATGATGTTCCCTGCCAAGTTAAGGGTTGAAGTAAGGTGCAGTTTTTCAGCAGCCCGGACGAAACATTGGACTGGCTAGATGGTTGGCGCACAGCCGGAAAATGGCCACACCGGGAGCAGCGTGGACAAACAGGCTGGCCCAGGCCAGAAAATGGAACTGCGAGTAAACCTGACGTTGGCATGGAGCGGAATGCTCAGGGAGGGGATAACTGTGAGTAGCAAACTGCAGCCATCGGGGGAGCGGTAAGGGATCATTGGGGTTCTCTCCACTACGGACGCAACCCAGAAAGCTGCTGTCACTAGTAAATGGACCAGGGGTGCGCAGGACATTAATAACAGTTGGGAGAATCCGAGGACTTCTACGCAAGTATTCTGATGGGACTTGAATTAAAGTTTATCAGGCTTGAGCATGAAGGGAGACCGGGTGTGAGGGAGGTTGGATCAGGCCCCCACCTTAGTTTAAATGAGACACTATGGGCGACAGGCGCTCTGCAAATTGGGGTGGTGGGTAGTTATAAACCTACTGTGCAGTGCTGCAGGGAGGGGGGAGTTTGAAAGGGTTTCCTGTTACAGTTTTTATAAGATATGCAAAATGCTTGATGTTTTTCATGTTCCAGCCGAAGATGCGCAACTGCGGGTAGGCAGCAGGGGTTTTCCCCGGGCTGCGGGGGGGTTGGGTGGGCACTGAGTGTGAATGAGTAGTACATAGGTTACCGAATGTTACCATGGCCAGCCAACCTGCGATGACGTTGAACATCTTGTCGTTGGGGATAAGATCAAGCGGACTGCGGTCCTTCAATATTTACGTAGACATGCCCCTGACCTTGTTCTACTTCAGGAGACGCACCTACGTGGCCACCATTACCTGGCGCTAAATCGGTGTGGCTACACCCTTCGGGCGCAAGCAGGCTTCACATCAGGCTCCAGGGGCGTGCTGATCCTGGTTAAAAATACGGTTCCGTTCATCCTGGGCCGCGTCTGGCGGGACCCACTGGGGAGGTTTGTGGCCCTCGTGGGGACATGGGGAAGGCTGCCACCTAAATTCGTGCTCCGCATACACCCCCCCCCTCTCCCGATTTCACACAGATACTTTCCCTAAATTAAGCACGACACTGTTGGACATGCCAGCCGGGATGTTGATATTGGGAGGGGACATGAATGACGTGATGTCCCAGGAATGGGATAGGACTACGCGACAGAGCGGGGCTGAGGTGGCGGGGCCACTGCAGACGTTTGCTTCCGCGATGGGCTTGTCAGACTTATGGACACTGAATAATCCCTCCTGCAGGCAGTACACACATATTTCCGCAGCACATGGCAGCGGGTCCCGATTAGACTATATTTTTACACAATGCACCCAAGCGGGACATTTTCGTGGAGCCCATCACATGGCGAGAGGTATATCTGATCACTGCCCGGTGGAGATCCTGCTTCATGGCCCTATTAGAGACTTCACGCCCCCCCCCCCTGAATTGCACCCTGGCACCTTAAAGATGGGGACTTCCAGGACAAAATCAGGAAGCGCACACAACAATACTTTGACGAGAACACGGGGTCTGTCGACTCTTACTGCACACTTTGGGAAGCGTATAAAGTGGTGATTAGGGGCTACATTCAAGCAGAGGTGGGTATAAAACGGAAACAAAGATGCTCCAAGTGCGATGAACTGGAGCGTGTGATTGAGGCCCTGGAACGGGTGCAGGTAGGGGAGGCGCCAGACACTCAGGGGCTGCTTCCGCGGCTTCGCCTTAAGCAGAAGGTACTGAGAGATTTATGGGAGGAGGCGGCGTGCCAACATGCGTTGGCCACGCAAAGACGATTATATGATGTTGCTGAGAAAGCGAACAAGTTAATTGCGTGGTTGGAGAGGCGAGATCGAGATTGGGTCACGGAAATTACAACAAGCACAGGGGGGTCTCTTTGCTCTGGTGCGGACATTGTGGAGGCGTTTGCGACGTACTACGAGGAGGTTTATCAATCAGTATCCACCAGGTCACTTAGCGAGTCCGTGGAACTGCTGGCGGATCTATCCCTGCCGACTGTGACAGTGGAGGACAGGGAGGACATAGACCGGGATTTAACAACGGAGGAAGTAGAAGGGGCCATTAAGGACCTCCAATTGGGAAAGGCGGCCGGCCCTAATGGGCTGCCTGCCGAACTTTTTAAATGTGTGGCAACCGCAGTGGTGAAACCCATGCTGGATATGTTTGTTTCTGCGCAACAGGATGGCTGCTTACCCACTGACCTGTGTAGCGCCACAGTAGTGGTCATCCCTAAGCAGAATAAAACACAGGAGCTTTGTGGCTCTTACCGACCCATCTCCCTATACTACTTCGAAACAAAGGTATTAGCAAAGGTGTTGGCAAACCGACTGCTCCCGGTGATGATCTCATTGGTCCACCCGGATCAAACCGGGTTTATGCTCCAGCGTAACACCAGACTAAACGTTCGGCGTCTATATGGGGTGATGCAGGCTGCGGCTGCTAATCCAGACGAACCTGCGGTGCTGCTGTCAATCTACGCATGCATGGTATTCGACAGCATTGAATGGCCCTACCTCCAGGCGGTGCTGACTAGAGTCGGATTGGGTCCCAGGTTTGTGGCTTGGGTCCGACTCCTCTACTGTGACCCTAGTGCCCGGGTTCGGGTGAATGGGGTGATGTCTCAATCCTTCTCACTCCACAGAGGTACACGCCAGGGTTGCCCCCTATCCCCCATCCTCTTCGCGTTGGCGCTCGAGCCGTTGGCGGCATGGATCAGAGAAGACCCTATAGTGAGAGGTATAGACATGGGGGGGAATGGGAAGAACGTATATCATTGTATGCGGACGATATTTTACTCTATGGAGGCAGACCCCGACAGACATTTAATAGGCTCATAAATGTTATCCGGCTATTTGGTCCCTATTCAGGTTACCAAATAAACTGGGATAAATCCCTCATTTTTAACCTCGCCGGAGTGCTTCCCCCACTCACTTCTGACTGTGTGGTGCTGACGCAGCAGGACAAATTTAAATACCTGGGAATCTGGATCTCGCACTCCTCAGAGGAATTTTTGCGCATGAACATTCAGGCGCAATTGACGAGACTCAACGAGGACATTGCCCACTGGCGCCAGCTCCCCATTACCCTTATGGGTAGAGCTGTGTTGTTTAAAATGATGGCACCCCACGCCTACTTTATGTGGTGCAGAACACGCCTTATAAACTTCCGGACACCTTTTTTCGCACCATCTAAGGGGAGCAACGTACCCTGCTCTGGGGCAGCGGGGCGCCACGAATAGCACTCCACAAACTTCAATGGGGGGTATATGAGGGTGGACTTGCTATACCAGATGTGAGAAACTACTACCTAGCATCTCAACTTATAAATATCAGCAGCTGGGTTTTCGCGCCACAATCTGAACCCGCGTACAGAGTGGATCGCCAGGCTATGGGAGCGGCGGGATACCCCTCGGGGTTATACCAGAGCAGAGGGGGAGGCTGCTTCCTACGCACACTCAGGTGGTGGTGCGAGCATGGTATGCTGCCATCAAGGCGCTAGGTTGGAAGGGCAGATTGACTCAACAGACCCCATTGTGGCACAGTGACAAGCTGAGTGAGGTAGGAAAACTCAGGGGATTCCGCAGCTGGAGTCGCATAGGTATAGACACCCTTGGGGACATATGGAGACGGGATCAGCTGATCACTTTTAGCGAACTACAAAAAGAGTATCAATTGGTAGATACGGAGCAATATTGGTACATTCAACTGAAACATGCGCTAAAGTGTCACATTAAGGACGGGGAATCTATACCTTAGTACGCCCCATTAGAAGACCGACTGTTACTAGACCTAATCCCTGACAAAGCAATCTCCCTCAAATACAGGAAATTAATGAATAATTTACCTGACGCCCTCGGGACACTCCGGGCGGCTTGGTAATTGGATATAGGTATGTTGGAGGATGACGACTGGCAGGAGGCGATACAGAGCCCCAGAGAAATTGCTATACGGGCCAGATTCCGACTAATCCAGTTACGAATTCTGCACAGAGCATACTATCCCCGCACTCTTCAGCATAAGATTGGGCGGGCAGACTCAGATCAATGTGCTAGGGGTTGCGGATTACACAGCACGTTCTTTCACATTCTCTGGGAATGTCCAATAATACAACGATACTGGACAAAGGTGGCGGGAGTGATGGGTGTGTTGGGGATCCACATACAACCGGAGGCACGCTGGCTTCTATTGGGCATTACCGAGGAGGACAGATGGCCCGCACATACAAAAATCTGGCTAATGCTAGCTGCTGGGGTCGGTAAACGCAACATTGCACGGCTGTGGGGTGCACGTGGGCCTCCCAAGTTGTCGGACTGCAAAGCGGACATGGACTGGTGTCGCCTGGCAGAGAGGGTGGTGTACGAGAGCAGAGGCTGCCCTAAGAAGTGGGAAAAGATATGGTGCCCCTGGGAGAAATACAGCGCTTAGAAGGGGATGGGACCAGAGGGATGTGGACATGGGAGCACAAACCGAATCTATGTGTACTATGTTGAACTGCTCAAGATACATGCGCTTTATTGTTTGGACACGCCAGTACTCCACGCACAATGTGACGAGTATAATATATGATGACCCAATGTATGATGTGCATCTGACTGGAACTGTTTTTGTTTAATAAAAATACTTAAAAAAAAAAGAATGCCAAATTGACGTTAGGTGTACACGGTGGGCAACAGTATGATACACTGAGTTGCAAAATCACGATTGCTACAATATCCGAATGAGTTTTCAAATAGTTTAAAAGCACAAATCAAATCTCTTTTATTGACAAAATCCAAGACTGGATGGTTAGCCCAATGTATGAGTGTCCTAGACCTTGCCACAGCCACAGCAGCCACGCCTAGCAGAGTAACAACACTCATTCAGACTCACACCAGTGGTATAGTCACAGCGTCGAATCCTTCTTATACTTATCACGTATGATGGGACATCGATTTGCAATCCATTTGAAACAACGTACAGCCTTTACAAGGAGGCTGCTGAAAATATGGTTACTTTACCCTCTAAGAGATATAAAGAGGGTCTCCTGGTGTAATCCACCTCATATATAACAGCCATTGTTTCAGCCAGTGGCCAATTACAACTCTTTAGTGGATCATTTTGAAGAAAGGATATCACATAGTTTAAGGATCTTAGTCTACCTCCGACCCCAACAAATAGGGGTATATTTACAAGCCCCTTTCACCATAGGAGCGTCCCTTTCAGTGACGTTGTGATGGCGATAGGGGCTCCGCCTTATTTACAAGGCAGCGTTAAGCCACTTACCGTGGCTTAAGCCACTAAACGTGGCTTAACGCTGCCTTGTAAATAAGGCCCCCTTTCACGCTATACTTGGCGTGAAAGGGGAGGGCAATGGTTGTTGCGGTGGGCGTTCCACCGCAACACCCATTGATTTTGATGCTGCCCCATATTTACAAGGGCAGCGTAAGCCGTAAATATGGGGCAGCACCAAAATTAAGACCAGAGAAAACCTGGTCTTAAACGGGCGCAACGAGGAGAAATGTTTCATTTCTCCTCGTTTTTGCAGTTTCTATGTGTGCTGCATTGTGCAGCACACATAGAAATAGCAAAAGGCCATTGATTGTTTGTGTGCAAGAGGTGACCCTTCCTGCACATAAACAATCAATTAAAAAAATGACGTTGTGCAACTTCTATGTGTGCTGCATTAAGCCATTTAAAGATTGTTTTTCTACATATAAACAGTCTTCCCCTACACTGCAGGCAACCTTGCACTACGGTGCAATGGTGTCTGCGTTGGCTGTAGGCAGCTACAATTAGCGCCATGGCAGGGGGAAACGCAGGGATGCACCGTATTCTTGTAAATACGGTGCAGCCTGCGTTTTGGAAGTGGCGGAGCGCTGTGTTAAGCCACAGTGGCAAACTCCCCCATAGTGAGTTTGGAAGGGTTACATGAGTTATCTATGTCTTTTAACAGCAGTTTACTTGAAATGTGAACATCTATGAAAAACTGTAATGCAACTTATATCGTGAATGAAAAATACCTGCTGCTAGTTTTCTGATAGCAGCAAAGTTGGTTATTGTACACAGCATGTCAAACTTTTCCTGTTCAAACCAACTGTTTTTTAGTGAGATTGTTAAGGTCCTATGTGTAATGAAAGCTGCCTCCTGTGAGGCCCCCCAGTGTCCAATTTGCAAGGTTAATTATGCTTGTGAAGTCACTCAAAGTTGGGAAACTTAGCCACATGACCTGCTTGGCAGAGACCAGTGGTTAAGTGTGGCAGTGATTGCCGGTACTTGCAGTGGGTCACCACCGGCATTTATTTCAGAGCACTGTGATTCTGTGTCAGGAATGGAGGCTTCGATTATGCTTCTCAATCTTTACTGCAAAATTACAGCAGCCAATGAAAAAACATTATATTCAAAACTGCATTTCCCATGACCATGTTTGCTTAGTCATGGTCACAACTACCAATCTGCTAGCATCTAGTCCCTTAAATATGAGAAACATAATTTTGCCTCCTCTTTCTTTGCTGCTGTGCAGCCGAGTTAAGTACCTTTTCATGTGTTCTAACCAACAACTTTATTTGTATGTTCAAGATTTGGTAGCGATCAGGCAGCGTTTCATATTATCTCAAAGGTTTTGGTAGATGGTGCTCCACAGGGATTCCTCTTTCAGGCTGAGTCCATCGGAGGTTGTAAAATCCTGAAGGGTCGCCCTATGAGTGTGAATGAGGCTGCTCCCTCCACATCCTAATACTGTCCATGGGCCTGACTTCGAGTCACTCCCCCATATTTATATATGTTATTTGTGGAACGGGTGTCAAATTACCAGCTACTATGGCTCAGTTCCAGTCTTATGAGGGAGAATATGCTGATTAGTGAGTGGCCGGAGCTGTGGCTTGAAGAGATGTTTATGTTTAGCAATCAGTGAATACGGCTCTAGCACTATAGCCCTACAGCCCTTCACTAAGCAGCTCCAGTTGTACACCCAGCCAGTGTGACCACAGAGGGAGCCCCCTCCTAGCAGCACCAGGTTTTCTAAAAGCAAGGCAAAATTGGAAAAGTGGCCACGCACAGAGACCTTTGAAAAATTGTACAGTGTGTGCTATTCCAGGAAATGCAACACAAAACGATGATGGACGGAATGTTGAACATTGTCAAACACTCATCCCCAGTCACAGATCTGGGTTTAATCCATCGTTATTTTGCTTGTCACGCTATTCCAGTTTGGACCCAGCCATATGCAAATCAGCCTTGACCCTGTTCCCCATGGGAACAGTCCAGGCCGAACTGCCAGCCAGGTCCTCCCTGGACCGGAAAACAAGCAACCAGGGACCGGTTTCGGAGCATCACCCTTAATCAGCCAGGCTAGCTTGAAACCAGTGGTGTACCAGGCGCGGGACCCACGTCTGGGCATACCCTTCCCACTTCGGGTGAAAATGCAATACAATACGATGATGAACGGAATGTTGGAACATTGTCAAACATTCACCCCCAGTCATAGATCTGGGTTTAATCCATCGTTATTTTGCTCGCCACGCCATTCCAGTTTGGACCCAGCCATATGCAAATCAGCCTTGACCCTGTTCCCCATGGGAAATGTCCAGCCCGAACTGCCAGGTCAGATCCTCCCTGGACCAAAAAACATTTGGCAGGCTATGCCCAGACGTGGGTCCCTTGCTTACTGGATTCAAGCTAGCCTGGCTGATGAGGGGTGTTACCCCGAAACCAGTCCCAGAATGCTTGTTTCCGGTCCAGGGAAGACCTGGCTTCACAGCTTGGGCTGGACTGTTCCCATGAGGAACAGGGTCAAGACTGATTTGCTAATGGCTTGGTCTGAACTGGGGTGGCGAAGTGAGCTAAAGAACGATGATGGATTCAACCCAGATTTGTGACTGGGGGTGAGTGTCTAAAAAGTTTCAGCGCTCCGTCTTTCATCTCCTTGTGTTTGCTATTCCCGGAACACCGGAAGTCTCCAGTTCAAAATCTCCTGACCAGTAGCGGCCCGTGGTGGGAGTGCTGCCGGGCGGTGACGCAGGGCGGGGGAGGGGCAGGGTGGGGGGGTAGTAAACTACGGATTTCGGCCGCACTGAGGTAAGTAAACAAAAAAATTAAATAAAACTAATTTCGTTGCGGCGCTGCATCGCCAAATGTGATGCAGCGCGCGCAACGAAATTCGTTTTATTTAATTTTTTGTTTACTTACCTCAGTGTGGCCGAAATCCGTTGTTTACTACCCCCCACCCTGCCCCTCCCCCGCCCTGCGTCACCGCCTGGCAGCACTCCCACCTCGGGCCGCTACTGCTCCTGACAATGGAGATGATATTGATGACACCAACAACTCCTCACACTCTGATCCACTCATGAAGATGAAAAACCAGGTCTGAATAAGAAGAAATGCAAAACTCTGGAAAAAGAGGTTCAGATGCGCTTGCAAAATGATCTATGCTAGCCTTCCTGGGCAAAACAACCGAAACACCAAATGAAGACCCAGTATGATCACTATTATGAAGAAATACTCCAAAGACACAAATAAAGGACTGGACCAATTGCTAGAACAAAATGCCTTGTCAGGCCCATTCATAAGAGTCCTGGAGATGATTTACAAAGCCAAAGACATGGAGGAACCAATAGATCCTGACATACTTGCAGGTTGAGCACAGAGAGCAATGTGCCAGTTACTGAAAGTTACAGAAAGCTAGCTGTGGGATTTCTACAAAAAGACGCTGATCAATTCTGATGCGGATAGACCCTAAATTAAATGGCCTTGCAAACTCGGAGGCTGGCCTGATAGTGTAGGGTCTTGTTTTTGGTACCTCTTTTGTCTAAGACTTCAGTGCTTTAGACAAGTCTCAGTAGTTCTTAAAACTTAAATTGATGTTCAACATGGGCCGTTTTTTGGCAGGTTTTGATAATTTTGGGGTCTTTAACCATGCTGTGGTCTTTTTCATAGACCCCAGAGAGGATATGCTCCCCAAGGTTGTAGGGGATGGTAAGATTCCTCAAGAGGAGGCTCCTTCTTTCAGTCCAAGTCAAGAGGTGGCAAAGCAAGGTTGAAAAAGGAGTCTACTATGGACATGGAGGAACCAATAGATCCTGACATACTTGCAGGTTGAGCACAGAGAGCAATGTGCCAGTTACTGAAAGTTACAGAAAGCTAGCTGTGGGATTTCTACAAAAAGACGCTGATCAATTCTGATGCGGATAGACCCTAAATTAAATGGCCTTGCAAACTCGGAGGCTGGCCTGATAGTGTAGGGTCTTGTTTTTGGTACCTCTTTTGTCTAAGACTTCAGTGCTTTAGACAAGTCTCAGTAGTTCTTAAAACTTAAATTGATGTTCAACATGGGCCGTTTTTTGGCAGGTTTTGATAATTTTGGGGTCTTTAACCATGCTGTGGTCTTTTTCATAGACCCCAGAGAGGATATGCTCCCCAAGGTTGTAGGGGATGGTAAGATTCCTCAAGAGGAGGCTCCTTCTTTCAGTCCAAGTCAAGAGGTGGCAAAGCAAGGTTGAAAAAGGAGTCTACTATGGACCATCCTCAACAACAGCAGATGCCGTTCTTATAGGCGAGAATTATCCTGATGAAGGAGGTGATATTGGGAGGTAAGCAGGGCCGAACTGGCCATAGCGGGCCCAGGGCTTTTCCCCGCTGGGCCGGAAGGGTGGGGGCCGGTTTTGTTACAGGTGGCCGGTTTTGCAGCAGTGCTGCAATATCGGCCGCCTGTAACAAAAGCAGCAGCAGGAGTTGTGCTTCCCATTCGCACCCCCCCTCCCACCCCTTGGGGGCCGGTCAAGCTGATTGCCAGGGCTGGTTTCAGCTCCCAGTTCGGCCGTGGTGGCAAGGCTCAACATTTCTTGACAAACTGGCGTTCAATATCTCAGGACGCTTGGATTCTAGCAACCTCTCAGGTTTGCAAGCTAGAGTTTTATGACACCCTATAGCAGCAACATCCTCCCAGACAACTGTTTTTCCCTGCGAAAGCAGATTTTTATCAATTTTGAGCTTCAGGTCATTCTGGAGAAAGGGACAATATGATCCTCTGTTCACCACCCTAAGGGCTTTATCAGCTCAATTTTCTTAGTGGAAAAGAAAGTAGGCCTGGGCGGTGAACTTCGCTCCGTTCGTGGAGTTTTCTGCACTCCGCGGAGCTCGCGGAGTGCAGAAAACTCCGCTTCGCGATGTGCAGCGGAGTTTTTTCCCCGCTCGCGAACGGTAAGTTCGCGAGCGCGAGCTGCCGCTCAGGTAGAATTTCTACCCGAGCGGCAGGAATACCAGCACAAACTGCAGTTCGCACTGCACTCCGCCACTCGCGGAACTTCTCGGAGTTTTTTTGTAACTTTGCGGAGTTCCGCGTAGCAAAACTCTGCGAACTATGCCCAGGCCTGAAAGAAAGGTGGGGGTTTTAGATTGGTTTTCAATTTGAGGCAATTCAATACTTAGACAATATACACATGCTTCAAGATGGAGGGCATCCATCTTTTACAATATTTCCTTCGGGTACAAGATGGGTTAGTGTGCCTGGACCTCAAGGACGCTTAGTTAACAGTACCAATATTCGCACTTCACTGAAGTGTTCTACAATTCCTTTGGCAAGATGCTTGAGATGAATTCAAAGTACTCTCATGGTGCTTCACCAAGCTGATGAGACTAGTAATGAAGACTCTCAGAATGAGGGGAGTGCACCTGATCATTTAGCTGGACGATCTGATCATTGTGGCACAAGATCAGCAGATGGTGACTTTACACCTCAGATAGGCTGTTCAACTGCTACAAGATCTGGGCTTTGTGATAAACACCCAGAAGTCTGTGTTGACTCAGTGTCAATGCATACATTTCCTAAGATTCCAATTGGGCTAGGTGAAGGTGCAATTTCGATTGCCACCTCAGAAAGTGAAGACGTTGAAGAACAAATTGAGATTAGCATTGTTCAGCCAGACTATTATTGAGATTCTTGGCCAGGATAGTGGCTCTATTGGCATCATCCATTCAGGTGATCTTTCCGAGTCCTCTGCACTACATAGCCTTCCAGTGTCTGAAAATTCAGCATCTGCAAAAGGTCCTTTCTTATGCAGATCAAGTGGCTTTGTCAGTGGATGCCAAGACTGAGCTGTCATGGTGGGTTTAACAGATGAATGTGAGGAACAGCAGGGCCATATTTGACTGCTCTCCGGAAGTGGTTATAGAGTCGGATGCCAGCAGATGGGGCTAGAGAACGAGATGTGGCCCAATGTCCACGGAGGGGGCATAGGTCTTTGACGGAGTTGTCTCCACAGAAATTGCTTGGAGCTTCTGGTTCATTTGTTCACCATCAAGAGTCTCTCTTCACAGAAGATGAATTGCTATAAATATTGTGCAACTTCCCGCCAAGATTACCAATATTACGGGCCCTTCTGATGGACCAAGGAAGGCAACCGCACCAGTTAATTATTACAGGCCAACTAACCCTCATGGCCTGGAGGGTTTCACAGAATTTTGTACCATGCCAGGCCTTTCACAGTGAGCTAACTTTTATATCTAACAGCCCTGGTCAACCAATACCCATAAGCGATATGCTTCAGGATGGAGTAGATGGGTTGGTTGGTGTAGCAAGCGGGGTATTGTTCCCTTGGAATCAGCGTTGCATGTGGTAGTCAATTTCTTGTCTCAACCGACGGATTCGGGACTTGCTTGCAGGCTGGAAAAACAATTTCTGTTCAGCCATTTCAGCGGGACACCTCCCACTGGAGGGTAAGCCAGTTGGAGAACACCCTTTAGTATGCAAGCTTATGAGAGGTACCAGAATATCCTCCCCCCCCAAAATGTGTTACATGGCTTTGTGGGATGTGAATGTAGTTTCAAAAATTAGAGGGACTGGGAGCTAGGTTTAGAATGAGGTCCTGCACACGGGCTCCCGAATGAGACTGTGGATCAGCAAGGTGTACAGTTCCTAACTGGACGTGAGGGGAAGGGAGGTCTTTCTTCGTGATGCCCTCACACACCCCGGAGGATGTCATGCTTCATCATTGGGCCTTGCTCCTCGTCGGGCCGGCGCTGCAATGCCTGACGGGCTCTCGTAAACGGGGCTCTTTGTCGGAGATCTTTGAAGAAGCCGTTAGGTGCGTGCAGGTGTGAGGGCTGGATAGTGCACAGGTAGGTGAGATAAAAAGAGACCTGACCTATTTTATCTCACCTACCTGTGCACTACCCAGCCCTCACACCCGCACGCACCCAACAGCTTCTTCAAAAGATCTCCGACAAAGAGCCCCGTTTATGGAAGCCTGTGAGGGCATCACGAAGAAAGACCTCCCTTCCCCTCACGTCCAGTTAGGAACTGTACAACTTGCTGATCCACATGTGAATGTAGTTCTCAGATTTTTGAAAAGATGGCCAAATAATGGGAATTTGTCCCACAACAGTCAGTCAAATTAACAGTATTCCTATGTTTGATATCATGCAGAAGCAGCTCGGATATTCGAGTTCTCTACTTAACAGGTAGAGTATTCTCTCTGAATGGAGTTTTCTTTTCAATTTTGAAATGCACTAAACTAATTCTCGATGTGTGCCTTATCCTTTTCTTAATTACTAGCAATTATGTGTGGTACGATCTCTAGAAGAGTATGTAGCATGTACAAGAGATATAACATGGGATCCTAATGGTCAATTATTGAATGCATTCCCAAAGCTGTATGGACCAGTTTCTTCTGCCATGTTTTCCAGATGGGTAGGCGGACTATTGACTCAAGCAGGCATTGGTGTATCCAAGTTCGGGGCTCATTCAGCAAGAGGACCAATGACCTCTAAGGCATCAAAAAAAAAATCAATTCGCTAAGGACACGGAGGTGAGGATTATCTCAATGTCTTATATTAATGTCATGTATTAATGAATTTCACGTATTTCAGTTTACAAGTTACAAATGTTATTTGCATATTTATTTGATGGTTGACCCGCCTGTTCTAGAAGGACATTAAGGGGCATATGTACAATAAGTTAACACCACCAGAACATCACTTATTTTGACGTTCTGATGGCGTTAACTCCTTCACCTTATTTACAAGGCAGCGTTCAGCCACTTTTTTGTGGCTTAACGCCCCTTCTAAATAATGCCCCTATTTATGCAGCACTTAGCGTGAAAGGGGTGTGCAATGGGTGTTGCAGTGGGCATTCCGCCGCAACACCCATTGCTTTTTGACCCTGCCCCATATTTAGAAGGTATGGGGCAGCTCCAAAAATAAGACCAGGAAATACCTGGTCTTAAACAGGTGATACGAGGAGAAATGTTTTATTTCTCCTCGTATATTGCTCTTTCCACGTGTGCTGTATTCTGCAGCACACATGGATAGAGCAAAGCGCCTGTTAAGATTGTTTATACTCCGCATTCCTGCATTTTAAAACTGTCGGAGCGTGGCGTTACCAATATGGAGTAACACATCGCTCCGCCAGTTTATTGCAAATTTGCCCCTAAAACTTTACAATGTTTGTCACTGAAGTTATGTTTAGGTTTTTTTATTTTTAGGAAATGAACATAAGCAGGTGTGAGATTCTCCTGACTCGGAAAAGGGCCTGAACGATGCACAGCAGGGCAAGCTGATGACATGTGCCGATCTAAAGGACGTCGCAGGAGTGGACATTCAGTTCTAGTTGGTGAACAACTGTAGTCGTCTTATTGGCTAGTTGATTCATGGACTTGGCTGTCCAGATGGACAGTTAATTACTGGAAGTTATCCTTTGATGTCTGGTTGTCGTTGGATGAAAGAGCAAAGAAAGAAGAGGGAAAATGGTGTCGCTTATATTTAAGGTACTAGATGCTGTCTGATTGGTAGTTGGGACCCAGGACTAAGCGAATATGGTCATGGGAAATATAGATTATAATGTAATTTTTTTTATTGGCTGCTATCATTTTGCAGTAAATAATGAGAAGCATAAGCCTGACCTCAGTGTCATTAATAGAACTGAAAGTTCTTCACACATCTGTTAGAAATTGTTTTACTCTTTGCTACCTACTGTTGCCGGTCCCGGTCTTAGCAACATGGATAAGAAATCAGTCCTTCTGTTTGCAACAAACAGAAATAGAAGAAGAACGGTTAATACAACGATCCTTAACTATTTCAGTGTATGGGTAGACCTTCTTCTATTTCAGTGAACAACGGTAGACATAAAGGTAGGACAGTTGCTCGCGTACTGCTCACTGGTCTGGTTGACTTTACAGCAGATGTGCTGGCAGGGAAGGTCAGAGCTCCAGGTAAAAGTCGGCATGCAGGTATGGCCTGCTTCTCTGACAGCCCACACCACCACCTATATAAAATTTAAGGGACCAGCACTTATTATTGTTCTTTACAAATTAAGCCCTCGCAAAGCTTAAGACATCAGGCTGTAGGTTATTTTGGTTCATCGCTGTCACATGAGTAGCAGCAGGGAAGAAAAATAGCACCACTGTTTGCTTTGTCTACTGCCAGGAGTCCTGCCCTGGAACGGGTTCCTCCCATCACCTTTTGTGTGTTTGATGTACCGCCCCAAGTGGCAAGGATATGCCTAGATATGGGTCCCATGTACATATTGCCAATAGAACCAATCTACACTCGACTGAAGAGCCCCAATCAGGGCAAAAACGGTCTTGGATTGTTTGTGTTCCAGCTCAGGAAGGACCAGCTCTGGCAGTTCGGCTGGGCTGTTCCAATTGGAGCAGGGTCAAGACTGATTTGCTTATAGCTGAGTCCAAACTGAGGTGGCATGGTGGGCAAAAGCACAATGGTTTGGAATGCTAACCCTGGCTATTGCCAGTGGTTAGACTTATTGCTAGCATTCCTCCAATCACCTTTTGTGTGTTTGCTGGAACCATCAACAGTAAGGAAAGGAAAAGAAGAGCCAAGCTGCTGAAAAATTGTATACAACTGCCAAATGGCACAATCCCAGCCCTGCACAGCACTGGGAATGTCATGTGATGGCTTTATTTGTGTAACAAAGTGGGGGCAGCATACTGTGTTTAGTAATGATCATGGAGTGACCAGCCCTTTTTCTTTGCATCATGAGAGTAGAAGCCTACAGGCCCACATGTGTAAATTTCTGCTGAGATTAATCCAGAGGGCATAGATGTTTGCATATAGTGTGTGATTAGCGAGGTTCACACTTTAACGATGGCACATGCCTGCAGATTCCATTTTGAGAGCCCTAGACTGTTTTCGTGCACATGATGGAGGTAAGGTTACTTTCCCTACAGGGGAAGTGTTTTGCTGATATTCCTGAGACTAGAGGGAGAGAACTTAGACACTGAAATGGGGAAAGAGTAGGCTTTCCCTTACAAATGTGTTTAGGTCCTTGGATGCAGATAGCTGCTGATTAGTCTTCCTGGAGACTGCCATTTGGTGGATGGTAGGAGTTAAGTGTGGGAGTGCAATTTCTGTTATGGTGTGTAGGGCCATTCGAAAAGGGTCAGCCTTTTCTGTCTCTTCCTGATCATAAAACCGGTATGGCTATGAAAGATGCAGACTGCTTACACCTCTTTGTGCCTTTGTTGTGGAAGCTCGACCCTGGAGGCGACCCTACTGCGAAGGCTAAGTTTGAGTCTGAAAAGATAGCATGAGAAGGAGAAAATAAAAAGAGACTCACATAAACCGGCTCTGAAAGTGCACATCCCCTGTCACATTCACATCCCCTGTCTGCTGTACTAGTATAAGAGTTGGAGTTACAGGCCCACTTGCTGCCCAGTTTCATGTTTTCACTCATTAGGGGGAACAGGGTTGGTGTTCCACAGAGTATGCAGAGTACTGCAGCGTTACCAGAGCTGACGGCTGCATGCCAGCCAGCTTTCCAGAGGTGTGGCGACATCACCTTGAGTGTGATCTGGAAGAAGAACTACTTGCCTTGTCCTAGAATATCTGGAGAGTCGTGCCTGAATGAAGATGGGGTCGGAGCCACCTGACTCTGCAGGAGAAGCTGACTGTTGGCGTGGACAAGAAAGGTAGTCCCTTTATGTGATCTTTGTGTTTTCTGATTATGTATCTTCATTACATTTAATAAGTTCATGTATCTGAATACATCATCCCCTTTTGTATCGCTTTGTTCGCCCTAAGTTGGCGGGGGTATGCCCAGACGTGGGTCCCTTGCTCACTTTGCCACTGGATTCAAGCAAGCCTGGCTGATGACGGCTGGAATGCCAGAAACCGGTCCTAGGATGCTTGTTTCCGGTCCAGGGAAGACATGGCTTGGCAGTTCGGGCTGGACTGTTCCCATGAGGCACAGGGTCAGACTGATTTGCATATGGCCATGTCTGAACTGGGGTGGTGGAGTGAGCTAAAGAATGATGATGGATTAAACCCAGATCAGTTGACTGGGGGTGAGTGTTTGATTGGCTCAAACGTTCCGTCCATCATCCCCTTTTGTATCGCTTTGTTCGCCCTAAGTTGGCGGGGGTATGCCCAGACGTGGGTCCCTTGCTCACTTTGCCACTGGATTCAAGCAAGCCTGGCTGATGACGGCTGGAATGCCAGAAACCGGTCCTAGGATGCTTGTTTCCGGTCCAGGGAAGACATGGCTTGGCAGTTCGGGCTGGACTGTTCCCATGAGGCACAGGGTCAGACTGATTTGCATATGGCCATGTCTGAACTGGGGTGGTGGAGTGAGCTAAAGAATGATGATGGATTAAACCCAGATCAGTTGACTGGGGTTGAGTGTTTGATTGGCTCAAACGTTCCGTCCATCATCCCCTTTTGTATCGCTTTGTTCGCCCTAAGTTGGCGGGGGTATGCCCAGACGTGGGTCCCTTGCTCACTTTGCCACTGGATTCAAGCAAGCCTGGCTGATGACGGCTGGAATGCCAGAAACCGGTCCTAGGATGCTTGTTTCCGGTCCAGGGAAGACATGGCTTGGCAGTTCGGGCTGGACTGTTCCCATGAGGCACAGGGTCAGACTGATTTGCATATGGCCATGTCTTAACTGGGGTGGTGGAGTGAGCTAAAGAATGATGATGGATTAAACCCAGATCAGTTGACTGGGGGTGAGTGTTTGATTGGCTCAAACGTTCCGTCCATCATCCCCTTTTGTATCGCTTTGTTCGCCCTAAGTTGGCGGGGGGTATGCCCAGACGTGGGTCCCTTGCTCACTTTGCCACTGGATTCAAGCAAGCCTGGCTGATGACGGCTGGAATGCCAGAAACCGGTCCTAGGATGCTTGTTTCCGGTCCAGGGAAGACATGGCTTGGCAGTTCGGGCTGGACTGTTCCCATGAGGCACAGGGTCAGACTGATTTGCATATGGCCATGTCTGAACTGGGGTGGTGGAGTGAGCTAAAGAATGATGATGGATTAAACCCAGATCAGTTGACTGGGGGTGAGTGTTTGATTGGCTCAAACGTTCCGTCCATCATCCCCTTTTGTATCGCTTTGTTCGCCCTAAGTTGGCGGGGGTATGCCCAGACGTGGGTCCCTTGCTCACTTTGCCACTGGATTCAAGCAAGCCTGGCTGATGACGGCTGGAATGCCAGAAACCGGTCCTAGGATGCTTGTTTCCGGTCCAGGGAAGACATGGCTTGGCAGTTCGGGCTGGACTGTTCCCATGAGGCACAGGGTCAGACTGATTTGCATATGGCCATGTCTGAACTGGGGTGGTGGAGTGAGCTAAAGAATGATGATGGATTAAACCCAGATCAGTTGACTGGGGGTGAGTGTTTGATTGGCTCAAACGTTCCGTCCATCATCCCCTTTTGTATCGCCATGTATCTGAATACACCTTTTTCATTTATAAACACTTGCTCCCTCCTCCCTTCTCCCCCTCCCTTTTCGTGAGCTTTGATCAAGCTCCTCTGCTGCTGGCATTCCCCCCTCCCTTCTCGCCCAGCCCTTCTTGTCTAACTTTCTCTCTCTCTCGCCTGCCTCTGCTGCTGGCATTCCCCCCTCCCTTCTCGCTCAGCCCTTCTTGTCTAACTTTCTCTCTCTCTCTCTCGCCTGCATTGGGTCGAAATCTGATTATGAAAAACAAGCACTGGTCGGCCAAAACGAGTTCCGTGCCCACCACCCTCGCATAAAGAACTGGCTCCGCTATGGCTGAAACGTGCCCCTTTCCCTGTGTCCGGTTTCTCTGCAGTGCTACAACGTGAAAACTACGGCGATTTTCTCCCGGGAAGAAAATGAACTGTTTTCGTGCTGTGGTTTTGGATAAGACATGATGCCCCTGGCCTCAGTGGTGCAGGAGCACTTCTGAGAGTGGGTCGTGCTGTGACCACTGGTAACAGCTCACTAAAAGCAGGGGTTTGAGAAATATCTACTCCGTAGCGAGTGAGTAGGCAGAGGAGTCACACTACTCCCCTGTTGAAGACTGTTTCCAAAAGGCTGATGGATCGAAACATGGGCGCCCGTGGTGCATTTTGGAGCATATTTTCCTAAAGATATTGGGAAAACTACACTTGAGTGTGTAGTACAGTTGTGCCTCGTCATTTGTGCAAACCACACTTTTTTTAAGTACAGCGTCTCATGTCTGCAATGCCCTTGCTGCAATAAAAGTGTTCAATGTAAAGTGCCCGGCTTCTCCTTCAAATTCGGTGTGTGCAGTATCAAATGCCCGAAATGAATAAAGCATAACCGGATACGCACTGTGAACGAACGTGGGCATTTCAGGATGAGATGAAAGCACACATCTGACATGGGACTTAACAGTGGTTTGTTGGAAACAGTTCCAGCCTCTGACTGCCTAAAAGTATGTCACTTGCTGCAAAAGAAAAAACTACAATAAATGCTTGTTTATTGCTCATTCTCCTGCCAAACTCTCTGCGAATTAACCTCTCTCTACCTCTCCCTCTCTACCTCACTGCCACTCTATCTCTGCCTCTACCCCTCTCTCTCTACACCTCTCTACCTCTCCCTCTCTCCCTCTCTCTCTCCCTCTCTCTCTACCTCTCTCTCTCTACCTCTCTCTCTCTACCTCTCTCTACCTCTCTACCATCTCCTTCTAACTCTCTACCTCTCTCTCTACCTCTCTCTCTACCTCTCTCTCTACCTCTTTCTCTACCTCTCTCTCTCTACCTCTCTCTCTCTACCTCTCTCTCTCTACCTCTCTCTACCTCACTACCTCTCTCTCTACCTCACTACCTCTCTCTCTACCTCTCTACCATCTCCTTCTACCTCTCTAACTCTCTACCTCTCTCTCTACCTCTCTCTCTCTACCTCTCTCTCTCTCTACCATCTCCTTCTAACTCTCTACCTCTCTCTCTACCTCTCTCTCTACCTCTTTCTCTACCTCTCTCTCTACCTCTCTCTACCTCTCTCTCTACCTCTCTCTCGCTCTCTCTCTACCTCGCTCTCTCTCTACCTCACTACCTCTCTCTCTACCTCTCTACCATCTCCTTCTACCTCTCTAACTCTCTACCTCTCTCTCTACCTCTCTCTCTCTACCTCTCTCTCTACCTCTCTCTCTACCTCTCTCTCTACCTCTCTCTCTCTCTACCTCTCTCTCTCTCTACCTCTCTCTACCTCACTACCTCTCTCTACCTCTCTACCATCTCCGTCTACCTCTCTAACTCTCTACCTCTCTCTCTCTACCTCTCTCTCTCTCTCTCTACCTCTCTCTCTCTCTACCTCTCTCTCTCTCTACTCTCTCTCTCTACCTCTCTCTCTCTCTCTCTCTCTACCTCTCTCTCTACCTCTCTCTCTCTCTACCTCTCTCCCTCTACCTCTCTCTCTCCCTCTCTCTCTCTCCCTCTCTCCCTCTCTCTCTCTACCTCTCTCTCTCTACCTCTCTCTCTCTACCTCTCTCTCCCTCTCTACCTCTCTACCTCTCTCTCTCTCTACCTCTCTCTCTCTCTACCTCTCTCTCTCTCTCTCTCTCTCTCTCTCTACCTATCTCTCTCTCTCTCTCTCTCTCTCTCTCTCTCTCTCTCTCTCTCTCTCTCTCTCTACCTCTCTACCTCTCTCTCTACCTCTCTCTCTCTCTACCTCTCTCTCTACCTCTCTCTCTCTCTACCTCTCCCTCTCTCTCTACCTCTCTCTCTCTCTCTCTCTACCTCTCTCTCTACCTCTCTACCTCTCTCTCTACCTCTCTCTACCCCTCTCTCTACCCCTCTCTCTCTACCTCTCTCGCTCTACCTCTCTCGCTCTACCTCTCTCGCTCTACCTCTCTCTCTACCTCTCTACCTCTCCCTCTCTACCTCTCTCTACCTCTTTCTCTACCTCTCTCTACCTCTCTCTCTCCCCCTCTCGCTACCTCTCTCTCTCTACCTCTCTCTCTCTACCTCACTACCTCTCTCTACCTCTCTCTCTCTACCACTCTCTCCCTCTCTCTCTACCTCTCTCTCTACCTCTCTCTCTCTACACCTCTCTCTACCTCTCTCTCTCTCTACCTCTCTCTCTACCTCTCTACCTCACTACCTCTCTCTACACCTCTCTCTCTACCTCTCTCTCTCTACCTCTCTCTCTACCTCTCTACCTCTCTCTCTACCTCTCTCTCTCTACCACTCTCTACCTCTACCTCTCTACATCTTTCTCTACCTCTACCTCTCTCTCTCTACCTCTCTCTGTCTACCTCTGTCCACCTCTCTACCTCTGTCCACCTCTCTACCTCTGTCCACCTCTCTACCTCTGTCCACCTCTCCACCTCTCTACCTCTCGCAACCTCTCTCAAATATAGCTACAACGTCTACGTATAATACGGTACACTAAGTGGCAGCCGCAGCCTAAAATCACTTCTTGTCCTTAAAAAAAAACAATCATTACCATATCCACTATATCTCCCCTTTATGACCTTATAAGTATTTACTTCTGCAGCACAATATCCTTTCGTCAACAACATCAAATGTTGCACAGCTAAACACTTATAAGGTCCCAAAGGCGAGACCTATTGGCTATGCCAATGCTTGTTTTATCTGTCTGTGTACTCGCATTCGGAAGTGTAAACTCAAAATGAAACCTTGTGAGTATCAACAAGCTTGCCTAAGGGGACCCTCCCTTAGGGGACTGGCAGGTATGCATGAAGGACATGCTGAGCGTCAAACTGCTGCTGGCGGGGAGGGGCAGTGCCTCATTCGAGCTCTGAAAGCGTCCATGGCAGGCTCACCCTTTTCAGTTGTCTTGCAAAAAGACTTCATTTGCCCAGTGCATTCAAAATGGAGGCTTATGACTCAAGGCGACGTCAACACCAGCAGGTACACACTAGTCTCCTTGCTTTGAATGGAGACTCTCTCGTTTATTTTTCTTACGCTCTCCTCCTATTTTCATCTCCTGGCAGTGTTGATTTTTTTTGTTAGTTAAGTGATGGGGGTTATGAGAACTTCTTCCGGGCGGTGGTATGAGTTCGGGAGACCGGAAGTGGTGGAACTGTGGAAGGTTTGGGGTCTCAGCACAGAGTCATGGCGCCGGGAAACAGCAACTAGTTGTCGGGTATGAACGTGGTGCTGTTCATGTCTTATGGTAGTTTGGTGAGGAAAACCAACAAGCACTGGCATAGCCAATAGGTCTCGCCTTTGGGACCTTATAAGTGTTTAGCCAGAGCTATTGGCTTTGCCAAGGTCTTTAAGCTATGGTGTAGGGCAGTGTGGCTGCTGTGCAGCATGTTGAAAAGTTATGGGTAGATATTCATTTGCACCATTACATCATATATAATTGTTTGAGGAATTTACTGTTGAACCTATTGGGTTACCCAGCTGTTGGCTGGCCCTTCTTCTGGACAAGTTTAAATCTTGCCTCCTGGGTCACAAAAGTATTTTCTTAAGAAATGTAAGGTGGCATGCCTTGGTGTGCGAGGAAATGGCTGATGTTGAGGGAAGGGTTTAAATGTAAACTGTGTATCATTGTTTCTAATAATGCATCTCTGTTGATTCAAACATGTCCGATGCATGAGTGGTCATTGTCGGACCATGATGTGCCTGGTAACAGAATGAGAGACATGTCAATAGCAAATTAATTCACATTACTAATAATACCTTGGTTTTGTTTGTTATGGTTTCGTTGATTCCCCCACATTATTACACACCTGGAAGTGCCGAGTGTACTTTGTGCAGTTCACAGCATATGAAACCTCAAGCCTCCACACTCAGCAAACCCTTCGTCAATCAAGGGTAGGTGGCGTGCTATAATCTCTAAGTGGGAAGGTGGTGGTCGTCGTCTTATGTTACATATATAAATATAACAAAAGTTAAATAGATGGTAGTGTAGAAGGATTTCTTGGAGTGTTCTTTGCCTCGTGGGTATCACCGTGACTACTGCAGGAAAAGGGGCATTTCAGCTTCACCTCTGCTGTGAATTTTCGTATTAAACGATATGTAGGATAAGCAAGTCTCTGGGACAGGATCCTCTGTGAATGTAGTGGACTGTCGATTCATTATCACCAGTGCGGCCATCTCCGTGTTCACTTGTTGTGCAGCTGCCTCCCTTGTCATCGCTGCAGCTCCCTCCTTGCTCACTAGTGCGGTCCTATGTCTGACCAACGAGAGGGGCTCAGTGGCGCAACACGATGGGGGGGAGGGGGTCTTCTGCTCAATGTAACGAGGGGCCACGAGTCTGCCATCTGTCACAGGTATAATGGCGGAGATATCCCCGTCTGCAGTAAATGACGCGGCGGAACAACACCTCCTTTAGATAAGCCTGAAAGACAGCTGCGAGTGGTGTGCGCGCACGCGTACGATATAAGGGAAAAAAAAAGCAAAAGTGAAAGCGAGAGCAGTCTTCACTTTTCAAGCACTGCACTCGTGCTTGTGGCACGCCGCTGCTCGCTCCCGCAAGGTGGATGCCGCCACAAGCACGAGTGCAGTGCTTGGAAAAAGTGAAGACCGACGGCTAAAGGTCCTCCTAGAGCAGCGCATGTGCGCTGCCTAGGCGAGACCTAAAAAACACTGGGAGCTGGTGTATTGCAGAGCATGGACGTTTGTTGCAGGAGATCACTTATCATGCTTTTTTGGAACATTCTTTATAATTGTCAAAAGCAAAACTGGAAGTCCCATAACAGTGTGCTAGGACACCCACAAAACGTTTTCGTTGGGGGCTGTAGGACACGCTGATTTCAATGGTCGAGTAGGCAGTCACCCGCTTTAAAAATCAATAGGTTGCTATAATGCGGGGCTCACACGCATCACGAAACACAAAGCGTTTCATCGTTAATGGATTTCTTATTTACCTACAAACAGTGCTTAATTTGGGCCGGTGCTTTCCGGTACTGGCACCCTTTTGTGACTCTGCAACTTATTTTTCTTTACCAGATTTTGAACGGTAACAAAAGAGAGAGGCATAAAAGGAACAGCAACATAGTGATCTAGGTAGAAAGAAGGAATGATGAGCATTAAAAATGCAATAGGTCTCGCCTTTCAGCCATTTGCTTTGCTATACAATACCATTAGCAAAGCAAATGGCTTTAACTTAATCAAAGGCGAGACCTATTGCATTTTCAATGCTTGTTTGGATATGGAGCGTCTCTCACAGCACTGAGCAGGTTGCCTTTAGGCCTAAATCCTTCTTCTGAAATGGAATGTCCCAGGTAAATCACCGATGTCATCGTTATTTTGCACTTGAATTTCTGTACTGTTAACCCTGCATCCATGAGTCTTTTAAATACGAGTCTGAGGGTATTATCATGGTCTTCCAGATTGCGTCCGTACACCAAGATATCATCTTGGAAGAACATGGAGCGGTCAACCCCCTTCAAAATTTATTGCATTACCTTCTGGAAAAACGCTGCAGCGGACGCTAACCCAAACGGCATCCTCCTGAACATGTACGCACCTTGAGGGGTTATGAATGCGGTGATAGGTCTAGATTCTGGGTGCAAGTCAACCTGGTGGTAAGCCATGGATAGGTCGATGACACTGAAATACTTCGCCTGGGACATGGTGCTGAGCATCTCATTTATGTTCGGCAGTGGGTGTCTTTCTATCCATATGCTCTCGTTGAGGCTCCTTAAGTCTACACACAGGCGAATCCCATCTCCACTGGCCTTGGCTGCGATCACGACTGGCGCCAACCACTCTGAACATTCCACAGGTTGTATGATTCCCATGTCACACAGTTTGTTAAGCTCTTTCTCTAGGGGCTCCTTCATCTGTTGGGGTACAGGACACAGTTTGTGTACCACTGGTTTGGCGTTGGTTTTAAGTTTCATTTTGTGCTGAAAGTCGTGTAAAAGGCCCAGCTCTTCCTGAAACAATCTAGGAAATTTGTCACAAATGGTGCCACCGCCCAGGTTACCTGTAGTCAGTAAAACCTGTTCTTCCTTGTTGGGATCCAGGATGATGCCCAGTTCCTTCTGGTGTTGCCATCCTAACAGGTTGGATCCCGACTCTACAATGTACACTTTTCCTTAAGTATCCCTGCATTTGAACCTAATCCGCCTCTCCTTCATGCCTAGAAGCGGTATAGGCTCTTTGTTATAACCTGTGGGTGCAATATCTATTTTCTGTAACGTGTTCCTCCCATGGCCCTCAAAACACTCATAATCATTTTTGTTTAACAACGTAAATGGGGAACATGAATCAGCAAACATGGTGACGGGTATGTCATTCAAAGATACATCACATTTGGGATAAATCATATTGACACTTCCTGAGCATTCTTTAACTTGTAATACATACTTATTTCCAACAGGCATTACACATTTCACTTCTTTACCCCAAGATCCTTCTACTCCCCCACCCTCCTTGACATGGGGGTCACCTTCCCTGCACACCCTTGCAAAATGTCCCCTTCTACTACACTTCTTGCAGGGCAATGAATGTTATTGGCTAGGTGGTTGCTACTACCACACCTGAGGTTTCTCTTGCTACTAGGGGCCTTGTTGTAACTCTTTTCTTTGCATTTTATTTTTAACACTTCGCTGTTCTCCTCATCTTCTTGACCTCAGGTGTGGTCTTCATTTCTTTAATGCATTTGGCCGTGTGTTCCACTGATTGTGCAATGGCAATAGCCTCTCTTAGGTTGGGGTTCTTGGCTAACAGTTTCTCCTGAATACGTACATTGTTGGTGCACCGCACTAACTGGTCTCTTATCAATGAATCTGTTAGGTTGCCAAATTCACACAATTGGGTGAGGCCTCGCAACGCTGCAATATAATTGGTTACGGATTCCTGTTTACCTTGCGCTCTGTTGAAAAACTTGTGTTGTTCCAACACTACATTTATTCTGTCCCCAAAGTGTGTGTCTAGTTTGACCATGGTGCTTTCAAAGATATCCATACCCTCAATAGCTTGACCTCCCTCATTTTGTGGTGCAGGTAACATTTCGTAAATCTTGCGCCCAAACACTCCCAAATTGTGGAGAAGAATATGCTGTTTCCGCATGGATGTGAAGCGCTCCCCACCAATGGCAATAAGGTATGATTCAAACAGTTTGACCCACTCTTTCCAGCTTATCTCTGGCTCTCCAATCTCATTTAAAAAAGAAGGTGGCTGGCTCATGCTGGCTGCCGCCATCATAGTGGGAAAAGTGGAGTTGCCTGCAGGACACAAGAACTGTAAGATGAGGTCTCACTGGGCTATTCAAACGTGGAAAGTAAGTTAGGTTTTATTTCAATATAATTTTATAACAAGTAACCCATAATATAGTGCAGAGCAGATAGGCGCTATAAATCGTGGCAAAAGCGAAGGTGAAGGAAACCCACCAGGTAGTTCTGAGCAGAAGGGTAACAAATGAAGCTGTAATGGAGAGCGTGTGGAAACAAGTCCCAGCTAAGTCCGAAATGAACGATTGGCAGCCAAAGTGGCAATGTTGAAGGCTCTCTACTTACAGTACAATGGAGAGCTGACGTTGTGAAGCTCGAAGCCGCATTCCATTCGTCGAATATCTAAGCCTGAAACTGACACGGCGATGGTAAGAGGCGGTATTACGTCAGCGCTGACAGGAAGACCGCGCACTTTCAGGAGAGTAGCGTCTCAGCTGTACACACCCCCAAACACGCTGACAGGACGGGGAAAGTGAAGAATGTTGCATTCGATGAAGCCGGAAGAGTTCGCCAGGATAGAAGGATAGCGCCACTCCTACAGGGATATACTTGGACTCCACCTCACCTCACTGACAGGAACGGGAAACGATGGCCGAAGTGCACCGAGAGGCAGGAGGAGCTGGAGACATACAGCTGGCAGGACGGGGAAGGCGATTGGACGGGACGCCGAGGAAGCCGGAGGCGCTCGCCGGGGTCGGAGGCAGACAGCTCCTCACCGCCGTTCCTCAGGGAGGATATACTACTGCCACACGGTCATCAGTCGCCACCCCGCTGCAAAAGGGACGCTGTTGTAGAGGACCGTGACGGGAACACTACCCCAATAGCCTCCGGGAGTATTGCCATGCACCCATAGCTCACGACAGGCAGAGGTGACAGGCTACCACTGGAAACACACGGAAAGTCCAGTCACGGGAGTGCACGTTACCTCCCTCCTTCACGGTAACCCGGTTCCCGCAAGTCTGATGTTTTCCTCTGCACTTCGTGCCCACGAAGAATACTGACAGATACGCTGAGGCACAGCCGGCTATTGCATACCATGAAGTTCCTTGAATGCAGGTAAGGTAACTGAAGAGATGCTTGAATAGCATGATAATCAGCGGTGAGATCCACGTGAGTCCGCTTGCTGTATTACTTGTAAGTCTTCATTCCTTTTCTCTTCTTCCCTGGTAACGGCAACCACCGACCAGTAACTCCTTTCTAATTTCTTATTCTGTATGGTAACTGGAGAGAGTACACAGAGGGGAGATGGCCAGGACTGCCCCCTTCGCAGTTTGTCATCGCCAGTGTTAGAAGTATTGATGACAGGAACCAGAGTAGGTAAAAGTACTGCTTTATTGGCCATCCACTCTCCACAACTGCAGTAAGATACCAACATTCTACTGTCAACTCCAAGAGGGAGAAACCAAGGAGAGGGGACGGGGAGGGGGGGGGAACGGAACAAACCATTATTACAGAAGAGGAAGATTATAACAATCACCAATACTCACTAGTCTGGAGGCAGTAGGCCCCCTGCAATTGGGTACGTTGCAGACATTGTCAAGCCTGGAAAAGGGCAACTGTATGAAATCAGCCACACCAGTGCAGACTCCAGGACACTGCTGTGCAGCCTGCATCTGCCCAACCCAATGGGGGTAGCTGCATGACTCGACTGCAGCAAGTAAACCTACTGTGAACGCGGACTGAGAGAGGGAGGCTGAGCCATAGACTTCCGCAGTGAAGAGAAATGGGACTAATAACTCAAATGGGGAAGCACTGCCCCGCACTGTTTTCTGCACCTGAAAGACCCTAGTATAAGAGTGAGACAGAAGGGGCAGAGTGAGGGGTCGGGCCAGACTTCCTCGCTGTATTAGCCTTGCACATACATATTGGGCATTTGATACTTATATTAATGTGTATTGTTGTGTCTTATTGTGTTATAAAGTAGTTTTCGTTTCACTAAGAGAAGCACTGGGCTTGGCAATTGTGTTATTGCACTTCTGGGTGTCTGTTGAGCTCTGAGCTTGTTGTACCCAACACACTAACCTTCTTGAGAAGCCTAGGACTGCTCAACATAGCTGCCACTGAGCTTCAAGTGCTGAAGAAGATTGTACTTGCCCTATTTTGCAGAACCATTGTAGTGTGAACTCGGGGACAGTAGAGGCAAACAACCCCAGCTCTAATGGCTCCAGTAGCCCCTCCCTGTCCCATGGACTCCTCAACGTGGCTTGATAGTTCATACCCTTTCAAAGTGTAAAAGTTGCACACTCCATTTCTACCAGCAGCATGATCATTTGGCCCACCAAAACTAAATTCGAAACCATCCTTAGGTATTTTGGTCTCTATTCAGACCTTGGTGAAAGAAGTGGTACCTGCTTGCCACCCACTTCCTGACTATCAAGTACAAGATAGTGGTGGAGGAGGTGATACAGCCAATCACGTACCCAGATGCGCACTTCCACTAGTGGCCCTCGTTTAGGTTGACAGTAACTTGCAGAAAGGTTGGTGGTGGGGTGTCAGTGGACTCCACTGCCTGTGCTAATTGTAGCCCCCTTTCTCGCTATCTCCTGGTAGCTCCCTGTGCCATTTTCTCCTGGGGCCTAGGGATTTCCCTCGGATGCTATGAATGCATGGCACACAGGGAAGTGAGGTGATGAATAACCAGGGTCTCATGGAGCCGTGGGATCTTGCATCACTTTGCCACTCTATGGCACACTGATAATCATTAGAATTACTTTTCCTTGTGTGTGCAATAGCCCTCTAGCAAAAACACGAGTCCAGGAGATCCTTTGCTAGTACTGTGCATGCCCACAGTGCCAGTGAGGTAACTTTTGCGATCCTTTTTTTTAAGACATGGTGTTTGCACGCCAGGGGAAGGATTACTTTGGCACCTCACCCTGGGTTTCTTTGTGCAGTGGTTGGTTCGGTATTGAAGATACTTATGAACAGAGACAAACTAACAATCAATACCACAAATGGTGATAGTCCCAGTGAAATGAATACAGAATCAATCTTCAGCCTTTCCTCCTTCACTCTGTCTGAAAATGAAATCAGTTTACTCAGTAAAGGATTTTTGTTTGGCTCAACAGTTATTGAATACCAATTTGAAACTAAACCAGAGGTCTGCCTTTATTCAGACTAATCTGGTTAAAATACTTCTTCATGGATAATACGATGATGATCATTTAAAGTTCAGTGGATGCTAGGCATGTGCCAAATAAATGGTGAATGCCACTATTGCCAAACTTGTGGTTTGTCCACCACATTGAGTGGTCAGCGAAGTGGCAGGTTTCTGATAGCGCACCTTGTTGGAAATGGTCCTTTCTGTGGGGTCACCCCAAAACTAAATGCCTTCCTCCTCCCCTTTTTTTTTTGCTGAATTTGTTTTTGTTTGCTTTAAGACTCTGTGCACTTTACCACTGCTAAACAGTGCTAAAGTGCTCCCTCCTTAAAACATAGTAGAATTGGCTTACATCCCATTTGCATATTTAATTTACCTATAAGTCCAGTGTAGAGTGCACTACATGTGCCCAGGGCCTTTAAACTTAAATGCTACTAGTGGGCCTGCAGCACTGTTCGTGCCACACACTTGAGTAGCCATTTAAACATGTCTCAGGCCTGCGATTGCAGAGCCTGTGTGTGCAGTTTTAAACTGCTATGTCGGCCTGTCAAATTAAACCTCTTGACCGGCCTAAACCTTCCTTTTTAACACATATAAGTGACCCCTAGGAAATGGCTTGGACAGTCCAAGGTGCAATGTATTTAAAAAGCAGGACATGTACTTTTAAGTTGTGCATGTCCTGGTAGTGAAAAACTCTTTAATTCGTTTTTCACTACTGGAAGGCCTATATCTCCCAAAGGTTAACATTGGGATCACATTTTATAAAAGTAATTTCCAAAAGGGAAGATATATTTGAGTCATGTTTGTTGTCTCTGGAATGCTAATTCAAAATCCTAACTTATGGTGAAGGTGTATTTTAAATCACAATTCTGAAAATGCCACTTTTATAAAGTTTCACATAACAGGAGTATGGCTGTGATTATTCAACATTCATCTTTAGAATAACCAGGTCAAGTGAATCCGTTTTCTTGACCCATGTATTTATTTTACAATTTATTCAGTAATATTTTAAGCGACTTATTATGAACTTTATACATATCATTAAAGGGCCCCTTCTCAACTTTTTTCCAATGAGCAAATGTACCACAGGACAAGATAAGAATATTAATTTCAAATACCGTACATAACAAAAATTAATTGAATAAATAACTGTGAGTTGTGCAACAAAAACATATAAAGACATCAACTAAAATGATGATTCCATATAAAATTAATACTTACAACGTAGACCTATTTGGGACATTCAGAACCAGTCAAATGATCTATTCAAAACCAGAGGTGACAATCACAATTGTTCTCAGTGCCATGACCCTCTTAGTAGACGCTTGGGAGTTTCAAAGTTATTTAACTGGAGTGGGATTTCCATTTAATGTGTTTCCCCACAAATCAAACTGATGATTTTGTCAAGAAACCCCTGAGGATTGTCGTCGACGCGTTTCGAACTGGTACTTGTTTAGGGTTCTCATCAGGACCCTGACTGGTCAAAATTTGTGTAGGAATAATGCATAGACAGTGTTAACTGATGACAATCTTACCTTTTTAACTCGGTTTAGCAACCTATTTACCCATAGGTATGTACCTTGTGTCCTCTTGGACAGACCGATTCAAAGAATTATTCATGGATTCCTCAAAACTTCTTTTCCGGCAGCCATGTGAATTTCTTTTACTGGCCCTCACTATAAAAAAGAAGGAAGGAATTCATTGGAATTAGCTTACAAGTATCGTGAATCGATGTTGTGTTTGAGGCTGAGAGCTTGTCATCTTTGATTATCTTGTTACGTGTTACGTTGAAACACGATGGATTTATTTGTAACACGATAGAAAGGGGAATCGTCGTTTCAAGTTTTATTTTCCCGAGCGCTGCTTGTCTGGCTCATAGCTTGGCTGTGGAAATGAAGAAGTCCCTTCATCTTCAGCAAGCGTGACTCTGGAAGACGCGCTGGAACTGGCTCACCACATTGTTTCCGTTCATTGCCGGATGGTTAAAGACTATGAAATCGAGCTTCAGGGCAAAGCATGTTATGACTTTTCAACCAGTCATAATCATTCTGGCGTTGTGCACCTGTGTCCCTGAACTGCACCATGTCTGTCCTGTTTTTTTTAGGAATGAAAGCATATTTATTTATTTATTTATCAAAATATGCTCTATTTCTCCAAACCTGTTGTGGTATCTTTTTGTGTGGTGTTTTCACTGTTCTGCATTTTTGCCAGAAAACAGTTTAATGATCAAGGACGTTGTTAAGCTTGGGAAAGTTGTTGTGAGTGAAATAATCGCTTATTCAACTAAAATAAATATAGTCATTACAACTTGTCGAAAGATAGAATATAGAATGTCATGCTCAAATAACATAAATATTATAATCAAACCGCAGATAAGAGTGGTGAGATTATTTTACAAGACCATGTTGAATATGAAAATGAAATCATAAGCCCTTTAAGTAATCATTGTCATTACTAACTAATGAAAAAGGATCCGTCAAAAGATATTGGTTCCCTGATTAGAAATTGCACTGATGGAGCACTGAAGCACAGCTGGATCAGTGAAATAAAATATTTCTTCCTGAAGAATCCTGACACTAAAATCCCCACTATATATACAATACCTAAGGTGCATGAAAATATCACTAAGCCACTGGGGGCCCTATTACAGCTAAAGCATCCTTTTCCTGTTTGCACTACGGCGCACCTTAAGGTGGGTGTGCCAGATGCAAAGAGGGAAAGTGCACCCTATGAGGAAAAAAGCGCTGTCCCTAGGGAAACACATTCAAGAGAAATTCAGAGCAGATGTTTAAAAGCTGCTCCGTGTTTCGCTTTGTAGGCGGCACCCACCTGCATTTTAAAGAAGGATTAGAGATCCCCTTGCAGGCATGTGCAATGAGTCACTGCACCCGCCTGCAAGGAGATGTTTGGGGGATCCATGTGACCCCCTTTCATCCCTCCAGAGGGCTGCCTTTCGGAGGCGCACTGAAAGTGCACCACCTTTTTGTGGCGCTCCTAAAGGCATGTTTACCTCTGCACCCGCGCCCATATACGGCGTGTGCGCAGAGTCAAAGAGAGTCCCTCATTTGCATGGGGCCTTCTTGTAGCTACGGTATAGAGAACCTCAGCCCCAATGTCCTGCTAACAGAGGCCCTCCAAGTTACTGAAGATACTTTAATCCAACGCTGTAAGTCACATTCAGTGCTAGCATGCCAGAATAACACTTGAAGAAAAATGTCCTCTTCGAAGACTCCTTTTATTTAATGATTAAGGACTGCATTCTCTCTCAAACTGGTAAAATAGAGGGTGTTTCTGTGCATAGAGGGCCGGGGCTGTAAAAGCTGCGCTTGCAAAAAATCCTGTCTGGAGCGTTCCATGTAGGGATTTCACCTAGATATGACACCTGTAAAGCAGGAGGGCAAAGCTATTTGAGAAAATAGTGCTCGGAGGCTGTAAATAAAGCCTACCGAGTAACAACACACGTAACAGTGGGTGTCGCCATCGGAGGTTACAAAATGAGACAAGGCGGTACTAAGGAGGGACTACTAAGCCTATTGACCAATGAACAGCCACAGTTTACAGTGGACAATGATACAAGCCAATGAAAAACATGGGTGGAGCTTCAAGTCCCTACCTGAATACAGCATGCATCGCAGAGCAGCACATGCGCTGCCCATGCTCTGCCCATGCTCGACCTTAAAATGAGTGGATGTTTGTCCCCTTTTCTGTGTAATTCTGAATTTACCAGGCTCTCCTGCATTGTTTGGGATTTTTCAGTTGCTACCTTAAAACAATTTGTATAATTGCGTGAAATTTCAGGAAAATTAAGTGTAATTACACAAAATTAAAATCTAGCATTTGGTGCTGTTTCTAGCACGAAATGAATCTTCAGGTCTACTTTGGATGCAAGGACGCATTTAGCATTAAAAATAGAGCAAAAAAAAAAAAGCACCATGAACAACAGGCACCTGCTTTCTCTTGTTCCCATGCATTTTCAATACATTTTTACCACAAATGATATATTTACGTGGCGTTCTAGCATAGCTTCAGGAAACACGAGTAACGCAAAATTACCACAATTACGCTACATTAAGCTACATTAAGCTGACATGATCAAAATTTTGCCTTGAAAAAATCCCAGTGCAAATGCAGAGTTAAGAAGAAAATGAGAATGTGCTGATGGGGTGCTAAATTCTAATAAACCAAAAAATGTACCAAATATCTCAGATTATACGATGGTCTCGTCCCTCCCATTGCCATTGAAGTCAAAACATGTTCCTTTCTTAGCATGGATGAATTTGTCCTTTTCTATCAGAAACTACATGGAGCATTGGTGCATTTGGGAAGACATTTGTCCCAGGTAGCTGCAGCATCGTAAGAAACGTTGCAATGTGAAGCCCCATTCAAATGAACCTGAAAGAAAAACCGGTGATGTCTTCAAAGTAGATGTTAATGTGCACTGACCTCACAGATGCGAGTTGAACTCTTAACCTTTAACTTGTGAAGTTAATTAGGGGCATATTATCAAGAAACGGCGTTAAAATTATCGCCGCTTTAGCGGCAGAAAACTGCTGCTAAAGCAGCGATAATGCGTCCATTTCTAACGATAATGGCATTACTCCTAGTCCTACTCCCTCGCCTTCCTTCGGTACCTGAGGCCCCGCCTCCCACCCAGACCCACCCCCAGCATAAAAACTCTGCCCGCCCCCACCTCCACCTGTACGTAAACAAGCCGAGCTAGCACTCAGTTGAACCGCACCGGGAGGGAGGGAGGGTCCTCGAAGGAAGGCGAGGGAGTAGGACTAGGAGTAATGCCATTATCGTTAGAAATGGACGCATTACCTCCCGTCCCTCCCTCGCCTTCCTTCAGTACCTTTGAGGACATAGCAAGCAGAAGAAAAACAGAGACGGACAACTGAGTGATAAAGAACACCAAAATTTAATACAGTGCCCCAAACACAGCAGATCAACGTCCCTGGTCCCGCATAGAGGACAAGACCCTGTGGCCCAGAACAGTATCCAAACGCTCCAGACTCGCAATCCGATAGTGACGGACAAAAGTAGAGGGAGAAGACCAGGTCGCCGCCCTACAGATTTCCACCACCGAAGCCCCCTGCAACTCAGCCACCGTAGCCGCCATACTGCGAGTGGAATGCCCCTGAACCCCCACAGGAGGATCCACCCCCTTAAGATGGTAAGCCATCAAGACCGTGGACCGAATCCAACGACTCAAACTGGACGAACACACCGGGAAGGAGCGAGAACTCCCGAGATGACGGAATGTCCCTGCTCAACAGATCCGCCCGCACATTGTCCACCCCCCGAATGTAGAGAGCCGACAGACCCAGCACCCAGACCTGAGCCCACCGAAAGAGGACGCTGGCAATCAAGTTCAAGGACTGGGACCTGGTCCCCCCCTGACGGTTGACATAGGACTTCGCCACCAGATTGTCCGTCTGAACCAACACCCAATGACCCCGCAGAGAGTCCTGAAAGTGCACCACGGCAAGCCCAATCGCCCTCAACTCCCGCCAGTTGGAGGACCTCCGGGAGTCCAGCAGGGACCAGCACCCCTGAACCTGATCCGACCCCAGCCAAGCACCCCACCCGGACAGGCTGGCGTCCGTAGTCACCAAAGCGGAGCCGGAGGAGCCAGCGAAACCCCGGCCAGAAGTTGACTTCGGCTGAGCCACCAGGATAGCTCCCCCCGGATCCGGTCCGTCATGAAAGTGCACCACGGCAAGCCCAATCGCCCTCAACTCCCGCCAGTTGGAGGACCTCCGGGAGTCCAGCAGGGACCAGCACCCCTGAACCTGATCCGACCCCAGCCAAGCACCCCACCCGGACAGGCTGGCATCCGTAGTCACCACAAGCGGAGCCGGAGGAGCCAGCGAAACCCCGGCCAGAAGGTGACTTCGGCTGAGCCACCAGGATAGCTCCCCCCGGATCCGGTCCGTCATGGGTAGCAGGGACAGCAGACTCTGAGACCCCGGAGACCAACCCAACAGGATCCAGTTGGCCAGGCAGAGGAGATGAAAATGAGCCCAGGGAACCAGAAACACCACAGAAGCCATGTGCCCCTGCACCCGCAGCCACTGGACCGCCGGAGGAGCCTCCCGGGACATCAAGGCCCGAACCTGCGACTGAAGAGAGACCATGTGCTTGACGGACAAGGTAACATGGCCGAGCAAAGTTTGAAAACGAGCCCCGATGAACACCATGTCTTGAGAGGGGACCAAAGAAGACTTTCCCCAGTTCACCAAAAAGCCGTGCCCCTGAAGAACCTCCAAGGCCCTCCCGATGTGAGTGAGCAAAAGAGACTCCTCCGCAGCATGCAGCAAGAGGTCGTCTAGATAAGGATGAACGAAAACTCCCCCTGCATGAAGGAGAGCCATGAGCCAAGAACTACCGTCCCATCTCGCTCCTTCCGTTTCCGGCCAAAGTCATCGAGAAGACCGTCAACAGACAGCTTGCCGCCTTCCTCGAGACGAATGGATCCCTCGACCCCTCGCAGTCCGGGTTTCGGGCCAACCACAGCACCGAGACCGCCCTTATCGCAGCCACCGACGACATCAGAACCCTAACCGACAACGGGGAAACAGCTGCCCTCATCCTCTTGGACCTCTCCGCGGCGTTCGACACCGTCTGCCACCGCACCCTAGTGAAGCGCCTCAGCAACATCGGAATCCGAGAGAAAGCACTGGAATGGATCATCTCGTTCCTCGCCGGAAGAACCCAGAGAGTCCGCCTCCCCCGTTCAGATCCGAAGCCACCGAAGTCATCAGCGGCGTTCCACAAGGATCTTCACTCAGTCCAACCCTCTTCAACGTCTACATGAGCCCCCTCGCAGCCATCGCACGCCAACACAACCTCAACATCATCTCCTACGCCGACGACACCCAGCTGATCCTCTCCCTCACCAACGACCCCACCACCGCCAGAGCCAACCTACACGACGGGATGAGAGACGTCGCCGACTGGATGAGGAACAGCCGCCTTAAACTGAACTCAGACAAGACGGAAGTCCTCATCCTGGGCTCATCACCCTCCGCCTGGGACGACTCCTGGTGGCCCCCGGCCCTGGGCACCGCGCCCAAGCCAACGGACCACGCACGCAACCTGGGCTTCATCCTGGACTCCTCCCTGTCGATGACCAGACAAGTCAACGCCGTCTCATCTTCATGCTTCAACACCCTGCGCATGCTCCGCAAGATCTTCAGATGGATCCCCACTGAAATGAAATGAAATGAAATGAATTTGTACTTGTAAAGCGCACTGCTACCCTGAGGCATCCTGGCGCTGAACGCATACCGCTGTGGAACCCTTCCTGGCTTTTCCCTGTGAAATGTCCACTCCTGGGCACCCCCAAGGTGAAGCCAGGCATCCCAGCGCTGGTGGGGCCGTTGTGGAGATTAAGCAAGCTATTGCCCAGAGTTGCAGAGTGGGACCCATGATTAGAATAGGCACCGAGGCGAGAATTATCATGTCTGAGGAAGTTGAGCCCAAGACCCGCCGAGGCGGGAATTGAACCCTGGTCCTGGGCCAGATCTCTGCATCAGGGTCTGCCGCTCTAACCATTGAGCCACACTTCTCCACTGTGTCTCCACTTCCTGAAACCAGGAAGACCGTCACCCAGGCACTCGTCACCAGCCGACTGGACTATGGGAACACCCTCTACGCCGGAACCACAGCCAAACTTCAAAAAAGACTCCAGCGCATCCAGAACGCCTCCGCACGACTCATCCTGGACATCCCCCGACACAGCCACATCACCGGACACCTGAAAGACCTGCACTGGCTCCCCGTCAGCAAGAGAATCACGTTCAGACTCCTCACCCACGCACACAAGGCCCTCCACGACCTGGGCCCAAAGTACCTCAACGACCGCATGACCTTCTACACGCCCACACGCCAGCTACGATCAACCAGCCACGCCCTCGCCACCGTACCACGCATCCGCAGAACCACCGCCGGAGGAAGATCCTTCTCCTACCTGGCAGCCAAGACCTGGAACTCCCTCCCCACTCACCTTCGGCGAACCCAGGACCATCTCTCCTTCAGGAAGCAGCTCAAGACCTGGCTGTTCGAGCAGTAACTTACCCCCTCCCCCAGCGCCTTGAGACCCTCCCGGGTGAGTAGCGCGCTCTATAAATGCCGTGATTGATTGATTGATTGAGAGGTGCCAGGACCTTTGTGAAAACCCTGGGCGCGGACCTGAGGCCGAAGGGAAGCACGCAAAACTGAAAATGGTAGTCTCCCACAGCGAACCTCAGGAAACGCTGAGAAGAAGCGGCAACAGGGATGTGCAGATAGGCGTCTTCGAGATCCACGGAGGCCAGGAAGTCGCCAGGCCGAACCAGAGGAATGATGGCCTGAAGAGTCAACATGCGGAAGTGAACGGGCCGAACCCAGGAGTTGACCCACTTGAGATCGAGGACAGGCCGAAAGCCGCCGGTCACTTTCCGCACCAGAAACAGAATGGAGTAGGTCCCCGTCCCCATCTCCTCGACAGGAACCCGGCAGATGGCATTCTTGGCAAGCAAACAGGACACCCCGTCCAGCAGAGCCACCCTGCGGGGACCGGAGACAGGCACCGGAGTCAGCCGAACCCCTGAATCCGGCGGAACCTGCACAAAGTCGATCACGTACCCATGACCCACAGTGCTCAGGACCCAGCCATCCGAAACGTCCCGCTGCCAACGAGGAAGAAAATGCCGAAGACGACCACCCACCGGCAGGGAACCGGCCAGACAGTAGTTGTCAGGGACCCTTCTTGGCAGGGCCTTTAGGCGCGGAGGCAGCGTGCTTGGGAGAAAAACGGGGCTGAAAACGCCGCCTGCGGAAAGACTGACGAGAATCACGCTTTGGGGAAGAACGAGGGGCCCTATTCCAAGGCCTGCCAGACGGAGCCGATCCGCCCTTATAGGGCAAGGCATGCTTCCGCTCCTTGAAAGCCTTCGAAATCATGGCAGGCAATTGGTCCCCAAACAGAGCCAGTCCATCAAAAGGCAACTTCAACAGAGCCGCCTTCTCCCCAGGATCAGCCTTCCAGGACCGGAGCCAGAGGGAACGACGCGCCGCCACCAAAGCTCCAGTGGACATAGCTGAAGACTTTATCACGTCCGATGAAATGTCCGCCAGCAGCCTAGCCTGCTGCTCCATAGCAGCCAGGAGGTCAGAGCATTCAGACCCCTCCTGAACCGCGGCAGCCAATTTCTCGAAATCTTGCACCAAAGACTGCGCCGAGTAGGCAGAGAAAAAGCTAGCCCGCAGCGCCAGGTTCCCAGCTGCAAAGGAGCGTTTAAGGCCAGAGTCCACCTTCCTATCAGTAGCATCCGCCGGGTACAATCCTCAGGCAGAATCGCAGTTTTGCCTATCAGAGTGGCCAGGATAGAGTCCAGTTTCAAACTGTGAGGCAAGGGATCCTCCCCTCCAAAAGGTAAAGCTTCTGAAGGAAGCGAGGGACCTGCAACTTATCGATCTCACGCCACTCCTCAACACCATGTCCTTGACCGGACCCTGAAAGGGCATGCCCAACTTGGAGGGAGAAGCATACTGAGGAAAAAGACTCCCATCCGTCTCCCCCAGCTGGAACGGAGGGAACCCCAAATTGTCCCGCACATGAGCCAGAACATCCCACCTCTCCTCCCTGGAGATATACTTTCCCCCAGAGGAGGTAGAAGGACCCTCCTCATCCGACAGGGAAACTGCCCCAGCAGGATCCAGCGAGCGAGGCTGCGAAGGAGCAGCAGGCACCGGACGAGCCAAGAGAGCCTTAGCCACAGCAGCCTCAATCATGCCCTGCACTTCATCCTTGGACATGAGAGGCACATCACCCCCAGAAAGGCCCCGACTCCGAGGGCGCTTGGGGGGAACAGGAGAATCCGCAGGAGAGGAAGAAGAGGAAGAAGAAACCAGGTTGTTCCTCTTGAACACACGTTTGCGACCCATGGCAGCAGAGGAATGGAGAAGCAACTCCCCGGCACCTAAATGTAGTGAAAACCCACCAGGCACCATCCAATGAATGCCCAGGCCAGGAAACTGCCAAAAACAGGAAAGAAACCAACAAAATGCCAGCCAAAATAAAAGATCGGGCACAAACCCGTCCTACCAGGTCTCCAAGAAAGAGTGCAGTCCGAGAGGAGGCAGCCACGACAGCCCGACCCGGAAACACAGCCCCAGCCACAGGAGGACCGCCCAACAACGCAGCGGCTTCCTGAGCCACCGCTCCGCCCCCATACCACGAGGGAGATGAGGAGAGGAGGCATCGCCAGGAGAACGCTGCCGAGGGCACCGCCGTCGCAGAGAACCAACTCGAAGACTCCCCGGCACCGCCACAGGGAGGAACTGAAGGTAAGTCTCACTAGGGAGACAGAAAAAAACAGGTGGAGGTGGGGGCGGGCAGAGTTTTTATGCTGGGGGTGGGTCTGGGTGGGAGGCGGGGCCTCAAAGGTACCGAAGGAAGGCGAGGGAGGGACGGGAGGTAATGGGCTTGATAATATGCCCTTGAGAATACCAATAGAAGCCCATGTTCTGGTGTCAACATGGGCTTCTATTGGAATTCTCAAGGGCATATTATCAAGCCCATTATCGCCGCTTTAGCGGCAGTTTTCTGCCGCTAAAGCGGCGATAATTTTAACGCCGTTCTTGATAATATGCCCCTAAGTTTTTCTATTGCAAATTTGATACATTCCTCGCAAATAGGATCCATGTAAACTACAAAAAGGTTTTTGAATGTGGGTATTCATATTAAAAATAAGGGGCATATTATCAAGCCCCAGCGATAATTATCGCTGAGCGCGCTTAGCACGCTTTAAATTATCGCCGGCTATTGCTGGAATATATTGCCAAGCTAGCGCTGTATTATCAACGCTTAGCGCTATGGCGATAAATATTCCAGCGATAGCGGGGTTTTCCATGGAACATCGCTGGTTTTCCAGCGATGTTCCATGGAAAACGGCGATAACTTGATGATAAGGCCCTGTGGCCTTAGCCCCACAATCCACCTCCCATGTTAGGTATGCCTTAGTCAGGAATTTAACAGACGTTAAATTCCTGCGTTAAGGCATAGTTAACGTGATTTCAAATATCGCTAACCCTCGTTGATAATATCGCGAAGCTGGGTTAGCGATATTTTCACATGGAGTTTTGTCAGGCACGCCTCCTTTGCATCTCATTAACGATGCGAGGCGTGCTGACAACGGGCGCTAAGGCAAGGAAACACGCGTGTCGTTGTTGATAAAGCGATAATATTATCGCCGCTTTTTGTCCGAAAACAGACGCTAAAGCGGCGATAATTTTATCGCGGCCCCTTGATAATATGCCCCCAATACTTTTATGCCTCCTTTAATTTGTTGCAAGAGATAAAAATTCGTAAATAGCCATCAAGTTTCAAAGTTGCATGGAAAGAGTTTCTAAGTAAACGCACAAGAAAATGATGCATCTATTTTCAGGGCTAGCAGCACTTGCGAAGAAATGTTGCCACTTTTGCAGGGAAAAGCTTCGCCCAGGCATAAATGCAGGTAAAAAGACAGACGGATCAATAATCATGAGCTATGTAACTCGTCACCCACATAATAAAAACTCTTCACACCCCAACTGTAGTCTCAACCTTTCGTCTCCAAGATCATTCATTCAAGTGTTCACATCTCGAAATCCTTTCATTGGTTATATTTTGTGATATTGTCCTGCTATATTCTAATAGAAACGACAGACTTGGGCCTTCTTCGTTAGCTTTTAATTGTGTCGGTTGTCTGATGCTAATATGGCTGTCTCTGTATTTCCAGTCTGAAATCTTCAAATATTTGTTATCTGATGTCTGACAGAGATTCTCAGACAAGTGGCTGGCAGATGTCTACAAAGACTAGAAAGGCCCTGTGTTCTGTCACTCTTCCAGCCTAGGTGTCAGGCTATCCTGGAACATGGAATTTAACATCTACTTGAAAAACAATTACCTTTGCCCCAGCAGCCCTTTGCTTCCCATCTTACGTCGATGACGCAGCTTCATATCCAGGAAGCCATTCTTCAGGCAACATGCATCTAAGCACCATAAATGGACTTTAGAAAAGTGAACTTAAGACAATTGGAGGAGTAGAAACATTAAAAGGCAGTTTTGCATGGGCCGCCCCCAAAGGAGGCCTCGAGGGCCGGTTTGGGCTTCTATTGAGCACCCAAAGGCAAGAGTGGGCTACCCCTCGCGGGAGAAAGCGCTCCAAAGAGGCGCTGAAGCACCTGGCCAATGGGGGTGGGGGGGCAGGTGACTTTTGAAACCCCCCAATGGGGGAAGCCGCCTTCATTGCAAAAGGCAATGGTGGGGTTATAAGGCACCTCTCCCCACAGCACAGCTCACTTACCGCACATCGTGGAGCTGGGGGAGCGGCGCACCAAGAAAATCATGAGAGAAGAAAAGATTTACCTGTGAAAGTTCTGGCGATGTCAAGGAGTGGCGGCTCACAGTTGGAGGGGTCCTGTCAGCGGAGTGACGAGGCTGAAGGAACATCACCAGCTCCATTGCCAGGCGACATGTCCCGAGAAACCCAGAGGCGCCACGCCCCCAACCTCCACCAGGATCCGTTTCACCGGGTTGCAGCGGCATTGAGGAAGCAGACGGCGACCGTTGTGGGGGTCGGCGGAAGACGCACGTTGTCTTGGTGTCGGTGAGCCCGACCCTCAGCCCCTCGAACGCATGGTAACGAGCTCTCCTTGCGAGCGTCGGTCCCACACTCCCGCCTCCGCTCGTTGCCAGTCGGAGTGTCCCGGTGGGTCTTGCTCCTTGGAAAGGAACCCGAGCCCGGGTCATTGTAGCCTGAATTGACGAGCGCGGAGTGCCTGGAGGCATCACCATCCCACCCGCATGGCCAGCGGGGAGACAAGGCGTTCGACCAGTCCTGCGGGCCGCACTGTCCACGGCAGGCCGGCCGTCCCACGCTTCACCACTGGAGTCGAAGCCTCAAGAGTGGCAGCAGAGGTGAGGGAGCGAGGGTGGGGGGCATGGTAAAGAGCCTGCAGGAGCCTTAACCACTTAACCGCGGCACGAATTCCGCCGCGGTGCAGCAGTTTAAAAGAGTGGGCGGGGCCGCGTCGGCCAACGGACGTGCGCAGCACTAGCGAGGAAGTGCTCGTGCCGGCCGTTGGCCGACGGAAGCACGGAAGGGGTTAAAGGGATGCAGACTAGGAGGGACCACGGCTGGAAAGCTAGATAAAGAGGCAAGCAGGGGGAGGAATGTTCGTGCATCAGCACCGGGGGAAATCGCTAATCGAGTTCAGGCCTGAGGTGTTTGTTAGTGCAGCCCAACCCCGAGCCTACCAATCAAAAAAAAAAAAAAGAAGATAAAAAAGAAGCAAACAAAGACAAACAAGGAGCAAGAAAGCTAAATACATTTGACTGAGGGTTTGGTACATAAAGGAGCGGCAGGACCCCGCTGAACTCCCAAAAAAAAAGAGAAAGAAAAGAAGGGTATAAGGACAAACAAAGAGCAAGAAAGCAAAAGAAATTAGACTAAATATTTGGTGCATAAAGTGAGTGGCAGCACCCCGCTGAACTCAAAAGAAAAAAAAAGGGGGGCTGTTTGCCATAAGGGACTGTAAGATTGTGGGCTGGGGACAGCCCAAACAGTGGGTGACGCAACCCAGCCCTTACAACCAGAATGTAGGTGAACAACCAGGAGAGTTGGGAGATTTATTGCGACAAATCGAGGCGGCATCTGAAGTACATGGGCCAGCTGCTTGCAGTCGCACCTGGACCAGGACGCCGGTAAAGGAACAAGCAATCAGCTGACGGAGGGGCCACCGAATGACAGTGGCCGGCCAGCGCCCAGGAAGCGACAGAGGGCCTCAGCAAGAGCACCAAATAAGACAGCAGCTAAGAAAGGGTGCAAGAGGGTCGACCTGCCGCCTGTAGCCATCCAGGCGACAGCAGGTCCTAGCAGAGAAACCAGCAGCACAGTAACAAGTGGTGAGCATATCGGCCCGATAGTCCAGGAATGCTTAAAATCTTTTGCACCTTTGTTGCTCAATGGCTTAGTCGAACAGGGTTGGGGCACAATGGACCCTCGGCCACAAGGGGGAATATCGGGGCTACCATGGCATCTAGTGGATCCAGGTTGCTCGCGACAGGAGTGTTTACAGGGCCAATAGACAGGACAGGACAGTGGGGCAGGTGGCCCCGGGCGATTAGGCATCCTGGGTGCGCATGAGATAAGTAGGGGAACAGGGTCCCCCGTAGCGGCATGGGGCAGTACAAGCAGGGTGAGCAATCCAGCAAGATCAGGCCAAACCCCAGAGACATACGCAAGGCCATCACAGGGCCCCGCATCAATGACCACGTGGGCTACGGGGTTGGCAAGCCTCATCCCCTTAGCAGTAATGGAAAGGATATGGAGGAAGGAATTCATTGACATTTTCTTATTATTAGAGATACAGTTGGACCTGACCTTATGTGATAAAAAAGAGGAAGATAGAAGGGAAAGGAGAAGGGAGAGAAAGGAAAGGAATTTCGATAACTGGTTAGACCATAATTCGGCGACCTATAGACTTTCCAAGATTGGCCTTGCTCATCGACACACTTCAAGAAATTGCCAGGGACATATTCGAGCCAACTCTGTTCAGGACGGCCTTCGCGACCGCATTCTTTGGGGCATTTAGACTCAGCGAACCCGGCGCAGCAGAGGTAGAGCTGCTCCTGAGACGGTCAAAAACAGACCAGGCCGGCAGAGGTGCATTGGTACGGCTGCACTGCATCAAGGACCCCAGATACTGCGCAGTCTGCTGCCGCCTAGCGTACATGGTGATACGACCCACAGGGGAAGGCACACTTTTCAAACATAGCGATGGGCACCTCTTAAGTAAATTTTAGAACACTCAGAACTCTATTGCTTGACACATATGTTGATGCAGTTGTTTATATCTGCTATATCAGGGACATCTCGTATCCATTGGTGAACTTCTATTTTCAAGAATTAAAATGTTATGCTGTTTCAAATGTCTTTACATTGCTAACGTTACGTAGTTTCTGATTTGGGCATCGGGCGTCCGAGGCATTGCCCGCCTCCTTAGGATGACTCTGACTCTAAATCTGTTGGGGCTTTTTCTATTCCCCCTTTTCCGGGTTTTTCGGGGAGGGATTCGGTTCTCGGGGCCTTTGGGCTCAGGTGTGGGAGGTGGGTGGGTTTTGCAGTATTTGTGTAATGTGTTGTTTTTTAAGTTTTCATATTGGTATTATGTATATCCCCTTTCGTGTGAGTCCCTCTGTAGGGTCCCTCTATTGGCTATTCCCGTCTGGAGCTTTGCAAGTCGGCTAGGCAGACCTGCGGTCTCTTGTCTCTGGGTATGGACGTGGCCTCGATGATAGATATTAATCTTATTACGTGGAATGTTCGGGGGCTTATTAATCCAAGAAAATGTAAATTAGTGTTAGCCTATCTCGGTCATCATGATGTAAAAATAGCCTTTCTGCAGGAAACTCACCTTCCCGTACAGGGGGCCCCTCCCTTTGCATCCTCATGGGGACCTCACCGGTTGTTCGCCAGCTACAGTACTTACTCTCGGGGGATCTGCCTTCTTATTAACCACTCCCTCCCGTTTACGTATAAGGAGACCATATCGGACACACGGGGACGTTGTTTATTGGTGATGGGCACAATCCTGGGTCGGACGGTCCTTTTCCTAAATGTGTACGCACCTAACGTAGATGACCCTAGTTTTTTTGAGGAACTGCATACTCTGCTAACTTGTTATGACTATGACACTATCTTCTTCGGGGAGACTTAAACCTGTGGCCTGACCAAACACTTGACTTCTCTAACCCACTTGCCACCTCCAAGACACGTTCTCTTGGCATGATGAAGGATATCATACACTCCCTGGACTTACGCGACCTATGGCGCAGACACCATCCCATGACCCCCGGGTACACCTTTCACTCTGCACCCCACTCCACACAAACTTGTATAGACTATCTTCTCGCTGATGCACAGGGTTGCCAATAGGTCAAAGGGGTGGACACGCTGCCGCGTATACTGTCGGACCACTTGCCGGTGCTCCTTCACTTGTGCATTCCACACTCGGCCGGGTGGGAGCGCAGGTGGTCTTTCCCTGCCTATGCTTTATTGGACGAGGTCTTCCGGTCAGAGGTACAAGAGGCCATTACTGAATATTTTCACCTCAATAAGGGTACGGTAGATCGTTATTCCACTTTATGGGACGCCTTTAAGGCCTATATCCGCGGCGTTGTTATATCTAAACAGGCTGGGGTGTTGCGGGCGATCCGAGGGAGCCTCGCTAAAGTAGAAGCTGAATTAACGTTGCTAGATGCATCTTCGCCGGAACCACAAACCCAAAACAAACGTAGTGCCCTCCTTTTAGAATTTAACGACCATGCCGACAGAGAGGCGTCTTTGCTTGGGAAATATCAGACGGCCCGTAGATACGGAGAAGGGGAGCGCCCCGGGAGGACGTAAGCACGACTGGTGCGCCCTCCCAGGGGGACTGGACACATAGTGGCAATTAAACGCGCAGATGATACGGTAGCGACAGATTACACCGACATAATAGCGGAGCTGGTGGCATATTATCGCTCCCTCTACTCTACCACGCTCCCCTCGGGTTTTTCTCAACACCTTGCATATTTAGAGGAAGTTGCCATGGTCTGGCTCACCAGGGGGCAGGCGGATTTCCTGGCAGACCCCTTCACAGTAGAGGAAATTACGATTGATATAGATGCCCACACAGGCTCTAAGGCGCTGGGACTTGATGGACTAACGGGTGTTTTCTACAAGGCCTACAAGGATAGTTTAGCGCCACAACTCCTGGAAGTCTATGCAGAGGCCCTGGAAACTGGCACCCTCCCTCCCTCTATGAGAGAGGCGGCCATCTCTCTTTTACTCAAACCGGGTAAAGCACCCACAGACTGCTCGTCTTACCGCCCCATCTCCCTCATAAATTGTGATAATAAAATCCTTGCCAAAATGCTGTCCACTAGACTATCACTGTTGCTAGAACAAATAATCTCCCCTGTACAATTGGGCTTTATCCCGCACCGCTCCACAGCCCTCAATTTATGAACCGTTTTTTCGGTTAGAAACCATATAGAACCCACTACCCCTGCAGTGGTTGCACTTCTAGACGCGGAAAAGGCCTTCAATTCTCTCGAGTGGCCTTTGCTCATGGCTACACTGCGCAAACTAGGCCTTCCCTTTAATTTTATAGCCTTGATTTCACTGCTCTACTCATCTCCCACAGCTCGACTTAGAGTAAATGGATCTCTGTCACCCCCCATTCCAATCACGCGTGGAACACGACAAGGCTGCCCGCTGTCCCCACTATTATTTATAATAGCTCTAGACCCTTTGGTCCGCCATATGCAAGACAAACACATGTTCCGTGGCTTACAGTTTCCTGACGGCCCCTTACTAATGTCCATGTATGCGGATGATAACCTGATTTTTGTGCGACACCCCAAAGACAATTTACAACCCCTTATAGAGGAGATCGGCCGATTTGGGGCCATGTCAGGTCTCAAGATAAACTGGGGAAAGTCTGTCCTATTCCCCATCACGGACGCAGCCTTAGCCGACAAGACCGAACATCCCCTGCCGAGAGCAGATGACACCACTAAATACCTCGGGGTCCACCTCCACAGGGACAAAGGACAAGTCATACGCTTAAATTATGGGCCAGCGGTTGAGCAGCTTACCACGCAGGTTGAGAGGTGAATACAGCTGCCCCTATCTATGGCAGGCCGCATAGCACTAATCAAAATGAAGGTACTGCCTCGGTTCCTATATCTGTTCAGCACTATACCCATTCCGCTTACCAACGCGTTTTTTAGTCAGCTACTACTTATCAAACTAGTGTGGGCCGGACGCAGGCCGAGAGTCTCCTGGGATACTCTGACGCTCCCATATAACCGAGGAGGGTTTGCGGTTCCAGATCCCCAACTTTATTTTTTAGTGGCGCAAGCACAATATGCGCATCACTGGTACCACCCGGACGTCCGCATACCCTACACGAAACCCGACAGGGAATTGGCAGCACCCACGCCATTGGAAGCCTTATTCCCAAAGGGCATATCACTAGACCCGCAGGACATTCAGCCCCTTTCTACCACTTGTTGGGCTTGGCGGAAACTCAATACTACGCTGGGTGACGGCCCTCTGTATTCGCCAGCTATTCCTCTACCAAACAACCCGTTCCTCCCTCTCACCTACGAAAAAGTGGATCAGACTACCCTTAACCAAGTTAGGATTGGACACTCTTGGCTCCCTATTCCCTGAGGGTCGGGCGCGTACATTGTCGGACTGTGCAACAATCCCAGGGATGACTTACATGGACAATTTCGTAATCGCTAGACTACTGGGATCACTCCGCTCTGCTGTCACTACTTTTCCATCCCCGTATGCCGAATTTACCCCACTTACACTGCTTATTACGCATAAGGAAGGAACACACATGGTTACTAAATTGTACAAAGCTTGTATGGTGCTCAAAAAGGAACGGGACAGAGGGGTAAGGCAGCGATGGGAGGAGGATCTGGGGCACTCGCTGTCAGATAAGGAATGGACATTCTGTCTTGACCAAATCCAGAAAATCTCCCCAAACCATAGGCACAAGCTCCTCCATTTTAAATTTATTCACAGGATCTACATCACTCCCCGACAATTGGCCAGGTTTGACCCCTCAAAGTCTTCCAACTGCCCTTAATGCAACACGCAAGATGCCGACTTTGCCCACATGGCCTGGGCTTGTCCACAAGTACTGCCGTACTGGCTAGATATATTTCAAACGATAGCGAGAATCATTGATGCTCCCCTCCTCCCTTCTCCACGTCTAGGACTGCTGGGCCAGGTTAACCGTGTTAAGCCCTGCTACCGCAGATTCGTAGCCATTGCCCTGATGCTGGCAAAAAGAGAGGTAGCGGTGCACTGGGGGGCAAAAATAGGGCCCAAAAAAGCAGCATGGGCACACAGCATGGCCTATTGCAGTTTACAATCTGAGATATATGCCACACTTCAGCCCCCAACCTTAAGACCAAAAGATATATGGTGTGTCTATCGTACATAGCTGCAACAGACCCTCAATGCCTCTCGAGCTCCTTCACCAGGCCCATGGGCAGCCCCCGAGAACGAAGAGATCAGACCAATCCCTGAGGCTGTTTAACACTTGCCGTAGTAACACCACCTCCGTAATTGGATCTAATCCCACGGCACATACCCTAGCTGAAACCTTGTAGTGAATTATCACCGAGATAACCAGCATAGCCACTTAATGAATCTGAGATATGGAACCCCCCCCCTCTTCCTCTCATTATTTGTCTGTTATATATATTTGATTGACTTCTTTTTCAGGAATAGCAGATGATTATGTTGATTTATGTTATGTCAACGTTTTATTATTATTGAAATATTTGTATTGTGCTCCATCTTTTTTTTCAAATAAAAATTTTTTTTTTTTTTTTTTTTTTTAAAGTAAATTTCATTTCACAGGGGTCATGCGCCAAGCCCTGAGCAGGGCAGGACTCCCGGCAGCCGCCTTCGGCTCGCATTCATTTAGGATTGGGGCTGCGACCTCGGCAGCCCAGCATGGCATGACCGAGGCAGGGATCAAGGCCATAGACAGGTGGTGGTCCAAAGTATACAGGACATACATGAGACCCCAGTTAATGTAGAAAGACTTAGCGACATGAAGACGGGGGGGCATGTGGGGCATAGACCAAGGAGCGCCGGGCCGTTCTGACATTGTGATTGTTGCCTCAGCAGGACGGCGCCTTTGGCTGGTATGAGTGGTAGGCCACTCATTTGTCTCCCGGATGCATACATGGTGGCAGCGTGGAGGCCATAAGCGGAAGGGCAGGCTGGTCGACACATGCATCCGATGGTGGAGTCACCCAGGGATGAGATGGTAACAGCTGCCAGCGGCACTCAGGGAATTGCAGGCGGAGGCTGCATGGCATCCCGACGTCTTGATGATACATCTTGGGGGGAACGACTTGGCCCAGCTGGGGAGGAAAGAGCTCCTCCAGGCCATCCAGACGGATTTAACTGAGGCGGCCCTGTGCTTCGGTAGCACCACCATCAAATGGTCCGAGTTGATCACCAGGCTGGTGTGGCAGAAAGCTGAGTCACAAAAGGCAGTCGAAAACTCAAGGAGGAAGCTGAACATTGCCGTAAGCAATTTTTGTAAGATCAATGGCTTGGAGAGCATCAGGCATGGCCTCATCAACCCAGGCCGCCTGGAGCTTTATGGGCACAATGGGGTTCACCTATCGGAAGAAGGAATGCAAGTGTTTTGGGCCAACCTGTGGGGCACGATGGCATTGGCAGGCTGCACCTAAAAAAAAATTCAGACAAGGCAGGGGGGAGCCACTGGAAGACGTTAGCCTCCCTGATGGCGTGGCGGATAAGAGGGGCTACAATGGTTGGTTATGAAGGCACTCCGGCAGGACGGTGTGTAGGAGGAAGGCCACTCACTTTGGGATGCCTTACAGCAGGGTGAGTAGGCCCGAAAAAGGGGTAGCAAATGGAGACGGTACTCGCAGCCCAGACCCGCTGGACGGCAGGGCACAAAAGGGACAGTGTAGCGAGTTGGGGCCTAACTCCAGGGAGAGGCTACCCCCCACACGCAAGGGGCGTGGAGACCAACATAACAATTTTATGACCCCAAAAAGCTGCAAGAAATGAGTTATGCCTGCAAAAGAGCAGAACAACGAACTGTCAGGGTTGTTTATTAACCTAAGATGTACAAATGATTTATTATAAGCAATGCATGACAGTCCGCAATGGTGATTTATAGCCAGGGTCATATAATTATGACCAGGGCATCGTAAGAGAAGAGATAATTGTACCAGTCATGCAAATAAAACTGCGGCCAACATCGACCACAATACTATAACACGTGTTGGCTGTTTATTAGATGTACACATGTAAGAAAGTTGCATGCCATTTTTGGAGTGGGCACAGTGCGGGGGTTATGTAAACAACACCGCCAGAATTGTATTTCTTTCATTGTTAAAAGTACTATAGCATATTAGAGTGTGTATGAAATTGTAGGAGTCTCCAATGGCAAACTTTCTTAAAGTATTTGTAAATCTCCTGAATGTTATGGAATTTGTTAAGCTTTCTTTAAAATGTGGGATAAAAGTAGCAGAAATTACTTTTTGCAGGAGAAAGATACCGCCAATTGATTTAAAAAAATTTTTTATTTTATATCTGCTGTTTCCATGCAATCAAGCAGTTTTAGGTTGGGGTACAACATGTGTAACATTCCTCTTCACATTCATAATGACAATGTTCAATTTGTTTACCTCACAGTTTGACTGGTAGAATAAATGCTGATTTTTCAATCCTCCCATAAGGCCTGATTCACAAAGATGTAGCTATGACTTACACTTGCACTACTTCAGAGTTACTTTTGAATTCCTGGAGAAAACCAGTATTAAAAAAATAAGGCACGCCTACTCACGGCAAAACCATTGTAATCAGGCCTGTTATCATTCAACCTTAGCACAAGACCAGATGCTTTAACTCTCCTTGGCACTTTAACGGCTGTGTCTCTTACCCCACCCCCTTGCAGCCCTGTACCATGAGAGTCTGCTCATGCTCAGCCATGGGACTTTTAGTATTGTACAGGTTAGATTATGGATTTATAGAGTGCAAGCATTTACCCACAAGGGTTATCTTAGAGCTATAAACTCCAAAACTTTAGCCAACTCTACTGACATGCTGGAAGAAGAAACCCAAACTGCATTAGTCTTGTATTCAAAGCAACCACGTTTTTAAGAGTTTCTGAAAGTTGAATGTATTTGACATTTGGCAGGTTCCAACTTGTAGCCGCCTTCAAGAATGCCCACAACCACCTGTCTACAAACAAACCCTAGGAAAATCAAGCAACAGTTTGCCAGTAAATCTAAGGGGCAGATTTACAAGCCCCTTGTGCCGCCATTGCGTCACTTTTTTTGACGCAACGGCGGCGCATAAAATGCGGCCTATTTACAACGTGACGCATCTAGGGAGATGCGTCACGTTGTAAAGCCCTGCATCACATTATACCTGTGTCAGGTATAATGTATGCAGGGTGGGCGTTCCCATGCAGGAAGGCCTCGTAACAGTGACGCAGTGAAATCTACAAGATTTCACTGCGCCACTTTTAGGACGCCACTGCGTCAAAACCTTACGCCTGCTTAAAGCAGGCGTAAGTAGTGACGCAGTGTAGTGGGAATAGGCCTCAACACGCATTGCTGGAGTTGCGTCGTGCTAGCGACACGACTCCGGCAATGCGTGACTTTTCCGCCAACAGATGTGTCAGAATTTCTGACGTATCTGTCAATCCTTGCGTCATAGTGCGCTGTATTGTAAATACGGCGCATCTATGGTGGCGCAAGGGTTTCTAAGGGTGGCGCAGGGAAAGTGACGCATCTATACAAATGCGTCACTTTCTTGTAAATCTGCCCCTCAGAGTCGTGGTTGGGGTAATGTGGTTCCTTGGATGCACGCTCAGAGTCACTCTTGCAGCATAGTTCCGAACTGACTGCAACGTACGTATCAGGTCTTCAGGAGGGTCATGATAGATCGCATTGCAGTAGTCAAGGCACGCCGACTTAAAGGCATTAAGAGGTGGAATCATATGAGAAAAAAGACAGAGAAGAGAGAATACTATTCAATTAACAAAGCTGAAAAAACAAGACTTGACAACTGTTGTCATCTGATCAGTTAAGGTCGAAGCAGAATCTTTTTTTTTGCCTATGTTTTTATCAATGCCACAGGTGTGGGACTAGGGCCAAAGGATGTAGGCGAAAAACAAAGTTCCCAGAAAAGTGAAAGTTTCTCAGTTCAGAGAACTTTGGTCTTCTTGGCAGCTAATAACTTTCCGTTGGTTGTAGTGCAGTGCAGTAGTTTCTTACATGTGGTATTTAATCCTTGTGTGAAGTCCAGGAATAGAAGCACCCCAAAGGGATACCCTTCTTTTTGGTAACTGCAATCAAAATCACACTTCTGTAGTTGGTGGTGTTCATCACAGCTATCACTCTGGCCTTTTACATGCCCACTCCTCTGCACCCTCACTCATTGGTAGACAATCATTATTGTTTCAACATTTGCACGCATGGTTTGCACTCTTATTCACATGTTACACTAGCCATGCGGCAGTACATTATGAGAGATGCAGTTCATTTTACTCTCAATTCAGTTATTTTTGCGGTTCAGCTATTTTAGTTGTCAAATCTCATGACTTGTGGTTCATGGTTTTTGCCATTCATCAGACAGGAGTATTTGTTCATCCGGGCGTGCCTAAATGTTGCACATATATTTCTGTGGTGAGGTATGAACAAAGCGTGGTGCATCCACCTGGCTCAGACAGCCCATTAACATCCCTCCTGCTCAGGAGTCCTTATTAACCTTTCACAGGTGTGGTTCGCACTCTTACACAACCCCTTTCACAATGTGTTATGGGGATTGTGCAGTTCAATGTACTCACAGTTCAGTGGTTTTTCTATTAAATTTACTCACAGTTCAATGATTTCAGCAGTCAAATATTTACTCACACAGCACCGTATATCCCCTGACACGTGTTTAAGGTTTTTGCAATTTATCAGAGAAGAGTTTCCTGCCCATTCATAGATGTTTACATGCTCCATAGATAGTACTGCAGTGACATGCCCTCTACAGTGTGGCGCCCCAGCTGCCTGACTTCCTTCCCACTCAGGAGCGGTCCTACTCCTTATTAACTTTTCACAGGTGTGGTAGGCACTTTCCCACGCTGCATAGGCCCTTCCATAATGCACTGTGGTCGATGCAGGTTACTCACGCACCAGAATGTGTCCGATATTTTGGCGATGCCCGTGAAAGGTACATCTAATCATGGACATGGAGGGTGGTTGTTCTTTGCCATGTTATATCATGTTATCTCTGGTAAAACACATGTTCCCCTAGGGCCGCTTTGAGCTGTGACCTCGAAGCACGAACCAAACAGGGGAATGAGTCCAGTGACTTGTTAATACTAAAGGAGAATTGTGCTTTCCGTTGTCTCGAAAGATTTAACCTGTTCTCAGTGTTTCTCAGGTAGAAGGATGAGGCATTCCACATGTGAGGGAGGCAGAGCAACCCTCGCCTCTAACTTCTGGCCTCTCCATGGCATGAAGAAAAGATGCTGGCTGAATGGGTCAGCTTTACCGGTCTTCTTCTCAGTAGCTGGCGGCCATATTGCCCATTTGCAGGAACTTAGGGGCAGATTTACAAGAAAGTGACGCATCTGTACGAATGCGTCACTTTCCCTGCGCCACCCTTAGAAACCCTTGTGCCACCATAGATGCGCCGTATTTACAATACGGTGCACTATGGCGCAAGGATTGACAGACACGTCAGAAATTCTGACGCATCTGTTGGCGGAAAAGTCACGCATTGCTGGAGTCGTGTCACTAGCACGACGCAACTCCAGCAATGCGTGTTGAGGCCTATTCCCACTACACTGCGTCACTACTTACGCCTGCTTTAAGCAGGCGTAAGGTTTTGACGCAGTGGCGTCCTAAAAGTGGTGCAGTGAAATCTTGTAGATTTCACTGCGTCACTTTTACAAGGCCTTCCTGCGTGGGAACGCCCACCCTGCATACATTATACCTTACGCAGGTATAATGTGACGCTGGGCTTTACAACGTGACGCATCTCCCTAGATGCGTCACGTTGTAAATAGGCTGCATTTTTTGCGCTGCCGTTGCGTCAAAAAAAGTGACGCAATGGCGGCGCAAGAAGGCACAAGGGGCTTGTAAATCTGCCCCATAGGATCCAAAGATGGCGTATATATGGTTCTGTGAAGCAGAAAGGCAGCATCAGATCCCTTTGTTGCTACTAGCTGTATATCTGTGTACAATCCTTGTTCCCTGTTGTCCCTTCCTGCACATAAACAATCACTAATGGTGATTTGTTACTTCTATGTGTGCTGCAGAATGCAGCACACATAGAAGTAGCAAATTGTCATTATTGAATGATTGTTTATGTGCAGGAAGAGACACCTTCCCGCACTTGAACAATCACTAATGGCGTTTTGCTCTTTCTATGTGTTCTGCAGAAAGCAGCACACATAGAAAAAGCAAAAACGAGGAGAAATAAAAGTATTTCACCCTGTTTCGCCATTCTAACAACTGCTCTTACATGGTGTTAGTTTTCGGCGCTGCCTCAGATTTACACCTCCTTGTAAATCTGGGGCAGTGCCAAAAGCAATGGGTGTTGCAGTGGAATGCCCACAGCAACACCCACTGCACGTCCCTTTCATGCTAAGTGATGCGTGTAAAGGGGCCATATTTGCAAGGTGGCGCTAAATCACAAAACATAGCTTAATGCCGCTTTGAAAATATGGAAAAGGGCATATCGCCACCAGAGTTGCTAAAAGTGACGCTCTGGTGGCGATATCCCCTTGTAAATATGCCCTAGTGTCTTTATTGACCTGGATAAAGGCAGACACCCTGTGGCTTATTTATAATCCCCTTGTGCCGCTGGTGCGTCACTTTTAATATGGTAAAAGTGACGTACCCGCGGCACAAGGGGCTAGTAAATAAGCCCCCGCCACCCCCCATTCGGTTAAAGCTCCTCTGCTTAGTACTGAAATATAAGTCCACCCAGAGGACACTTACTTGTACTTTGATGGTTTTGCCACCGCCAGTGCTTTATCTGACTTGCTGGGCTGTTCTTGGGCTGCCAGGTCCGAGCCGCCGCATTGCTGAGGGTTGGGTGGACTGCAGTGAGCATGCTCTTTGGGTACGTAATGCTGACACCTGTCAAGGCTGCCGCGCGGCCAAGGCATTTATATATCTGTGAGACGGTTACTACAGGTTCAGGTAAACGCCTGTTTTGAATTTCATTTTTTCAAGGTTCCTGCGTAAATAACGTTGCAGTAGTCAAGGTGCCTTAGCACCAGACATTTGTGCTTTCAAATGGAGAATTATATTTCCCAGTTGACTTGCACCGGGTGGAGAGATTGTTTGAGGGGAGTGGCTGGGTTGAGAGATAAAAATTATGAACAATATGAAAATGTTTGGCTAAAATATTCAGTCTCCCTCTTCTCTCTAAATTTAATGGCCGCTAACATATGGCCTAAACATTGTTTCACTTAAGTTACAAAGATAAGTCATAAATATCTTCTGGGCTCAACAAATCATGGCTGTAACATCGAACGTATACCTCCCTTCATAATTCAAAATTTATATAGCTCTCAGAGTTCTTTAGGAACACTTTTATCTGCATAATGACTGCCATTCGTTTTATATTTATACAAATGGCTTCAGACTGCAAGTGTACCATTTCTGTGCATAGTAAATAACAGGTTATCCATCTAGGCAGCATTAGTGTACTTATGGGACACCCACTACTATGAATCAGCATTGGCGTTAACGTTGATCACATTAACTTAAAGCTAAATTATTGGCACTGAAATTATTTTTTCCAGTAGAAACATTTTTACTTTCTGCCTCTTATTACCCCCTGAGTATGGTGTAGTTTATTACTTCCGGGTTGAAGGTCACTTCCATAGCCGTGCAGCTTTCTCTTTATAGGTAGCTGTCCCGTTCAAATTCCAAGACAGGCCCCCACCCTTTTGATTTGCCTTCGGTGACCCCATCCGTTCCAGTTTGGTGGCTGGAGGCGACAGAGGGAAGACACCATTGTTACACCTTTAGCAACGCAAAGGTGGCTTATCTGGGCAAGTGTCACCTCCGAGGTGGTCAGCCTTCCAAGGCCCATGTAGGGATGTCTTTGATGGGACTCGACAAGAACCAGTGAAGACTCAGTAATTCATGAGAGTAAAAGGAAGAGCACAGTTCAAAACACTGCTGCAGCACCCTTACATCAACCACTTGAGCTGCCCATGAAGGGAATGCTAGGGGCAGGCCTGTGCATAGAAACACAGGGAGATGCTGCCTCGACAAGGCCAGCTAGGCTGGGAAATATGTGGGTCCTCATTACAAGTAGGCAGCATTGACCAGGGACTAATTTCACCACAGGGTAAATCAGATACCACACCTTGAGGTATTACCCTGGGGTGAAATTACTGTTTAATTCCCAGTTTGAGAAGTTGTTATGATTGAAAATCATATGGTATCACAGTTTATGCCTCCGATTACCACAGATTTGTCCCTGTTCAGCTTCCATTCACTGTGCAGGTTTCACACAGACTAACTGGTGAAATTTGCACGGAGAAATACTTGTATGTGCGATATTACCACACAACTCAGAATACCAGGGGCTGTATTACACATAGTGCCACGGGGGTACAAGAGTCGTGTGCACCCATGTTGTGTGCTGCCTGGACACTACGGTATTACAAAAGGGGCCACAGATGCTTGTGCGGCCCCTTCTCTAATACTGCTAATGCTGGTGCACATTGTAGCTACAGCACTGTCCTGACAGGGCATTCCCTCATTTGCATGTGGTGAGGCCTGATACAATTGAGGGAATCACTTTGCCTCTGTGCCCACGCCATATTATAGATGCAAGTGCAGAAAGGTGGCGCACTATCAGTGCGCCCCGAGAAAGCAGCCCTCTCGAGGGGCGAAGGGGGATCCCATGGGCTGCCCCAGACTCCCCCTTGCAGGAGGGTGCAGTCACTCACTGCACCCACCAACAGGGGTTCTCTGTCTCCTTTTTAAAGTGGTGGCAAAATCCTGCCTGCGCTGTGCAACACCGAGTGGCTTTTAAAAAGCAGCTCCGTATTTAACTGACTGCACAGATCCCAGGGCAGCACGAGTTTGTGGCTGCCCTGGGAGCAGCACATTCACTGCAATAGGGCTCCCTGTCCCTGTATGCGCACAGCACACCTGTATAATGATGGCCCTATTGCTTTATGAGATGAAAAACATACTGTACATAGTACCTTAGTTACTATTGCGTGGGATTCGGAGGTTATACTTCTGTGGGAAATATTATATAAATTGGTGGGTCCAGGTCATCTGCCAATAGAAGTGGCTAGAGTGGGCAGTGCAGGAAATCTGAGCATACAGTCTCTTTGCTTAGACACATTGGGGCAAATTTTCTGAAATTTCTGTGTTTAAATTTGACTTGCACACACTAGTGGACTTTTTAGTGCAAAATCTCATTTTCACTTTCTAGAGCGTGTTTAGTTCGCATAAAAGGATTTACTCAGACAAACGCTTATGTATCAGTAAATCTATAATGGGGGTGGAGAGTAGGTGTTTGTGAGGCGCAGTCCCTTGTAAATTTGGGAACACTCAAACTTACCTGTTTCTGGGTATCCACAAACTCTTAGCAAACCAGTTACCACCCTTGAAAAGGTGAACGATTTACCTTTGTCAAGGGCAGGAGTAAATCCCTTTCTAGAGTGGGAAGGGGAAGGGAACAATACCCGAAAATGGTGGGGAGTAGTGGAAAGGGGTTTCCCCAGGCAGAAAACAAGAAAATATGTAGAGTAGTACATTTGCTCGAGTTTTTTTTATCACTTGCGAAAATATTCAGAGTATATTCCTGTAAATGAAAATGGAATTAGCAACGCTTCTCCAGGTGTTACATCTGGGAGACCTGGGATTGGTACAGATTTTCAGGCACACTCCTGGAACACTTTTGTGAATTCCAAAAGTCTGAAATGTACACTCTTGAGAGGTGGGAAACCTGCAGGAGTGGATTTTTAAATCTTTTGAGAAGCTCGTCCTGTGTCCTATACGTTGCTTTTAGCGTTTACAGGGTGCATTCCTGTACTTTGGTGCTTCCCTGTCATCTGTGGGTGACTGTGCCTGAATCAGTGGGGTTGGGAGGCTTCCTTCGGGCCACACCTTGCTTCCGTGGAATTACAACCCCCCATTGTAACAGGGCCGGCTGAACGCAAGGCTCCAGGCATGTGATTAAACCACTCGACATTTTCAAATTCCTCGCATAGTCGAGCCATGAGCTGCAAACCCTTCGAGTGCATGACTGGTCCGCACAGCCCAGCAAGAGGCAGATCCTATTACTATGATTAATGCCGGAGACACAAGTAGAGGTGAGATCAGACTATCCCTTCTCATATTAAGGAATGCGGCACTTGCATCACTTCCGGTTCATCACCATTACCCGCATAAACATTTGACCTTTGTAACTAGGTCTGTCTCATGGGCTTGATCCTAATGGTCAGCATGTTACAGAGCAGTAGTTTGGTTGAAATGGCGAAACCATAGGACATACATTTTTTCATAGAAAACTTTGAGCTATTTCACAAATCTGCACCAAATTGGGCATCAGCTTATCTGCTTTTGCCCCGTCTTTCCAAATTTGGTGCAGATCGGTGATGGAGGGAGGTCAAAGGATATTGGGGGAATCTCTTTAGAGCAGTGTGTACAAAATCCCTTTGCCAGTAGTTGCTCGCCACTGCAGAACAGAGTTGTGCCAAACTTGGCGTCAAGATAGATCTGGTGCTAGAATAGATCTCTTTTAAGGTTGATGAAAATGTGTTCAGAAGTGTTAGAATTTGAGGCAAAGTAATACAAACTGATACAGCAGATGTTTGTAGCATGTCTGAACTAATTCTGTGGACCTACGTTGAGGGTCCGTAGTCCTACTGCAGCCCGCTGATCAATTAATCAGAACATTTATAAAGCGCACTACTCACCCGTGAGGGTCTCAAGGCGCTGGGGGGGGAGGGGAGGGGGTGCTGCTACTGCTCGAATAGCCAGGTCTTGAGTAGCCTCCTGAAGGTTAGTAGGTCCTGGGTCTGCCGTAGGAGGATGGGGAGGGTGTTCCAGGTCTTGGCGGCGAGGTGGGAGAACGATCTGCTGCCGGTTGTCGCTCTTCGGATGTGGGGGACGGTGGCGAGGGCGAGATCGGCGGAGCGGAGCTGGCGGTTCGGGGTGTAGAAGGTGAGTCGTCTGTTGAGGTATGCCGGTCCGGTGTTGTGGAGTGCCTTGTGGACGTGGGTGAGGAGCTTGAAGGTGATTCTTTTGGTGACGGGAAGCCAGTGCAGGTCTCTCAGGTGGGGTGTGATGTGGCTGTGGCGAGGGATGTCGAGGATCAGGCGTGCAGAGGCGTTCTGTATGCGTTGAAGTCGTTTCAGGAGTTTGGCCGAGGCTCCTGCGTAGAGGGCGTTTCCGTAGTCCAGCCTGCTGCTGACGAGGGCCTGGGTGACCGTTCTTCTTGTTCCGGTGGGAATCCACCTGTAGATCTTGCGGAGCATGCTGATGGAACAGTGGAGAAATTCTGACTATTTTGGGTTACACAAACATTGGGAACCCTTCCTTTCCCAAAACATTTTCAGGGCACCAAGGGGCCACCCACATAATATGTAAGATTCGGCGATTTTTTTATATCTTACCCATAACTATCTTTTAGGTTTTAAATAGTAATATAGGTAACAGAATCTGTTGTAAAGGCCTCAATTTTCACACAGATGTAGCAAAGCAAGAGACTTTGTAAACTTCATGATGTAGCAGAGTTTTCCATAGACCTTTATGAAGCTTGCAAAAGAATAAATGTTCCACTTTCATACCATCTACTCTAAAGCCCATTCAAAGTCTCCACGCCGAGGTTCCATCGGTGTCCGGAGGATCTTCAGCACTGCTTACTGCCTCGACACGCACAAAGCTCCAGTGATGTTTAGAACTAGAAATTTGGAATTTTGTTTGCCCAATCCTTGTCCTGGGTGTGCACAGGATTTTAGGGAAGCTAATCACATTCCTGCAAGAATGAGAAAATATGGAAGTCACATTCTGAAGGCACATGGATCATGAAAAGTGCAGGGCCTTTGAAGAATAGCAGGTAATTGAGAACTGCGCTGGAGCAGATGATAATGAATGTCTTAGATGGGACAGAAAATTGCCGCTCAAAGGGTACACCACAGACCTAAAAAACTGTCACAGCACAGACACTGAAAACACATATGGGCATATGTTCAAGGCCCTATCGCCACCACAACATCACTTTTTCCGACGTTGTGGTGGCGATAGGGGCCTCGCCTTATTTACAAGGCAGCGTTAAGCCACTTAATGTGGCTTAACGCTGCCTTGTAAATAAGGCCCCCTTTCATGCTATGGTTAGCGTGAAAGCGGTGGGCAGTGGGTGTTGCGGTGGGCGTTCCACCGAAACACCCATTGATTTTGACGCTGCCCCCTATGTACAAGGGTGGCGTACATAGGAGGCAGCGCCAAAATTAAGACCAGGGATAACCTGGTCTTAACTTGGCAAAACGAGGAGAAATGCTTTATTTCTCCTCGTTTTTGCTTTTTCCATGAGTGCTGCCTTGTGCAGCACACATGGAAAAAGCAAACTTCCATGGATTGTTTATGTACAGGAAGGTCCACCTTCCTGTACATAAACAATCTGTAAAAAATCCATTTTGTGGCTTTAATGTGTGCTGCATGAAGCAGCACACATGAAAGTGACAGAACGGCATTTTAGGATTGTTTATGTGCAGGAAGGGACACCTTCCTACACATAAACAATCCTCCCCTGCACGCAGACACCCTTGCACTATGGTGCAAGGGTGCCTGCGTTGGCGCTACACTGCTAAGTGTAGTGCCAGCGCAGGGGGGAACGCAAGGCTGCGCCATATCCTTGTAAATATGATTCAGCCTTGCATTTCAGAAGTGGCGGAGTGAGGCGTTAAGCCATGACTGCTAACGCCTCACTCTGCCACTTCTTTGTACATATGCCCCAAAGTGTCAAGACTGGTAGAAGCTACCCAGTGTCACAAATAACCCTTTGGACACATGACACTGGGTTGTGGTCATTTGGATCTTTGCCATTTCTGATTACTCCATAGGGCTACCCCATCGTCCAATGAGTTGTAAAGCCCAGACAAAAGCTGTGAAATCGCACATTCATGTGAAGACATGAGGAAGTCAGGATAGTTTTTCCAGATTGCAAAAGGAGGCGCACTCACAAAGAAACGGCAACAACCCCAAAAAGAACCATGATTCAGAGCAGGATGGGCTCCCCATAAAGATAGCCCACATATCATAGATACAGGACCTCATTTAGAGGTCCAGTGACCAAGAGGCTGGGTGGCGGAGGAAGCGACGCCCAGCATCAGCCAGCCACCATATTAAGAGTTGCACGCCCATACTGTGTGGAAAGTGTTTTCACTTCTTGGCAGGAGTACGTTCTGAGACACTGCACAATGCTGCAGATGTCAAGACCAGCTGTCCTGGTGTGCGAGTCTCCATTGTTTTTTTTGTGCTCCAGTGCCATGTGTGCCACCAAAGGCCAGCGGGTGCCCCTCTGGAAACACAGTGGTTCCCTCACTTCTAAATACGATGGGGGAACTTAAATGTCGGTGGACGGAGGATTGTCAGTTTTCGGTACCTCCAACCTCTTAATGAGGCCCATAACCATCAAATGTGTACGCAACATACCCCTTATGCCTAGTTCCGCACCGCACGTCTCTACTGCAGACAAACAACGTTGTGCCTTGAGTAGTGTTTGCACTGTGTCTTGAGTCCGTCCACTATGTCCTTCTTCTGCACTACCTGTGACATCATCCGCATCAGAGAATTCCATTTGTGTCAATTGGCTTCATGCAACATGGCTGACTGAGCATGTAACATCTAGCTCCTGATGTGACACTTGTCTTCTGCACCTTACCTTTGTCAGGTACGTTCTTAAATCTTTACTGATTCAATGTATTTATGCCAGCCTGTCTGCCCCCAGTCATTCATTCATGTGGCATCCAAAACACTTTACCATACTCCGGGACTCCCGACCTCCAGCGGGGAAGAACATTGGATCTTGTCAGCTTTTCTGCGAGGCGGACCAAGGAGCCACCTGTTCAGACCTGCTTTTAACTAATCTCCAGCTGGTTCTGTAACTTTTTGCCTTCCTTTTTGGTTTTCTCTGTTTGCATCTGCCTTTTAATCCTGTTTTTTCTTTGACGCTAACGCGCTTCAAAGATGTCACCTGGTTTAAGACACAAAAGAGATACAACCCCAGGCTGATGAAACTATTTTTTGGGAATTTCTACAGTGAGGAAATCCCTTTTCTTCGAAAAATCTGAGAAATATTGATTTTAAAAATCTGAAGCATGGGGCATGTAGGAAAAGAATATGGCACAGTACAACAGGTAAGGTGACAAAGGAGCATGAGTGGTGAGTAGAGATACTAAGTTAAATGTTCAATGAGGGGTAGAGGTATTAGTTATAGGTAGGGTAGATGTTCTGTTGTAGAGGTTCAAGGATATAGGTAGAGGTCAGTCGGGTATGGCATAGGCCAGTGGCGGCTAGTGACATTTGAAAGTAGTGAGGCGTAAAAGCAAATACAACACACAACTGGAGTTGCACTTTGTTTGCAGACACAATGTTAGGCCAGAAGCCTCAAGTGTGAGAGAGCCCTTCCCTCAGGGTGCTGGAAGGAATACACTGAACGGCACTGGGAGGCTCCCTGCAAGGAAGCAGGAAGAGACTAGTCTGTCCGGGGAGTGCTGGGCTGCATGCCCGCAGGGGACACCGGTGCCCTGTGTAATCAGAAGCGCGCAGGGTCCCAGCCACCCCCTACAACCAGGATAATCCCAAAAAGAGTCTCCACAGCAACGTCAGCCACTTGGGCCTTACTAAACCTGATACGCAGCCGAAAGTGGAAGGGGTGTTATCAGTGCTTTAAATGGGCCAGTACTGTCTGGTACTGAGTACCGGCACTTCTTTATTTTCAGAAGGAGAATACCTGCACTTCTACAGAGAAACGTAATACGTTTAATAGGAGAGTACCGGCACTTCTCAGAAACAAGCAGATACTCTGGTACAGAGTACCTGCACTTCTATTTTTCCATTTCAAGCACTGGATGTTATAATAAATGCTTTGCTATACCGTACTCTAACGCATTTCATTGACTAATGCTTAGCTGACATGCAAGGCGATACCATTATATCTTTTTAATATGTTCTTAAGTTTGAAATACGTAGAAGAGTGGATTGGATTTTAGGACCACATGTTCCCTATAAGCAGGCATGGGTCTTGTTTAATGTTTACTGGCATGGCGCGACTCGCAGTGTCATTGCAAGGGTGACGTAAGACCTCAGGCAGGCACAGAAAATTGCTCTCCTACCCACACTGTATGGTAGTAAAAGACGGGCATACCTGGGGTCTAAGGAGACCTTTACCCACATGGATACCTATGCCACTGTGCCTGCTGGACTATTTGGCTATTGGGGACTACGCCTCAGGAAATCGTTTTAATAGAGTGCAAAAAAACTGTGACTTTTGTCAGCTGATTCAGCCTGTCACTAACTAAACTATTTGAATGGTCTGTTTGCTCCCACCCCTCACCCCATGAATAACTTTGAACAATATTACCGTGGGGAAAACTGTGCCTCTACTCTCCGTGCCTGCACAACAACCTATTTTTGATAGCTCTGAAGGTGTATTTTCCATTGATTTCACTGTCGCAAACTTCCTTTATGCATTTTTTTCTTTTTATTACCCTACATGTAGCTCGTGCACCTGCTGATCTGCTAACTCTTTAAGGCACCAGATATACTTAGAATGCAATTACCCCAAATGCCGTCTTATTTATATATACCGTCTCTACCTCAACTATAGTCTATATGTACTACTGTTGCATTACAAATTTTTCTTTCTATATTGTCATTATGCATTATTGTATTTACTCCTTATGTAATCTGTGCACCTGCTGACGCGATATCTTGGTAAAGCACTTTATATGTATGAATACTTACTTTAAACCTGTATTGTCAACACAGCCGGATGTTTGACATACACTTTGTCTTCCCTCTATCATTGTGTATTTATATTTACTGTAAACGTAACTCATGTATTTGCTATGTCAAGTTTGCGCTATACAAAACTCGAAAAATAAGTAAATAAATAAATAGCGACCCACAGCCAGACATTTAACCTCCCTGTGCTTCTGTTCACCCACAAGCAAGGAGCTAATTCCATTCATGTGTTTTCTTCAGTATCCTACCAAATTGTAGTCCCTGCTGGCACATACACGCCCCAGTGGTGGCACCTGCATCCTGGCCGTAGTTTGGGGAGAATATTGGTCTCTTGTCCCTGCTGCAGTTCGAGGCGACTGTGAGAGTACCTACTGCAGTTTGGTGAGTGTGATGTTTGGAGAGCCCATTGATCTGAGAGGCGCTTTATTCCTGGCTGCAGTACGTGTCAGTGTAGAACTCTTGCAGTACGAGAAACTGCTTTCACTGACAAGTCAAAAGAGAGTGTGTATGTAGTAAGATGCAAATATACCTACGATGGCCATGACTGATCCAGAATGAGTCGTAATTTTCAGACCGCATACTTGGCAGGCAACGCGCACAAATGATTCCCTGATCATGTTTAGAAGGCAACGACATTACATGATGAAAAACAAAGCAGAGCGCTCTTGTGCGCATTTAAACTTTTGCAAAACAAGATATTAACATGCTCCCGCGCGCATTTCAACTTCACTTCACCTACTCCAGAGCCCAGCCTCACCCAGGTACCCATGAAGTGCTCCAGCAGCGGGGCAAAGACCTCGCTCTCCATTTTCTCCATGATACTCTAGACGGGGAGGGGAGCGGCAGCCGTGGCTACGTGCTGGGCACAGGAAACCTCTACACTTCGACTCACTGCTTGGTTGCTTTAGGGGAAGGACCCACATCACACTCCACCTCAAGAAGCTACACTGGCTCCCGATCCAGAAGAGATGCCAGTTCAAGATGTTGACCCACGCCTACAAAATTCTGCACAGCGAGGGACCAGCATACATCAACAAACGCATAACTTTCCACTGACCAACCAGACACGTACGATCCACCAGCCTCTCCCTCGCAAACACCCCTCAGATCCACCGAAGCAACAACGGAGAACGCTCCTTCTCTCACCTAGCTGACTAAGCTTGGAACAACCTGCCCCATCACCTTAGGACTGCCTCTCCGCACCACAAATTCAGGAAAGGGCTCAAGACCTGGCTTTTCAAATGAGCAGATGACCACCAAGCAATTAGCCACTCTAGCACCTTGAGACCCTCACGGGTGATTTGTTGCACTTTATAAATCTTTGATTGATTGAGAAAATTATTAGCAGTCAATTGGTTGAGTATCCAGAAAATGATCACTTATTGTATTCCTCTCAAACTGATTTCTGTCCGACTCATAGTATTCAAACTGCATTGCTCAGGGTCTCAGAGGAGCTGAGTCAGATTGTGGATAAGGGAGGTTCAGCTGCTATGAGTTTACTAGACTTAAGCACTTTTTTTTAACACTATTGCATAAGGTTCTGTTAAGTAGATCAAGCGACATCAGGATTGATGGCAAGGCACTTGTCTGGTTTACTTCTTTTCTGGAAGGATGTTCCTTCCAAGTGATAGATCCACTGTTTCCCTCCACAAAGTACCAGCTGAAGTTTGGGGTCCCCCAGGGCTCTGCACGATGTCCCACGCGCTTTAATATCTATGTCCACCCTCTGGCGGACATCAAGAAACCCCTTCTGGGTGAACGTGCACTTTAAAAAAACACGTTAAGTTATCTAAAGCGTTCCTGCCCATGTTCAGCTCTCCTTTGCTTGCTAGCGAGGTTCAAGCTAACTAAATCCATGTGTATATGTACATACGAACATACATTCGTGCATACAAACAGGGTAACAGTATAGGTAGAGGTAGAAGTGCTAGGGTTTAGGTTGGGGCCCAGGTTAAGGAAATAAAGCTTAATTCAGGGAGAAGAGGGAGGGTTAAATTGGCTGCCTAAGGAAAATAAATTAATTGGGGGAAGGGCATTAAGTTTCTCCCTCCACAGATACAGCAAAGAGAGGGAAAGCTGAGAGTTCTGGTTCACTTCCCCTTGGATAAGTGAAACAAGGGATCTGTGTGGTCATGGTAAAAAAAAACTGAAGGGGTTTTTCAAACATGGAGGGCATTCATCCTGGTGGACTCTGTGTCCTGGGAATGCCTTGCATTTTGGAAAAAATAGAGGAAACAGGTTTGTGAAGTAAGAATCTCCAGAAAAAGTCTCTATAAGTATGTTATTCTTCAATATCACAAACAAGCCTGTGGCAAGTTATGCCAAACCTCCCCTCCCCATACCTCCCCTTGGACAGACTCCCAATGACCACTCTCAGTTCTTCAAGGATTATGAAGGGCTGCTCTCCGGCATGGCCTAGGCGGGAAGGAATGCCTTTGGCCATGCTCAAAACCAATTTCAAACCCGTTTTTGTTTTGAAAAACGAGCATAGGAAAGCCCTTTATAGTACATGCTTGCACATGCACTTCATGACGAGCTTGTTATTTTAGATCATCACAACCTGCCTGAGATCTAGGATAACAAGCTTCTGTGAAACGTCATTGTTTCTTTTATAGTGCACGAGCCAAAATATGCAGAAGAAGCAGCTTTACTATGCAGCCATTTTCTTTCCCTACCTGCAGGACTCCTGCGGCAGCAGCTGGAAAGTGAACAGTAAAGAAGAGAAAAATGAAGACAGCACAGTCTGTGCCTATTAGCGGAAAACATAAACACTGCATTTCGGTGTTGGTTTTCATACTTTCAGCCATATAGGCACAAATATAGAAATATTTACATACTATAGGTAGTATGGACACTGGCGTGGAATGGTGCTTTACATACGAGGCTATATGGAAACGTGCATGGCATTGTTTACTTCGCGTACCAGAGCAATATTAATGCTAGAATGTCATAGTATAGTTTACATATTTAAAGTGAAAATGGCATGAAACAGTGAGCTTTACATACTGGGGCAAATGAGAACCTGTCATGGACATGTCAGCTCGAGGACTCTGGCATGAGTTAGTTACTTTTGTTCAAAAGATGCGAATAACAAGGGACTTTGAGCAAATGAACAGCTCACCCTCCAGTCTCTATTCTCTTATAGATCATTGCCAACATCAGAAGGCTCTGGCTCTTGCACTCTACTCACACACTCTCAGTTGTTGAACAAACTGGCCCCCTCAACACTCATACTGAAAAAAGAGTAGGAGTGCCAGCTGCTTGAATGATCAATCACAGAATATCAGGGCTAAGTGCAGAGCCACTGGCCGAAGGTGAAAAGACTACCACTGTGAATGATCTTTTAAAGCTAGGGACCAAAAGGAAAGCCTAAAAATGCTGCCTACACAAAGTCAAATACTCTTCCAGTGAAAACTTGTTAAAGCAAAGAATTGCCTTAGCATTAGAATAATCCTCTGATTCTTTCCAAATGTTATTCCATGACTGGAGGTGCAACATAATTCTGGAATTCATGAATGAAGTGGAGGTCTTCCTCCTTTTTCTTTATAATCTCAAGCTGGTGTCGTGTCCGCTCAAACAGCGGATGACCCTGATACCATTTTTGCATGCAGTTTGACCCTACTCTTGAGGCTTGTAGGATGTGGGCACGCACAGTGTGACCAGAAATGTTGTTCGCGGTGCCAGAGATCAGAAAAACAGTGATTAGAAGCGGGCGCGTCTAAAGAGAAAGAAAGAAGGAGCTTGAGGCAACCGCTTGTTATCATGGTGGCTTCCAGTGATGGTGTTCTCGCAGTGGCTGCCACCAGGATTAAAAAGGAAAAGTAGATCTGGGCTGACATCAGGCCACGAGAAAACTTGAATAGAGTAAGTCCATTTGGTATTTGCCGTAAAGACCTGTTGTAACAAAACTTTGAAAATTAAGCAAAACTAACTCTGACATTAAGACTCTGATCCTAAAGGCCTCTTAAAGATATTTGCATGTTAGTTACGAGTGATAATTGAATGGAAGCCTCAGCTGGGAAGGATTTGTGTACTTGCATGAGTGATTTAAGAGAACAACTTTTGAGACTTCTGGTCTAAAGCAGGAAACAATGGAATGGAACAACGGAAGACTCTTGTCAGTTTTTGGGTCAAGCCTCACTCCAGAATCTACTTAAAACTCATTAATAACTAAGTGCAGGAAGCACTGGTAAAGCAACCAGTGCTCATTAGTCGAAGTTTGGTTCTAGGCACAAGACAAGGTCTTCACTAGAAGAACAGTAAAATAACCTTGTGAATTTATTAAGGAGTAGGACCTAACGTTTTTCTTTGCAAGTACTCTTAAAAACCCTGAGGCTTATTTACAAGCCCCTTGCGCTGCCAGTGCCTCGCTTTTAATATGGGAAAAAATGGCGTACCGGCGGCGCAAGGGGCTTGTAAATAAGCCACTCTATTTCTACAAAAATATACGTTATAGTCATTCTTTTTTTTTCAAATATGATTTTTATTGGCTTTTCAGAAAACAAAACAGCGTACAGCAATCCGGAGCCAGATATGAAATCGGGTCTAATTAGTACATTTCGCAAATTGTTCGGCTCTCCCACCCCTCCCCCCCGCTCAGGTGTCAGTGTGAGTGGAACTGACATTTCTGTACAACATTACGGTGAGACCAAAGCATGCGGGCTAGGGCCCTCCTCGATCCACGCCTGTGTGCTGCCGGCCTTAACTATATTGCCTAGGGCCGTACTTCAGTCTCATCAAGCATTCGTGTCACTTTAGTCTATGGAGGTAATTCATCTGGCGGCGTCAACAATTCCGTAAGCATCACTGCCCACGCCCTCATATCATCTAATTTCTCATCTCTACGTGTTAATTTCATGTGGCATCCCTCAGCATTGATCCATTCAGCCATGTCTTTCAGCCAATCGTCAACGTTCGGGCATCTAGGAGACAGCCACCCCATCACAATTCTGCGTCTAGCCAATAGTAGCCCCATGATAAGAAATGTCCTACTTGGCTTTTTTTCTTACGAAACGATATGTGTCCCAATATGCACTGGGTTATTTCCCTGGGGACCTCCCACCCCGTAACCAGGTGAAGCCTCTGAGTGATGGACCGCCAGAAGCCATCAATATCTGGGCACCTCCAGATCATGTGGAGAAAATCGGCCCCTTGCTCGCCACATCTAGAGCATCCCGCTGATCTCTCAGGGTTTATGGCTTGTAGCCATTTAGGCGTCCGGTATACCTGATGGATTATGTTATATTTGCATTAGTGGAGGTGGACTTAACTCCTTCGTGTATAATTTCCCAGGTATGTGTGTCAAGAGGTGCCTCCAACTGGGACTACCATTTATCCTGCACTTTAAGTACGGTTGCAGGGGTATCCTCCCTCATGGCCCTGTAGAGGTGCAAAATCAGTCTCCGGCCCTCCGCCATTGACAGCAGTGTTTCCAGTGTACGGGAGGCTGGGGGGGCCTCCGGGAACCCCGGCCAAATCTCCTGTGCCATCGCTGCTATTTTTGCGTACTGTAAGAACTGCCCATTTGCCATTTAAAATGTCTCGGAGGCTTCTGCCATAGTTATAAACAGTTTTTTGGGATAGAGGACCCCCAGTACCTCTCAGCCGCCTTCTCTCCATTTGCGTAAGGACATGGAGTTGTCAATAATTTTAAATGGGCGCAGAGCCCAGATATTCATATCTGATGCAAACGGGGCTTTCATTAACACCGTCTTGACCGTACGTTCCAAGGCTACACATACCATATGGGCTATGCGGGGCAACCAAGTCGGTGCTTTTGATCCCAGCATTAGAACTTCAGGGAGTGACTATTGGACGCATAAACCCCCTAGTAGTCTGAACTCCCAGTTTTCATGCTCGTCCAACTAATGAATCTTGTGTTGGAGTTGCGAGGCTAAGAAATAGTACTCCAAGCATGGGACCTCTAGCCCACCCCTCCTCCAGGTACGTTTCAATGTTGCTAAACTAACCCTCCTCCTCCCAGTATCCCACAGTAGTTCTACTATCAGTTTATCTAGGACTGTGAAGACCCGTCTCGGAATGTCGAATAGGGTCCCCTGAAAGAGGTAAAGACATCTGGGGAGTATGACCATCTCAATTAAAGCTATTTTACCCATCAAGGATATTCAAAATGTAGTCCAAATTTTTATGATATGCTTCAAGCCTTCTATATGCTCCCCAAATTTAGTCAAGATTTTCAGCACGATGGGTACAGAGCACCCAGGGCTTCTGAGATATATCAGCGCATCATCTGCATAGAGGGAGATCACGTGGGTGGTCTCCCCAACCTGAATGCCCCAGCCCTTCAGCATTGTCCTTAGGCGGCAAACAAGTGGCTCCATGGCCATCGCCAAAAGAAGTGGTGAGAGGGGGCACCCCTGGCATGTCCCCCGGTTAAGCCCAAATCTCCTCGATACGGTCCAACCCACCCGGACCCTGGCCGAAGGTTCTCTATACAGCAGCTGAACCCATTTAACAAAGGTATCCCCAATACCTGCTTTGCGTAGTACCTCCCATAGAAATTCCCATGATAGTGAGTCGAAAGCTTGTTCGATGTCCATTAATGCTAGTGCATACTGATCCGTTTGCAAAATTGAGGAGTGCAGTACCAGGGTCATCCTGCGCAAGTTATGTAGAGTGTTCCTATTCGGGATAAACCCGCATTGATCCTCAGCGATCAGCTGTAGTAAATAGGCCAATAGCCTCATTGCCAGAATTTTACTTCGAATTTTCAGATCAAAGTTTAACATAGATAAAGGGCGGTAGGAGGAGACCTTTGAACTGTCCCTATAGGTTTGGGTAGCATAACTATTAATGCCTCCCTCATCGACTTGGGCAGCAGTTCCCTCTCATATGCCTCGTTATAAACTTCCAACAGCCGTTCAGCTAGATCTCCGTGCCTAGTGTGGTAGAATTCTGCCGGTAGGCCGTCCCCGCCTGGGGCTTTCGCGGTTCTCATTGTTTTCATTGCCGCCGTGATCTCATCTTTTGCTAAAGGGGCGTCCAGGGCATCTCTGTCCTCCCATGACAGGCTTGGCATGTTTATCATGTTGAGGTAGGCCCACATCTCCGCCGAGTTTGTGAGCAATGGGGCCGTGTATACTTCCTGTAAGTGCTTCGCAAATACTTCCGCTATATCATGTTGCGAGGAGACCAATTTACCATAGGGGTCACGGAGTCCCGCAATTGGTGCGATGTTTTTTTTTCTCGCCTTTAATAAGCATAGCGAGGATATGGCGTGCTTTATCCCCTTCACTGTGAAGTCTCTTTCTGTAGTTAGAGCGCACACATTTGTCATGCCTCTCCCAGGTCTCCATTAATTCCTTCTTACAATCCTGCCATGACCGCATACTGAGGGGCTTCTCAACTATTTCCTGTTCGAAACAAGCCATTCATTTCTCAAGGCTATCTAACTGCTTATTGAGTTGCTGTCTAACTCCTTATGTCATTTTTAGGCATTCCCCGCTCAGTACCACCTTCATAGCATCCCACTCAACAGCCCTGGACGAGGCACTGCCCCAGTTATCTCTGAAGTACCCATCCAGTATTCGAGAGACCTCGTGGGCGAGCGAACACCTGATCTGTCAGTGCCTCCACATTCATTCTCCAAAGTGGCACGGCAGGTGGCTGCACGAGCATATGGAGTGTAATAAGCAGGGTGGAGTAATCTAAAATATAATGCGCCAAGTAGGTGGCACTGTCCACCCACTGCAGGGCCAAATCAGACATCAGGTAGTAGTCAATGCGGCTATGCGTGCCTGTGGCGGGCACATGGCAGGAGTACATCTTACTCTGAGGGTGACATAGTCTCCAAACATCATGGAGCCCCACATCCTTCATCATGTCCCGCAGTGCCTCTGTCATTGCAGGTTTAGTGTCAGCTTTGGGGGGGGTGACGGACTGGTGTTCCATCTAGTCCGCAATTTAGGTCCCCAGCCACAATCACAGCCGCCCGCATATGTTCCATCAAAACTCTCAGGATAGTGCTGTAAAAAAGTGGGTCATCTGTTGTAGGGGTATTCATATTCATCAAGCATATTTCTCTAGCATCCAAAATGCCCGTGACTATTACATACCGGCCCTCAGGGTCAATTTTCACTTCTTTTGCGACAAACGGGATTCTGGGTGCCACCCATGTCATTACCCCCCTAGCATAACTAGAGTAAGTAGTCACATAGACCTGCCCCCGCCATCTACGTCATAGAGCAGACAGGCAGGTGCCCCAGGTATGGGTCTCTTGCAGAAAAGCTACTGATACACCATACCGGCGCAGATAGGAGTGCACCCTCTGTCTTTTGACAACGTGACCCAGTCCTCTAACGTTCCAGGTCATACATTTCCAATCAGAAGTAATCTTTTATATAATACTACAGCAGTCAATCCGCACAGATGCCCGCCCGCAACTCTGTCCCACTTTTCTGCACCAATGTCTCTCAAGCGTAGTATGTTCACCCAACCCTTCGACCCGAGCCATAACTGTCCCACTTGAACAAAACCAGGCCCAAACCTTGGGAAACCCCCCCTCCCACAGGCAGTGGGTCCAAACTAGAAGGCCTTCCCCAATGTGGCCCACTCTTAGGGCCGGCCGCCCCATCCCCCCCAGGACACAACGGTCTTCTCATGAACTTTCACATACAGCAATGAGCACGACATCCCCCGAGCAGCGAGGCCGAAACGCTCAGCCTGCTCAATAGGACCGTGGCCCACCATGAGCTCCCCGCCGACCACTTTCTCTAAGAACCAAACAGACATGCATATAAGTGAGTGGGTGTATCGGGTGTCCCCAGTCCACCCCCCTACCCCACCCTCTATACTTAGTAACATTTATAGCTCAGCATACATCCATTAGCAGAGGCAGCAGTAGATTAGAGTAATATAAACCAACAGCTCAATACATCAGAAAAAGCAATCCATGCTATTACATCTCACGTAGGATCATCCTTCTCTCTCTCTGTCTGTAGCCCCACTCCCTCAGCCTTTTATATTTTGTCGAGGCAGCAAAGGGTCATGTGTGTCCGGTATGCAGTTGGAGTCTGCTAGTGTGCTATCCGGACAGACCAGGATCCTTCCAGTGCAGCTGGCGTTTGAGTTTGTCAACGAGACAGCCGAGTGTCGGCATACCCGGGATCTCTGTCTTTGCGTCCCAGGGCTTTTACATGGACGGTCCTGGGAATTCCGTTGTCGTTCGATCCCCAGAGTGTCCAGCCAGTCATCAGCCTCCGACGGGCTCGTAAAGAAGTGCGCTTTCTCATTATATTGTATTCTGAGTTTTGCTGGATACATGAGGCTGTAGCGTATGTCATTGTCTCTCAGGTGTTTTTTCGTTTCCCAATAGCCATTACGTAGCTCTTGCACCTTGTGGGTGTAGTCTGGAAAGATCATTATGACTCGACCATTGGCGTGTTGTAAGATTGCGTTTCGGTCTCTGAAATTAAATAAGCGAGCTATGATTGCATGTGGTGGCGCCCCCGGTCAAGGGGGGAAGCGAGTGCTCTGTGGGCCCTCTCAACCGTGAAGAATTTCGAGAGCCTTTTGGGGCGTAATCTGTTCGTAATCCAGCCTTCTAATAAAAAAGCTCCACAGATTGGCCCTTGGCTTTCTCGGGAAAGCCCACGAGGCGGATGTTGTTTCTCCTAGAGTGCCCTTCGGCGTCCTCGACGTGCGTTTCCAGCCACATGGTGTGTACCTGCAACTCCGCTACAGTTTTATGAAGGGTGGCCACTTCTGTTTGTAAGGTCGAAACCTCTTGTTCCGTGTCTGTCACTCTGTCAGAGATTTTGCGGAGATCGGCACGGAGCAGTCCCACCTTGCGCCACTGTGTCTATCTTGGCAAGGGTGAGCTCTCTGGACCCCTTAATCTCGGCTAAAAACTCCACCATCTTTGTGGGACCCTGTTCCCCCGCTGCAGCTGGCGGCACCGGGCCTCCCGCCACTCCGTCCATTTGCACTGGTATCGCATAATTATCAATCTTGTTTGCTTGCACTGACTTAGCTCCCTTGTCTTTAGCCATAACTGTTCCGGGCATGTTGTCTGCGTTTTGGGCCAGACTCGCCCCACCAGACTTCGCAATCACTGGAAGTCAGTCTAATGGGTTCCCTAGAAGGCCCCCTCTCCGGGCAGCGGTTCTCGATTGCTGCTTCACCCAGGGACAATGTAGTGCTCAAGGGTCTATGCCCAGGGCCTTGCGCCAGCCACTCTCCCCCCCCCCCGTTCACCAGAGGTCCACGCCGTGTGTCACCGCAACCACGGGGTCCAGAGGCTATCGTGCCACAACTACAGGCCACAATCTGTGTTCTCAGGAGGCAGACTCTTATTTTCAGTGAGTCTCTTCACTTAGCGCACCTACTATGTATAATGCCTAGGCCATAGTACCCAGCCAGCCTTGAGCCACGCAGTTAGCCAGTGCCCAATATGGCCGACTCTCCAGGTGAGCACCAAGTCTAAGGTGGCCGTGGCCGAGGGCCCATCACTTATACTCCTGCCGCTAGCGCAGTGGACTGTGTACCTGATTAAGCCTTTTCTGACACATCCGCACACCAACCGCGTCCCCGGTGTTGTTTCTGCTGTATCCCATCTTCGGGCCCCCGTTTCAACTCCTGCCTCCTGTATGCTTGCCACTCCAGGGCCCGCTTGGAGCTGGCCGCAGCTGGCCGCGCCCAGTGGGGGCCGCCACTCAAGGTTCTCTGCTTATCTGCTTATGGTGAGGAGGCCGCTGGACCCTCTCGGCTCTCCTACACGTTACTGTTAAAGATTGCAGGAATCGCTGTTAGCATGAGCTGAAAGCCATTTTGTACTTGGCAGCCATTTTAGTTAGCCATGTGCTCGCCATGTGCTTTCTCCCTCTTCCAGAGTCTTGCACATGCTCAGAGAGGCCTAGCTGGTAGAATGCACCTGCTCCTAGTATAGAACTGTCAGGCTATTCTTACTCATGTAAGCAGTTTAGTCTCCCTCCCACTTTGTGGAGCAAGCAAATTTTGTATACCCATATTAGTCAATAAGCATGCTTGTATGTGCTAGGACCTCCCCTTGATTTTATGCTGACTATGTAACAAATACATATATAAGGACCCTGTTCTCTGCACTCATTAGAATGCCTCCTACAGTGGCCTGCGGGTACCGTAAGATGCAATCTCCCTCATCTGAGGTTAATAAAACATGTTTTTTGATATTACAGCTTCTGTGCCAATCTCTTCCTTGTTGGTCTTAAGGACCAGATGTATCAGTGAACCCCTAAGAAGGTTTTTATTTCTACAAATGGCGCCCGAAAGTGGACCTCATCGGTGCAGCGGCTATCCAAGGGAGTGGTCTTGAAGGGAGACAGGAATCTACTGAGGAGTACAGGACAGGAATCTACTGAGGAGGTACCCTGCGCACGGAGATTGTTTGTCTTCCAGCCCAGTATATTTCTGGTCTTCCTGATCTGATCCTCCAAGTGTTTGCCGCTCCCGACTGAGAACTTCTTTGGCGTGAGTATTTTAAAACGACCGTTAGGTCACTCAGAACTTGGCAGTTGGAATCTGGACACCATTTGATTGGTAAGAGCCGTTTTGCGGCACTTGCTGTTGGTTTGATGCCTTTGATTGGTAAGGTAGTTTTAGTAACACTTACTGTGGCTTTGTTTGTATGATTGGCCAATTTTGGAGTTTGTTTTGTAAGTTATATATGCATTGCAATTCATATAGGCAGGTAATGAGGAGATTTTTCTCTAACTTTGAAAACTTGAACGGCACACATTGTGTTAAGTGTCACTTGGAGTATAATATTATATATGCTATAATATTCTTGACATGCCTGCTTCTAGCACACTTTTGTTGAAAGTGTTGCTGTTTTGGAGGTACCGATATGGATTTAGTAAGTACTTAGTTGACTCCCCTCAGAGGGGATACCTAAATAGGTTTACGTATAGTAAAAAGATATTTCTTCCTTGGTGACTAAGTACCCCATGGAACTAAATATGTACATAAAAGGATCCGGATCTGCGCACTTAGTAACATTCATAAGTGGTGATATGCAGAGCGCTTTTTGAGTGTTCTACCAGCCAAAACTGGCGAATTTGGTGTATTTTGGCTTCTTGACCATGGAACAGTTTTTTGGGCTACTTTTGAGAGCTCTTCTTGTAAATATGACTTACAATTAGTATTTACAAATAGGTTGGTCTTGCGTACAGTTTGTAAGCTGTCTTAAAGTCCTAAGTATTGATTTGTGGGTTAAATATGTGTTTCAATGTCTATGTGGGTTTTTGGTTTGACATTGGTAATACTTGTGTGAGTAAATAGCGATTGCGCTCTTTGTGTAAGAATGGCTAGCTTTAAGCGCGCTGTGTTGTGTGCTCTGTGTATATGACCCCCTTCTGTAAATATCTGAATGAGCTCAATGAGTTTGTTTATGTTTTTTTTGCTGTCATCATTCTGTTATGCAAAATGTCATTTAGTTACTTACATATTAAATAAAAATCCAGAAATGAATTATATAACATACGCTAAACAGCTGCATGTTACTATTTAAATTGACAGAGTACGACACTATACATGTGTGCAAATTGCCACAATGCTAAAGATAAAATTAGAATTCGTATTCAATAGGATTAAAATAGGCCTCATACAGAGGAATAAAAACGAAATTATGTGTTTTGTAATCAATAGACTAAAATACATGTTACAGCATTTTCCTTAAATACATTGTATTAGACATTAAAAGGCATGCACATCATATGAGTGAATTTGGTCGTTGCTGAACTAAATACACATTATAGAAAGATAGATTTGACTGCATTGAAATGCCTCAGTTTTTAAATAGACTGGGACATGCTTTTCTTTCAGCACCCGAGGAAAAAGCTTTCCAACAGCTGTGTTTAAACTGACTAACTGAAAAGAAACTATTTGACACAGCAAATGGGGATTTAACTCTGTAAGGGTATTTCAAATAATAAAGGGGTTTTTGCCTGAGAAAGGCGTGAAAATTCGACGCCTGCTGACAAACAACAGCTGCATAAATAGCATATGGCTATTCCTGATCACGGCCACAGACAGGAATGCTGAGTCAGCGAAATTTTAAGTCAGTGTAAAACTGGTATAAGGGCCTGCATTATTTTAAAAGTTTCAAAAAAAACAGTTTCATTATTTTGGATAACAGAGAACAAAATTGAAAGTAGGGATTTCCTTTCTTAATGCCTTTTTTACATAAGTACATCTGTGGTTCTGATGTTAAATGATAACTGTCGTTTTAAAAAGTGGCGCAGACTTTTCATGTTTCAAGTAAGGCTTCTGTGCTTAGGGTTATGAATGAATGTGCTTAAATATGATAGGCTAGGAATGAAGCTTGCTTTTCCAATGTGGAATCATCAAAATGGTTGGTTTTGATTAAAAAAATTAAAAAAATAATGATATGAAAAAAAATATATTGTTAAACATAAATGCTTTAAATTCGTTTTTTCATCTTTATAAAGCCTAATCATCATACTGTGAATTCCTAGTATCAAAGTTGAATTTAAGCAGTGCTGTACCGCAATAAGAAGGGAACTTAAATGTGAAATGTCACTTTACCCAGCCGTACAAAACTCATTTTTATAAGGGTATATCTTATACATTTCTGATTTCCCATTCCTGGGCTATCTAGAGAACACTCTGGGGGTTCCTATTATGCAAAAATATTGTAGGATATTCATTTTTAAGTGCCCCTACCACCAAAGTCGAAATTGAGCTAAATTCACAATTTTACAAGCAGTTCTACCACTCAAGGCAGTTTTAACGTGCTCTCAGGCTTCAATAAAGTATATGCAAGTATAAAACAAACAGCTGACCTCTGTATTACTAGATTGCACACCACACACTGTACATAAATGAAAATAAGTATACAGAAACCAGCAGACGTTATTATCCTACCTTTAAATGGCTGGCAAACACACCGGACAGGACTGCCTTTGAGCTGTGATTCTCCAGAGTTGCTTTGCATTACGAAAACCGCATGGCAAGCCTTGCACAAACAAAATGAACAGCTGCTGAACGGGTCAAAGGTCGGAGTTCTGCATTTAGCAACTTAGCAGGGTGAAGGGTAATGTTTGCTGGGACACTTCGACCTTCGAAAAGTTTTTGAAAGACGAGATGATAGCGCAAAGAGAGAAAGAGAAGCTTTGCTTCCTATTTTTGGCAAACACACGTTTTGCGCAGTCATATAAAACGAAGGAAAACAGCCCTCAGTTGAGCATTGATCTGCCAGGTATATAAAATAATGGTTTTAGTTTAAAGAATACTGTGTAGGGGCTACGATAAGGAGGAAATGGATTTTAGTTTGCATTCATGCGCCCTCATGTTAATCTAGTACAATTGCTCAAGAAATTGATACATTGGTTTGTTTGTGCCCAGTTGCTACAAATAGGGGTTGAAAGTGTTGACAGAAGTAAAACCTGTTTCAGGTTTTCCCACTGTCAAAATGGGGGAAGGAGGCTAGCTCCTCTACAAATTAAGGGTAGGCAAAATTATGTTTTCTCTCTTCTTTTTCTCACTTTTTTTTGAGTCTGTCTAAAGCTGTCTAGGAAATTGCCATGTGATAGTTATTGGCTATTCTGTAATACTGTTTTAAAATTGTTAGAATTAATAAAATGATGAAACATATATACTATGTTACTGCCCATCCTGTATGAAAGAATGAGTAGAACAGATTGATGTTCCCTTATTTGATCTTTAAGGAGAACTGTATAGTGGCGGTTTCTGTTCAAAAATCTCAGGTGGCAACACTATTATTGTTTATGTTATTCTCATGTTCTATACAGTTTTGCAAGGGCATTGCTAGTTTTTTATTAGCTAGTCTCTGTCAATAAGCTGACAGCCCTTATTTAGAGCTGGAGATAGGGTTTTTTTCCTTTTGAAAATGATGTTGCATAGTCCAGATCGTGAAAAGTACAATGCAGGAAAGACGCTCATGTGATCCTTAGCAAACATTTTGAAGGAAAATATTGTTTTATAGGAGTTTGTTTGTCATAACATGTTCTGCTGGAGAAAATGTACTCACTATGTTGAAGTTTAGTTCTTTTTGCAATAAGAATCCCTGTTAAATTAGCAGTTTTAGATTTTCCTGCTGCGCCTATAACATGAGAGCATGGTCCTAAGCATAACATGTAAGAGAAATTATTTTACAAGTGTCTGCAGTCCTGTACAAGTAATGTAAAATCTATGAGTAAAAGTGTAGAACATTTCCTTTTTCTTGAGGGTTCTTCAGATTGGTAATATAGGAATACACCAATGTAAGTATTTGGAGTATGTCTGTATTGTTTTTCTCTTTTCCTCAGAATTTAGTAAATGAACACAGACTTCCTTGGCTGTTTGGGATTGGGTGATGTATTACTCTTGTCAGTTCACCAAAACGTTCCTTTTATACTTGCCAATAGGTCCAGGGTTTTCTACTCTCAGATAGATGAAGTGGCTCTTGGGTGCCTTGCTAATGTATGGGGCGCCCCAAGACTAAGGAAGTATTCTGAGACTATCCTCTATGTTGTTAGATTATTTCTGTGCCTTGTCTAAAGACCTCTTGTTCTGTCCACCAATAGATATTTGCTGCCTTACAACCATTGCCAGAGGGGCCCGGACATCAGATCCAGCCTGGGAGTCAGCACCAGTCCAGCCTACAGTCAAAACGAAAGGAACCAGCATAGGCCTTGCTGGCAACTAGGACCTCAGTGAAGGCGGAAGCACTGGGACGTGAAGTGTGTACCCCTGCCACTGTCTTGGGCGAAAGACGGGGTTACAAATCAGGATGGAGAAATCTTTGTGTGGATCCAGTTTTTGATGCCCAGCTGAGAGAGTCACAGAACGACAAGGACGGCAAGGAGGCTTTTGCTTGAGGTGACCCCCTTTGAAACAAGGGTTGCTTCAGGCCTTTGAGTCCTGGTCCCAAGTGAATGTAAGTCTACGCCTTTGTTTGTTGATCAAGAGATGCCCGAGCACACTGGGTACAATTTGTGGCCCTAACAAAAGAGCAGTGCGCCAGAGGTGAAATACAGGAGTTAGGGAAGGACTTGAGTTTAGGGTACAGGTGCTGTGCCCTTGGTGCCTGTTAGATTAAAGTGAAGAAAACTGGTGCACTGCCTGAGACACTGGACAGGATCATTGAGGGTATTTGCCCTGGGGGGGTGATTGCCCTATCCTGAAAGAAAGACTTTTCCTTCTCTGTGATTCTTGAGTTGCGAGTTGTGCAGCTCCACCGTGGGAACAAGAGCCTGCCTGTGAGGCTCAAACGGACACAGGGAGAAAACTCCCCTCTGGCTGGTGGTTCTAGAAATTCCCAAGGACTCTTTTTTTTGTTAGTAATGTACCCCTTTGGTCGTCCCATTTTTTTGGGAGGAGCAGCCCTTTGCGGCTCCTTGTCCTAATTCCTATGGCCCTGTGTGGTCCTCCTGGTCCCCCGGAGCCAGGATTGTTTTTGTAATAATATGTCTGATTGCTTTAATTTTTTTAAGAGTAATGTTTATTCTGCACGAGAAAAGTTCATCTGAGCATGTTACTTTACTCTTTCCTTAAGTATATTAATTGATAATTTAGCCCTCATAAAAAATACTGAGAAAGTCTATTGAAAATGTTTTTATTAGGTATGTGCTGTTGGCTATTTTGAAATTGACATAAATAGTCACTGAAATACATCAGAGCCCTGAAACTTAAAATTAGACTAGATGGTTTTGGTATTTGCTTTCTGCTTAGGATTGGAAAATATTGAGATTTCTGTTTGAGATAATAGTCATTATTCTCTCTTGCTACCTGTATGACCCAATGCTCTGTTCACTTTGTACTCCTGCTTATACCTTGTATATACCTGCTTAATGAAATGTTTAGAATATAAATGCCCACCTAGCATAGGATATTGATGAATTTATGAGAAGAAAATGTGCAAAATATTTTCTATGTCTCTACTAGATCATGGGAATGTCTTTAGCTCATGCTAAAAGGATCATCTGTTAAAGATTGCAGGAATCGCTGTTAGCATGAGCTGAAAGCCATTTTGTACTTGGCAGCCATTTTAGTTAGCCATGTGCTCGCCATGTGCTTTCTCCCTCTTCCAGAGTCTTGCACATGCTCAGAGAGGCCTAGCTGGTAGAATGCACCTGCTCCTAGTATAGAACTGTCAGGCTATTCTTACTCATGTAAGCAGTTTAGTCTCCCCTCCCACTTTGTGGAGCAAGCAAATTTTGTATACCCATATTAGTCAATAAGCATGCTTGTATGTGCTAGGACCTCCCCTTGATTTTATGCTGACTATGTAACAAATACATATATAAGGACCCTGTTCTCTGCACTCATTAGAATGCCTCCTACAGTGGCCTGCGGGTACCGTAAGATGCAATCTCCCTCATCTGAGGTTAATAAAACATGTTTTTTGATATTACAGCTTCTGTGCCAATCTCTTCCTTGTTGGTCTTAAGGACCAGATGTATCAGTGAACCCCTAAGAAGGTTTTTATTTCTACATTACGGCCTCTCCCGCTTTGGCATACAGCCAGCCAATTCTCTGTCCGTGCCAGGTGTGGCCCGGCGCTATCCCCCACCGAGAGGGCTGCCCTTTGGTAGCGCACGCTCGTTTCACCTCTGATCTGGCTCCCCAGGGCGCGGTCTGCCGGATCGTCTCACACAGTATAAGGTATGAACTTTTGGGGTTTAAAAGTGCATTATGGCGGGCATATAACAGGGGTATAGTATCACCAAGGCTCACTGGCCATCAAACGTGGATGATCGGGAAGGGGAAGAGATGTGTGTTGTCGGGGGTCTCAAGAGACAGGAGGCAGAGAACATATGTGCAATGAAGGGGAGCATCTGAATGATGTCGGGTAGGGGAAATGGGGGGTCTGATAAGGAGTTGCCAAATACAATGAGCGTGTCATTTGTAGTGGCGGAACAGTGGCTAGGATGGCATCCGGCAGGTGCCAGTGTGGGGTTAGGTGATAGGTGGGCTGCATAGGCCTCAGCAGAGGAATGAACCACAGGTATAATTGAAAACATGTTCCTGCTCGTTCAATCTGTATATCACATGTTCATGTGCAACCATCACGGCAGCACTCTCCGGCTAGTCCTCCTCGATCTAGGTCGCAGGTGTAGACCATCTGCGAAGTAAGCACAGCTTAGCTGCTTTCAGTATAGAGGCTAGCCAGTAATTCTCTGGGTAGTAAGATCCAGCATTTCCCGGGTGTCATGGAGGACTTCCATCAACACTTGGAGGGGCACAATGTGCTTAAGAGTGTCTCTTAGCAGGTGGTCAGCTCCAAACCAGAAAGACAAAGTACAGGACAAGCCCAGAGGATGTGCAGTATATCGCAGTCTGCCTGGAGACACAGCCAGCAGGTGGACATGGGCGTTAGTTTGGCTCTATACAGTGTAGCTGGGGACCAGTGTCAGTCTTGTAAAACCTTAAAATAGCAAAACTTCATTTGGGCCTCCTGCAAAACTTCATTTGGGCCTCCTGTAGTCCCTTGTCGTGTGGGGCCACGAGCCGAGACTCGGTCATGGGAGTATACGCAACCTGTTGACGGTCCTGCCACTGAATCCTGAGAAGATGTTGCAGGGGTTCGGAGAACAGTTTCGTCACCAGGAGTCCATAGAGACCAGAAATCAGTTTTTTATATTGGCCCCATTGCACTAGGTAGGAGTGGGGTGATGAGGGGGATGAGGACCAGTCCCCTGAGTGTCTCTGGGTTTGGACACCGAGTCGAACCTGGAGATATCGCCGGAAGTGGGATCGCTGAAGATGATGTTCCATAGTGAGGTCTGCAAAGGTCATGATAGCTCCCTCTTTCAGTAGCTGTTGCACCTCCAAGATCCCAACCTGGACACGGTTCGGCCAAGACAGTTGGAACAACATAGATGATCCTTACCAGGTTTCAGAATAAGAAAGATGTATACTCTGTTGAATTTTGGTCGGAGGGAGTCAGTGGCTGTGGCTTCCTGTAACATTGCCATAAGGTACGGGGCAATTTGATCCTGGGTGGCCCAGTAATTATTCAGTTGAAAGCGGTCTTTCCCAGGCGTCTTACCCGTGGCATCTGCAACTTCCTCTTCACTATTGTCCAAGTCAAGTTCTTCCCAGAGGATGGGGAAACGGAGGCCCAACATGAACATGTCTTCACGCGTGGTGTCCGCCAGATATTCCGTTGTGCAGTGCGTTGAGTAAAAAGTTGAAAATTCCTCAACAATCTCCAATGGATGAGTCAGGATTCAGCCAGTGGTCTTACAGATGACTGGAATTGCAGAGTTTGCTTAAGCTACAGGGCTAATAGCTGCCCTGCCTTCACACCATGTTCAAAGATCCTGTGCTTAATGCGGGAGAGCGCTTTTTCCGCCACCACTGTATAGACACTGTTGAGTTTGTACTTCTTGTTCGTTAGTGCTCTCAACCGATCCAGAGTGGGTTGGGCATGGTAGTCATCCTGGAGGGCCTTTACTTCTGCCTCCAGTACATTCTTCATCAAGGCATCAGCGTCTCTCGCAATATTAGCTTTTCTCATCAGCATCCCACACAGGTAGGCCTTTCCCACAGCCTATAGTTGTTTCGAGTCAGCATCAGCTAGTAGTCTAGGAGAGACCTTCTCCATAGATTTGAGTTGAGTCGTGTTCAGCTGTCTTGTCCAGGAGTCAATTGTAAGTCCAGTGTGAGTGCAACAGGAACATGATCAGACATGGTTCCCACACCAATAGTGCACAAACATGTTAGAGGGAAGGTCGCAGTGTTAGTCAAGAAGATGTCCAGTCTAGATTCCGATCCATAGGCTGGAGAAAGGAGCCTGTAGCCCAGTCTTTGGGGTGTAGCAAGCGCTACACATCATGTAAGCAATGATCCCCCATCAAGTCACGGAGGACTGCCCTATCGTTGTCGTGCCTCATGTCAGGTCTTCCCTTTTTGTCCAGGAAAGTTTCCAGAACCAGGTTTCAGTCCCCCCCAATTATGAGTTTACGGGAGCCGAACCAGGTTCCAGTCTCCGCCAATTATGATTTTACAGGAGCCGAACCAGGTTCCAGTCTCCGCTAATTATGAGTTTACGGGAGCCGAACTCCACCAGCAGTCTTTGAAGTCTTGCCAGCCGGGATCATTTTGCATCCGCTGGGACATAGACTGAGCCAAGGATCATTGTCAGGCTGAAGATCTTCACTTGTGCAAAGAAATAAAGAGCATTGTCATCGGACCAAGTTTTTAGGATATAAACAGGCAGGCGCTTATGGTACAGTTTGGCCACTCTTTTTTCCTAGGGGTAGTCGTCCGTTCCCATAGAGAAAAGGGTTTTCCCTACTCAGTCACATTCGAGCTAAGCCATTTCCTTGGCTGTGAGGTGCATTTCCTACATGAGGGCGATGTTGGGCTTTTGAGAGCATAGGAAAGAGAGCACTTTCTTACAGTTGATGTAATGGGTCATGCCATTTACGTTGAGAGACCAAGGAGTCAAGTTCACAGTATGATGCTTAGGCATAGTGTTTTAACTCAGCGGGGATAGGAGGGGGGGTCAGAAAATCAATTATGGATACACGTACAGTTAGCAAGGAATAGTTGGAGACAATGCACCAGGGGACTGGGAGTAGGATACCAAGTTCAGCTTTTGTTCCGGGGTTTAGTTGGATCATCCCAACTTGGGGCGGCAAGCATGAAGAAGAAAAAGACCAGATTGGCAATACACGAGATAGGATCGGGAAACAACAGTCATAGCTTATTGTGCTTTATTTAGATCCTGGCGGTATTCCTGTCTGAGATCCCTGTCTGATTCTCTGCTCCTGGCAGAGGCCTTCATTGGTGGTGTCTGAAATTCCATGGAGCGGGGGTTAGTGCCCATATTCTGATGCTGTCGCTCCCTGATATTTTCCACACCGAGTTCCAGATCAGCTAGATAACAAAACTCCTTGATCTTGCGTTGACGGTCACCAGCATAGTTGCCAGTTCCAGGAGGCCAAAGTGGAGGTCCAGTTTCCTAAGTGCCGGTGGTAAAGCTAGAAACTTCCTCCACAGGATGTGTGTTTCATAGGAGAAGTCTGCTATAAACTTAATCTTGCAGTCATCATACTGGTAGGGACCATGCTTCCGAGCCTCTGCAGCTGATGGGGAAGGAACAAGGCAATAATCAGGCGAGGCCCCTGATGTGCCAATGTGGATCGAGTATCAGTGTGATGTGCTTGTTCAAATTCTAGAGAGGGCGAGAAAGTCATCCCCAGGAGTTGCAGGAGGAAAGTCTGAAGTAACAACGGGATGTCATATGTGTCCTCTCACTCCGAGAGACCAAAGATATAGAGGTTCTTCCTGCGACTATCGTCTTCCAACTCCATTAACTGTTTCTGGGTGTTCCACAGTTCCGTACTCCACGTCATGGTTTCTGTCACTCGCGTTTCAAGGTCCTCAACTCGCCTCCCCATGGAGTTTGCAAGGTGTCTCAGCTAGGTAATGTCCCCCGTCAGTAGTTAAAGTTCCATATTAGTTTTTGTATTTGAAACATTTACTGTGAGGGTAGAGGCTTGTATGGCTTTGAGATCTGCCATAATGGAGTTCAAAGTGACCTCTGAAGTTGACATAGTGGAGACTGCTGTTTGTGTTTTGGCATTTTGTGTGGCATCTGTGAAGGTAAGCTGTCATGTTGCCTTTCCCTTTTACATGGGTGGCATGAGTGGAATATGCAGATGGGCAGGGGTCAATGAGAATGGGGTCAGTGGCTTATCGGTGGAGCTGCGAGTCTCCGTGTTACACTGCAGTCACAAAAAGGACGGTCCGGAGGGGCACAGCATTGGTGGCCAGCTGCTAATCTAATTACCTAGTCCCAGTCAGTGGGACCTGTGTGCCCTGGAGCCCAGGGATGGAGGCTAAGTATTCAGGGGACACTCCTAGGAGGTGGCTTGTCATATTCCATTGCCCGGCAGCACCAGCACCTACCAGTCTCAGGGCATATCTGTACACAAGGAGGCCGGGGAGTGGCTCTCGCTTTCTGCAGTGGTATCCCCGGTGAGGCCATAGGCGGAGAAAAGCAGCACGAAATCATGCCCAAGAGGCAGCTTATCATTCATGGCAGTCAGGCAGCATCAGCACATCTCGGGGTGTACAGGAGTGGTAGGGAGGAGGAACAGTCTAGTTCTTTAGTGTGGGAGGCAGCGATGTTTCCTGTGGGAGTCTGTATGGTGTGTGCTTGGCGTCCACCCGATCCAGGATGGCAGTCTCCCATCACACTTTCAGCAATAAAGGCCTCCGGTGGCCAGGGTCAACTTGAACACCTCCTTGCCCCACCCCAGTCTCCTCAAGTCATCAGGTAAAGGAGAGCGGGAGAGGAGCAATGTGGAAATGCTTCCGCTAGGTGGCTTACCAGGCACCAGCACCTCTCAGATGCCCACCATCGGTGAGATGGGGGGTTGCCGTGCTATGTTGGTGGTGCCGTGGGGGTGTGGTATAGCATCCAGCGGAGTCGAGTCCTTGAAGCCTGGGAGCATCACGGTGCCTCTATGGAAGCCTATGTGTGGAGCTTTGGGTAGGCCTTGCAATGTCAAGTGGTAGGCACGCTCCACAGGCCAGCCCATCTGGTGGGAGCCACAGCCTGAGGCAAGAGCTGGTCGCACAAACTCAAGGAAGTGGAGATCAGGGAAAAAAATACCCTAGGTCAGGAGTAAAAGGACATATAGATCGGCAAGGCTCAGGATGTGTTCTACAGAGCAGCCATCGTCAATTGCGACATAGCTCTGCCTACAGTCATTCTTGTTGCTTGCCAGGCTGTTACTAAGGTAGCAACTCATCTTGTTCCAGGTCTCATTCCCCGCAGTCCTTCCGCAAAACCCTTCACCTTATCTAGCCACTCCAAAATTCTGTAATATCTAAAAGCAGAATCTGTGCTGCTGGAAAGTGTCTTTAGATGGCACTGGTCCCAAGGAAAACCGGGCTCTGACAGAACAACAAGCCCACAAATCACATTTCCTCCTTAGCAGTGTGGTCATGGCCATCCTTGAGGATTTATGTAACATTAGAACATGATGTTGGCAACGCAGAAAGATTTAGAAGGGGCAAAGAATGAGACATCCACTCTTGCAACTAGGGTTATGCAACTACAAAACCAGATCGGCGCTCAGCTGGTTGTAGTTTATAGATCTAAGTGTTCTCAAGTGTTAGATGTACAAGGAATGGCCCCAGGTCATGCGATAGGAACATTAGTAAATCTTGTTGTGTGATGGTCTTTACCTTTGTCCCCCCCCCCTGAGGTATTTGGGAGAACCCCCTAAAGGTGCAGATGTTCTTGACACAGGTTCAGCTGAAAATTTCCATTTTAATCTCCTAGTTAGGAGGAGATCCCGTAGCATACCACTTTTCAATACAGATGACCCCATTCTGTACCACTGGGGTAGACCAAGAGTTGCATGAAGAGTCTCAAGGTTTGATCACCTACTTAACCCACTTTAATCAACTGATGACAGAAACAGAATGACCAGAGCAACCATGATATTTCTAGTGGCTAAAGAAGGAAGCGAAAGACATTCTAGCACAAATAGAATTTTAATCACAAACCTGTGTGGAATTAATTAATCTTACATAAAGATTAGACCATAGACTAGCGGACAGGCGTGGAGGGCTGTAGGAACTGGCGCTTTCTGGTTAGCTGAGGTAATCCCCCAGCCAGGCAGACCCTACCACTCCCTACAGAGGGAATGTGTAAAGCTTTGGCACAGCATTCACTCACAATAAATACTTGGACCGTCACAAAAGAGATTTCACACGTGATGTATCTAAATAACGTTTATATTCAACAAACACTTAATAATCAACATAACATGAACAACATGTACTTCTGGGCATAAATCACATTGGGAATCATTTCTAGCAGTGCTAAGCCCAGCCGTGTTAGAATGACATCAGCAATATGCACACATGGGAAGGAGTCAATACTACACCCCCCAGCACCCTTATGCAGTGCAAAACATTCTCCACCCCAGGCCCAACCCAACAAGTATTATAAATCAACACCACACAGTTAGACAAGCACCCCAGATCAAAACTATATAAAAATTATGTACAGATACAGAATTTTTTATTTTTTTATTTTATTTTCCTTTTTTATTAATACAACACAAAGAAATCATAAATACAAACAATATACCAAAGATCATGAAAAATGGAATTATACAATATTACAAAGCAAATTTAAAAACTATAAAATAATAACAAGCGATTAAATAAAATCCAAGACTATACACTTGACAATATCAAATAACTTTGACCAGCGAAAAAATAATAGAGACACTTTGATATGGAGGACACATCACACCAAGTATAAGTCAAAGATCCGCTCCAGGAACTCCAATACCAGCAGAGGTCATACTAACTAACATGGCCCCTCTGTGGTGGTAGGTGGGGGAGGATACGCTCGAGCTCGAGACGCCATATAGGTAGTGTACAGACTCCAAAAGTTTTTTGGCCGGTTCCGGGGAGGCAACAGTTCACTATACACTTCTGTTTGAGTGTTACAATACATCATGTCTCTAGACCACTGCGCCAGGGTGGGAGGGGGGCCGCGAGACCAGTGCACTGCAAGGACGCGCTTAGCGACTAATAAGGCCATATCAACTAGGCGTCTGATAGGTTTCTGCAATTTCTTGGAGTAGCCGAGCAGGGCTAACAGCGGGTCAGGGCTGAGCGCTTCTTGTGTGACTGCACTTATTTCGGCAAAAACCTGTAGCCAAAAGGTCGCGATAGCGGGACACAACCATGCAAGATGTATAAAGTCAGCCTCACTCCTCCCACATCTCTCACAGTCTGCCGTTTCCCGGAGCCCTAATCTGCGCAACCGCACAGGTGAATGATAAATCCTGTTAAGGAATTTGAATTGTATGAGGCGGTGCAGGCCATTAAGAGAAATGCGCTTGGTGGCCTCGCAGCAATACATCCACATACTGTCATCTATTGTGAGCTCTAAGTCAGTCTGCCATTCAAGCCTAGCTTTGGTGTAAGAGTATCGCCGCAGTTCCATTGTCCTAGAGTATATTTGGGATACCAGTCTTTTCGGAGAGCTGGCTCGAATTAAAGCAGTAAAGGAGTGTACCTCCGGGGGTTCCTGTAAGTCCTCCCCAAGCAATTCTCGCAGTGCACTACGGGCCCTGAAATAATGAAAGGTGGTTAAAACTGGTGGCGAGGGTTCGACTAGTAACAAACTGTCACCGTCTCTACCCACCCCGTCCTCAAAGAAATCGCCAATAGTATCTAGTCACAGGGAATGCAGTGCTGCTATCATTTCTGGGGCAGTGAGAGCAGGAGCGGCCTGTGCGGGTAAGAACGGTGGGTCGGTGGGGCCGGGTTGGGGGTGGGGGAGGGATTCGACAGACAACCAAAGGGAAAATTAAATAAATAAATAATTTTCCCTCGTCACCTGTCGAACCCCCGCCCCACTGCTCTTACCTGCACGGACCGCTGCTGAGTGAGAGTCGGGAGCCATTTGCACCAAGCGATAGGGGTGATAGGGGAGTACAGTATTGAGAGTGCTTGTCGGTTAAGAAGGTTATGCCAAGCATCTGCAGTGGCGTTAATCGAGTCTAGGACCCCGGTTGTGCGGCGCGATGTGCGGAACAATGCCGTTGCCAAATGGGCGGGGGCTTGAGACAGTCGCTCTATGTGCAGGTGCGGAGGGGACGACTGTTGATGTAACCAATAATATGCGTGCGAGGCCTGGGCTGCCCGATAGTATAGCTCAAGGTCAGGAGCACCAAGTCCTCCCATAGAGTATGGTAGAACTAGGATATTCCAGCTTGCCCGCAGCTGTTTGTCGGCCCAAGCCAATCTAATCAGCAGCGTCCGTAGAGACTTGAAAAACTGTGCAGGCAATACCATCGGAATGTTGAGGAACAAAAATAAAAATCTGGGAAGAACCACCATTTTCATGAGGGATATTCTACCCAAGAGGGAGAGGGGGAGGCGGATTCACCTCGCGATATCCTCCTCAAGCTTAATGATAGCACGGCCGTAATTTTCTCTGAGCACTAGCTCAGGGTCCGTGTGGATCTGGATACCCAAGTAGCGTACTGGGTCCGTGGTCCATTGTAGGGGAAAGTCTAATTCCTCAGGGTGCGTCACAGGAGTGAGAGGAAATATGACCGACTTCTCCCAATTAATTTTCAAGCCTGAAAATTCGCCAAATCTCACCACCTCGCGGAGGACAGGGGACACATTTTGGGCAGGATCACGAATATAAAGCAGGGTATCGTCCGCGTACGCTGAAATGATGAGATTGTACCCTGGGAACCGGATCCCCCTGTGACTATGATATTCGCGCATTGCACAGGCCAGCGGCTCCGCCACCAGCGCATACAGTAGCAGGGATAGCGGGCACCCTTGTCTAGTGCCTCTGGATATCTTCAGGGGGGCAGTGATAACATCCCCCACCCGCACTCGGGCCACCGGGTCTGTGTATAATGTGCTGATCAAGCGTAAAAAGACTCCCCCCCAGCCCCATTCTCTCCAGGGTCAATGACATGACGTGCCACTCCACAGAATCGAATGCCTTTTCAGCATCCAAAAAGATTGCGGAGGACTTAGTGTCTGGTTTAGTATGTTGAATGGTTCCGAAAACTGTGCGAAGGTTGTGTGTGAGCGTACGTCCCGGTATGAAGCCGGCCTGTTCCGCACCCACAAGAGTTGGCATTAGGGGGCTTAGTCTATTCGCTAGTATTTTAGCGAAGATTTTCGTGTCCACGTTCAATAACGAAAGTGGTCGATAAGAGGAGCAGTGTTGTGGAGGCCTCCCAGGCTTCAAGAGAACCACCAGGAGCGCCTCTCTCATCGAGCGGGGCATAGTGCCCTCCTCGGTCATTCCCTCGAATAAAGTAATGAGGGGTCAGGAGTTCCTTGAATTCCTTATAGAATTCCACAGTGAGCCCGTCTTGCCCCGGCGCGCTGCCCGAGCGCATAGTGGACAGGGCCGAATGTACCTCCCACGCTTCAAGAGGACGCATCAAGTACTCTCTGTGGGAGTCCAACAACCAGGGTAGCTTGATGTACTCTAGGTACTCTTGCATGTCTGAGGATGCAGAGTGAGACCGAGCTTTATATAGATCGGCGTAAAACTGCCGGAATTGTTCTTCCACTCCATCAGTGTCCTCAATAGTCCCCCCCTCTTCCGTAGTCAGCTGTATAGGTTGGGTGGTGTCCCGGCGCCCCCTCATGAGATTCACAAGGGTCGTGCCAGGTCGCTCCCCCTCACCGTACACTCTCGCGACTGCATATTTGCCCAGTAACTTGACCTCTCTGTCTGCCTCTGCATGATATTCTTCTAGTGTTTCCTTAAGTGTGGTCAGTAGTAAAGGGTCATTGTTGTCACGCATGTCCCTCTCTATGTCGGAGAGTTTTTGTTCTAATAGAGTCAGCCGTCCCCTGATTGATTTCAGAACCCCCGAATGCTTGGATATGGCTATTCCCCGGACGTACACCTTGGAAGTTTCCCAGATAGTAGTTAAATGCGGAACAGAGCCCAAATTCGTAGCAAAAAAGGTTTCCATTGCCTCCACCATTTCCGCCCTGAAGGCTTCATCTAGTAACGCGTATGGGGGGAAAGCGCCATGTGAACGGGGGGGCTGCCTGGCAGAAGTAGCTTGTGTAAGCAGCAAAGGGGAGTGATCCGAGTAAGTGCGGGGGAAGACCTCACATTCGCGCACCTGATTTCTGAGAGAGCCAGCCAGGAACCAGTAGTCTATTCTGGTGTGGAGATTGTGAGGCGCTGAGTAGTGCGTAAAGCCACCTGCCACTCCTGACCGTGAGCGCCATACGTCTACTAAGTTCAATTCTGTCAAAGCATCTAAAATAGCCTCCGCCGTCTGTGAACGGTGCCTCGTTGGGCTCCCTGATCGGTCCAGGTCCGGGTTGAGAGAGCAATTAAAATCCCCCCCCCCATAACTGTGGGTTGTCAGGCATGCGTCGAGCTAGGGTTAACAAGTCGTGAAAGAACTGGGGACAGTCATGATTGGGGCCGTATACATTAACTATTACGCATTCCAAACCCCTCCCCCTACATCTAGACACCACGTACCTGCCATTGGCGTCTGTGTGTAACTCTTCAAGTGTGAAGCGGGCTTTAGGGTTGATCCAAGTAAGGACTCCCCGTGCATGCGAGGTGAAGCCAGCGGCGTGGAACGTACCGCGGATCCTACCTCGGGTTTGTGGGAGGTGTGCCACCGGGAGATGTGTTTCCTGTAAGAGGGCGATGTCTATATTGTGTCTAGTGAGATATGACATGACTTTCCTGATCTTACGTTGGTCATTGAGACCTCTAACGTTCCAAGACAAGAACCTTAATTTAGTCTCCATTACCTAAGGTGGTGAAGTGCAGCTAAAGCAATTAAAAAATGCCATAAGGGCCTCCGGCCGGTCAGCTAAACATGTATAGGCTGCGTCATGTATACCACTGTGTGTGTGCCTCGTAAAATAATGCCAAAAAAGAGGAAAAAGGAAAAACAATAAAAGCAAACAATAATCCACAACAATCCCCTCCACCCCCCTCCCACGCCATGTCACCCCAATCGTGGCAATAATCCACCCCCCCCCCCAACCCCTAAAGAAATATGGCATCTAGCCATGTAGTGTGTAACACTCAGGGGCGGATGTTACCTAAGCACTACGAGCTACCATCGGCATCTAGCCGCATAATGTTATGCATAAGCAGGCAATCAGTTATTAGGAAGGAGCAACTGAATAAAGCTGAAATAACGGGTACAGTGCAATAAACGATAATCTTTGGGATGTATAACGCCTACCGGCAAATATCATCAAGACACTAACATAGGGGGAACTGCACCAAATAAGCATTGAAACCTATTCAATCACACACAAAATCGCAAATATAACAAGCTTACATATTGTTCAATGGGTGACTTCCAGTGGGCGATCAGCCCGGGGACTCACATTCACAAAAGAAGGAGCAGACTAACCGTCCCAAAGAGGCAACAGGTCAAGAATTACTGGCATTGAGGAACTATAGGACAAGACTACACTGAGTGGAAGTGTCTCTTATCTGGTTATTCTAGTCATTGTTCTCGAGGGAATCACCCTGTGCGCCCTCCCTCGACGCCGCCGTATGCTCCCGCGTAACTTCCTGCTTCGACTTCTTGAGTATGTCCTTCATAGCCTTTTGCAGAGCTTTCGGGTCCGTGAAGATACGCAAAGAGCCCTCTAAATTCACCCTCAGCTTGGCCGGGTACAGCATCGCGTAGGTGACGTTGTGGTCTCGGAGTTGCCTCTTGAGGGGATTGAAGAGTCGGCGGGCTTCCTGAACTTTGGTGGTAAAGTCTGGATAGAGTGAGATTGATGAGCCCTTTTACTGGAGCTCCCCCAATTCCCTGGCCCGTCGCAGAGCCGAGTCTCGGTCACGATAGTTCAGGAGTTTGGCTATCACTGGACGCGGCTGTGCGCCCGGAGGGGGTCGCGGGCCCAGCGATCGATGCGCTCTTTCCATCACGAAGAGATCTGAGAAAGTATCACGGCCCAGTAAGGAGATGAGCAGTTTTTCAGTGAATTGTTCCGCGTTGCCCATTGGGGTAGACTCCGGCAGGCCCATTATACGAATGTTACCGCGGCGGGATCGGGCTTCTAAATCCTCTGCTTTGTCCTGAAGTATGGCAAGGGTTTTAGACATTTGTTTCTGTACCTGGTCCGTCTCGGTCTGGGCCTCTTCGACCTCCGTGATCCTGCGTTCAGCCATATCTGTGCGCTCCGCTTGTTTATCAAGGCACTCACACATCCTGTCCATTCGGTACACAAGGGAGTCGATTTTCACATCCATTGCCAACAGACTTTTCTGTATGGTAGCAAACATTTGTTTGACCTCGTTCGGATCATCTTCGGAGTGGTCTGCGCCAGAATCTGCAGAGCGTGCCCTCTCCGCCTCTTTGGATTTGGTGCCTTTTGCGTCAAATGGGAGTCGGGTTTGAGTCTTATCTACCCTACCCATGATGTTGGCGCTTGTGCGGAAAGGGTGGAGGTAGGCCGCTCAGAACGTCGATGGCAAGCAGGGCGTCCAAGCGATATTTGCGCCACCAACTCGATGGCGCCAAGTGTCGGATGCTTGCCGGAGAGTGTCCAGGGAACAAGCGAGTAGGGGCCCCTCGGTGGGGACCGCAGAGACGGCCCGCACCACAGTCTCCCGTGGCCCTGATACAATGAAGGGGTGAGGCACAGGGCGCCCACCACAGCCGGATCACACCCCGCCCCCGCGGGGAGATCCCCACCCGGGAGGATCAGAGGCTGCAGCGGCCCCCGTGAACAGGTGCGTGCCCCGGGGCCCCACACCAGGCCAGGCACAGTAAGAATGTCAGGAGTGGGCCCAGTTAAGGATGGTGCAGGATGGGGGAGGTGCGTTGAACCCCGTCTCCCGCCCGCCAACAGCAGCACGTACACTCGGGTCCTTGTGTGGCTTCCCCTCCTTGTTGTGCAGGTCTCCCAGCACTCCGCGACACCCCAAAAGCAGGCAAATACACTCACGGGGACACCGATGAGCAGGCAGGCTGCGTTGCAGATGGAAAGGGCAGCCCCGGTGTTCCACACGTCCCAAGGGAGCCCGCTCACCTCCTATGACGTTGTTCTTAGCTGGGGCACTCCTTGCCACCAGCGAGGCACCAGGGTCGCCGCAGGGCACAGATGAGGCAGACAGGCCGACGCCCGCAAAGCAGGGGGCCCGGCGCCGCCTCTCAGAAACCTCCGCACGGTGTCTGCAGGGCCCTTCTCAGGATAGGACACCACGCAGCACGCCCAGGCCTCCGGATCGCAGGGCCCCGCGCCGGGAGCGGCGGACCCCCCCCGCGGCAGTCCGGGACAGGCGTCACAGATGTTCGGCATCGCCAAGGGGCCTCCAGAGCTCCCCGGGCGGAGTAACAGGCACAAGGGCCGCAGTCAGTCACCGGCGCCACCAGCAGTTAATTAGCGGGCGCGCGGCCTCCAAGCCGTCCTCTCGCCGCGGCCCAAGTCAGGCGCGTCCGCCAAGGGTTCCACGGCTGCGATCCCTGCCGGAGAGACATCGATCGGTGCCCAGCGTCTAGCGGCACCTCATGCTTGTATCTGCGGGCAATTAATCATCAGGATTGCCAGGATATTTGTAGCGTGGCGCCGATGGCTCGCAGAGCTCGTCTTCTATGCGGACATCTTGCGCTGCGGCAAGCTCCGCCCCCCATGTACATATACAGAATTATACCACTTTTTAGCAGCACCGCGGGCCGAGGCCGCACGGGTTAAACCAATGTCAAATGTAATACTTTCCTAGCAAGAAATCAACGTACTTGGCAGACCGCCAGCCAGTGTTGGGAATTACAGGCGGTATGCCCACTATCACTCCCTCACACACACGTTCACGCTGCACTGCTACATGGTGCAACAGATATCAGGTAGGTCCGTACGGAACACGCTCACACACATCCGCCCCTAGCACTCTAATGCAGTGCCACTGACACCCAACAGATCAATTGGTATCACGCTGCAGATCCCGTGGTCCCAAGCCTCCCTCCACCATCCAACTCACCCCAACTATCCTGCGTCCTGTGATTGGAGACACCCCGTCCTCCTCCCAATCACTAGGCCGCACGCGGCCGAAGCCACAGTTAGTCAGGGTCTCCGGGAAGCAGGCTGGCAGCCACTCGAGAAGTTCACCCACAGGATGCAGAGCAGGAACTGGCCAATAGTCGGTCACACCAAAGTGGTCCACAAGGGCCTTCTGGCACAAGTCCAGTTCCACAGAGAACGGGGGGGGGGAAATCAGACATTATCTTCACCCGCTTCTGATCATTCTCAGAAGCGTTCCTCCAGCTCAGGTAATCACTGTTGCCACTCAGGCACCAGCCAGGTGATACTACCTGGCACCACAATGTCAACGGGGAAGGCCGGGAGAGGTGAGGGCAGTTGGTCCGCCCTGAGGAGTGCCGGAAAAGAACAAGTGAGGAAGGAAGAGCGAAGCAGGGTAGGGGGCCTATCAGAAGGAAGAGCCTCCCCTTCAGGTACACGTTGATCAGAGTCGCACAAAGGCAATCCAGGCACGTCATCTGGTGCGCGATGATACAAGTCGCACGAGGCCGTCTTGGTCACACAACTAATATTTTCAAAATCAGCACCTCCCACAGAAGAAGGCACAACGTCAAGTTCACGTTGATATTTGTCACACCAGACAATCCGGGCACATACAAACAGGCCCCAGTTCAGCAATGCCTCATGAGATAGAATAAGGCACTACTACGGTTACACTCCCACCTCCAAGGGCTGCAACCTGTGAATCAGACACCGCACACATTGAGCATGCAGTCGGCGTGTCCTACGAGAGAGATGCGGCAAGACCAACGTAGCGGGTCACTTTGGATCCCACGACTGGTGAATCCACTCACCACCAACAAGACGCTTATGCGTGTCGAGGTCCCCGCGATGAGGGGGCCACGCGCCTTCGATATGGGCAAGACTTCTGAGCTCCACACAAGGCAATCCGGTCTCCAGGCACTTTTCTGAGTCTTACGCCCACGCCCCACTATCAGGTGAATTCCAGCTGGCGATATGGGCACTTGCAAGGCACCGCTCTCCAGGTGTCAAAGGTAAATGGTGGAAGTCCCTTGTAAGAGATCTTTGATGTCCCTGAGACCTCGAAGAACAGGGGGAAAGCTTGACAAGCCCTTGGCGAGCACACTTCAGGATGCAACACAACAGCAGGTCATTGGCCAAGGCCAGCCACTATTCAGGAAGGGCACGCAGTCCCTTTCAATGGCAGTTATCCTCCTTGTGCACAACAGAGTTCCTCTTGCAGTGTGCACCACGCAGTCCCTGGTTCTCCGGTCCCATGTCTCTGCAAGCGCATCTCACCCTTTGCTGAAGTGTGGCACCAGTAGTTATACTACAGTGTGTCTTTGAAGTTGAGGGTGGTTCAAAGGGTCTCCCTTTGAACCACAGATGTCTCCCCTAAATTTCAGTCCTGTCTGCCATGAGGCCATGGAATGCAGATCCTAATCTTTAGTAGGGCCATGATCAGGTTCCAGAGGCCAAGTGTCGAAACCTCTCCCTCCAATCTTTCTATCTAGGCCCACAAATGCCAGAGGTCTGCAGTTACAGTATCATGGCCAGTGTTTTATAGGTGTCACTGGAGAATGCCCAGATGTTGTCCCCCAACTTCCAGTGTGGACTAGAGCCAAGCACAAAGGCACACAAGAGAATTTTAGAGCATAGAAATGCCCACGTTCTAATAGTGGCATTACTATGCGGGTCATGAGAAAGCCACCTATACCACTGGAAAGGGTTTGTCACTGAGAATCTAATGATCTCAACCATGGTGAGGCTGCACCACTGCAATCCAGGGCCGCAGCACATGGTACCAGTCTGAAATGGCAGGCTGGACACGTATTTAGCCGCATCATCAGTGCCAGTGCACTCACCAGCCCGCAATGGCAAGCTGGACACAGGTTTAGGCACACCATTGGTGCAACGCTCCCACCAGACTGCACTGGTAGGCTGGTCACGTATTTGGGAAATACCAGCGGTGCACCACGCACCTCAGTCTGCGATGGCAGGCTGGTTACTTATTTGGAAATAGCAGTGGTGCACCATGCACCCCAGTCTGCAGTGGCAGGCTGGTCACGTATTTGGGAAATACCAGCGGTGCAACACGCACCCCAGTCTGCAATGGTAGGCTGGTCTCGTTTTTGGGAAATATTAGCGGGGGCTATGTTTATTTTTAGATAAGCACCACTTCCTAACGTGAGTAGGAAGGATACGCGCGCACTTTCCCACTGCATCTACTGTGGGGAAGTGCCCCAATGCCGACGCCCACTACACGAGAATCAGCAAAACCCAGGAGGAAAAAGCAGAAAGTCTGGAGAAATGCTACTGAAGAGTTCAGGTCTAACAGGGCAAAGGCGCTTAGGTACTGAATCCCCGATTAGGGTGAAAGAGAAATTAACCCTGCTGGTAGATGTGACAGAGCCAGTGAAAATAGGGAAATCTGTGGTTCATTTTCCTTAGACAGTGGAGGAGAAGGAAACTCAAAGATAAAAATGTATGTATTGCCAAAAGAATGGCCAGTTTGTGAAAGAGTGCCCTATTAAACCAAAAATGGTCCTGGAGAAAACGACTGATTCGTGAAACTAGACCGCCCGGAGATGATTAAGGAGACCTCTTCGGCTGGCCCAACTCTAGCACCTCACCATTTAATTGCCAATACCTTACAGCGCGTGGCTCCACATTTGGTACTAAATGTAACAGTAACTAAACCAAGAAAGAATGAATTTGAATGAAGTGGTGATGCTGATTGATTTTGGCTCCACAGGCAATTATATTGACAGTTCATGTTGTCACTCTGAATATTCCCACAGAAGACAAAAGCAGGCCCGAAGCAGTGACAGCTGTGGATGGGATTCTGTAGACCTCTGGGCCAATCTCACACAACAAACAAAACCTTTAAATATAATATATTATACTGAAAGTAGCATGGAGGTCATCATAAAAGACTACAGTTTCATCTAATGGATGCCTCGCAGTTCAGAATCATATTAGTAATGCCTTGGTTGTTGATACTCAACGTTAAAATAGGCTGGTCCTTACAAAGTCTGTAGTTCGATTCATCATTCTGGAAAGAAAGGTTCTTAGTTTCTGACCCAAGGGCCAAAGAACCCACCTATTTGGTCCATTCCTCAGTGATAGCAGTTGAAAAAGATGCCACGCTCCCAGAAATATATAGCAACTTTAAGAAGTCTTCAGTAAAGAACAAGCCAAAGTCCTGCCTTACATCGTGGTTAGTACTGCAAGAGTGATCTGCTTCCTGGCTCTAAAGTCCCCTGTAGCCGAATCTATGCCCTCGCTGAAAAAGAAAACTAGCAGTTGAGGGGCTATTTGGATACATATCTTAAAAATAGGTTCATCGGACCATCGAAATCCCCAGCAGCATCACCTCTGATCTTTATACTGAAGGCCAATGGGGAATTGGAAACCTAAATGGCATTACAAAAAACATTGCTACCCCCCCCCCCCGCCCACCCCCTGCCACTCATCTCAGTACTATTAGATCAAGTACACTCAGCTAAAATTTATACTAAGTTGGACTTGATTGGGGCATACCATTTAGTACAGATAAGTTCCGGGGATGACCAGGGCCGGACTGGCTACCGGGCGTTTTGGCATGCTGCCGAGCTGGGGGCTGATTTCGTTGATGGGGACCTGCGTGTGCTGAACGAAATTCGTTTTGCTTTGTTTATTTCGAAGCACACGCAGGTCTCCATCAACGAAATTAGCCCCCACCGCAGTGACATCAGCCCCCAGCTTGGCAGCATGCCAAAACGCCCGGTAGCCAGTCAGGCCCTGGGGATGACTGAAAAACTGCTTTTCAGACACAGTTTGGCCTGTGCAAATACTGTGTGATGCCCTTTGGGCTATGTAATGCTCCTGCAGCATTTCAGGTTTATATTAATGGCATGCTAAAGGAGTTTCTTGAATGCTTTGTCCTCATATATATGTATGTATATATATATATATATGTGTATGTGTATGTGTATATGTATATATATATATATATATATATATATATATATATATATATATATATATATATATATGACATTCTCATCTATTATAGCAATGAAAAAGAACACATTCAGCATGTGCGGCTAGTGTTATTTGCTCTCAAACAGCATTCGCTATATGGTAAACCCCCCAATTGTGAGTTTCATGCTTCTAAGGTAGAATTTCTCAGTTTATACTTTCCCCTCAAGATTTCAGAATGACAGAACACAAGGTTAGAGCTGGTTTTGTAGTGGTCTCAACCTAAGAATGTAAAATATATACAACACTTTGTGGGGTTTGTCAATTTTTATCAGTGATTGATCCATCATTTCTCTGCACAAATAGCCCCACTTACAAGGTTGTTGAAGAAAGATGAAAAATATGTATGGACTGCAGAAACTGAGTAGGCTTTCTCTGATCTAAAATAAGCTTTCCCTTCCCCGGATGGATCTTGCGAGAAACGAGTTTTTGCAAATCTTGCGAGACACCCGCATATCTCGGTGGCTATCTTGTTTTTACCATGAGTATATAAGGAGGAGGTAGCTCTTAGGTAACCGCTTGTTATTCTTGCAGTTTCCAGTGTTGGTATCCTCATGGTTGCTGATCCCATGAATGAAAAAGGAAAAGAAGATTTGGGCTAATAGCAGGCCACGAGACATCTTAGGTAGGATAAGTCAATTTGCTATTTGTCATAAAGGACTGTTACTGTAACAAAACTTTGAATGTTAAGTAAACAATTTTAAGACTTTTTGTAGTGCTGAGAGTGAAACAACTTTGGATTTAACTCTGACATAATGACTAAATGCTTCTTAAAGATATTTGCATGTTAGTTATGAGTAATAATTGAATGGAAATGTCGGCTGTGAGGGATTGTGTACTTGTATGAGTGATTTAGGAGAATAACTTTTGAAACTTTGTTCTAAAGTAGGAAACAGCAGAAGGCTCTTGCAAGTTTTTGGATCAAGCCTTACTCGAGGAACTAAAAGTCATTAGGAACTCAGAGCAGGAAGCACTGGTGAAACAACCAATACTGGTTAGTCTAGACATAAGACAAGATCTTTTCAACAAGAGACTTTGATTTAAATTATCCTTGTGAATTCATCAAGGAGTTGGACCTGACCTTTTCCTTTGAGGTCATCATAAAAGCTCTATTTCTAAGTACATAGTTATATCACAGTCTTTCTTTTTGTTTGCTGGTTTGTTACTAAGCTGGCACTCATCTCGGTCGAGGTCTCCTTCCCAACAGTCTCACCCAAAACTCTTTCCCTCGCCTGACCACTATAAAATTCTGTAATATCTAAAAGCAGAATTGGTGCTGCTACTAAACCCCTCAAAATTGGTTATTATGCGAATCTTCTCTTAACAAAAACGAATACTGGTCCTGAATTGCTTGAAAACTAGAGAGCAACCACTAGGCGTCTGTTCTTGTGTAAGATTCTTGAAAGGTATGCTGTAAATCAACTTGCTGAATACACCACAGATTATCACCTGCTTGGCGACTTTCAATAAAGTTTCTATGGCAGGCATTCCACTGAAATCGATGTTCCCAGGATAGATGATGATACCTTGTGTACCAACGTAGAGGAGAAGGACAGGAATGTGCCGTACCTTATAGATATGGTGCATTCCTGACCTTTTATTTGGACGCACGGCAGGAAGGCTTGCTGTCCCGCGTCAAAATATTGTAAATGAGACTGGCGCACAAAATAAGCCCCCCAGTATTTATGTAGCACAAACAGATCAGGGAGGCAGGTATACGGGAACTTTGCATATAACCAACTATAACAAGGGATACATTGAGAAAAGGAATATACAGCAATTAAAGAACCTAGATTTTAACCAGATGTATCTGACAAAAGATTTCAGGTAGAATAAAATAAACTGAATGTAAAAAAAGTGATCAAGTCACATCACCTGTGTGTTTGTAGCTGTCCTTTGGAATATATTAGTACTGGGTTAGAAATTATTGAACTGACAATACTTTCCAACCTATGTTGAATTACAGCCTCTGTGTTGAATCTTCTAGTTCTATGCAAACCAAGATTGGGATGTCGTTCCAACAACATGTTGATGACACCGGGATCTACATGAGGAACAACTGCGAAAAATCGCCTCAGTGCAGAAAGAAGATTACTCTGACGTGCTCCTTCTGTGGCAATGCCGTAACATTTTAAATGCCCCACAGACTAACATCACATTTATGTGAGAAACTATTAATGGGCGCATGAAGTGTGATTGGCAGTATGCCCTGGCACAATGTTTAAAACTGGCTTTGTTTCTCCTGGCATAGATGTTTCAGTGGGCAATGCCCCAGTGGTGCACTGTGTAACCTTTTAGGCACTGCTTTTCGTTTGGCACAAATACTTGGCTGATATCCATGCATTGTTTTGTACCAGGCACACATTTATCTTAAATGTATGTACGTGATTTGGTGCTGCAGTGAAACTTTGCAATGGGCAAGCTGGCAGATCCTGAAGTGAATTGTGTATTTATTTTACTTCCGAACAGCAAGTTTGACAATTCTAACCTTCCCCTTGCAGCTCTTCCAGGAACCCTGCCTGCCAATCAACAGCTTCCTCTTATGTTCAGACACTGACAAGTTGTGAAAGTAATGTACATATGCCAGGCGGCGGCAGAGTCACGCTGTTCAAACGTAATTAATCCTCTTATTTTTCACTATTGATAATACAGGAAGAGGAAATGACACAAAACAAACAACGACCAATGTTTTTGTTTCCTGAGAATCTGCAGAACTGGAAAGTCAATTTCACAAGCACAGCCAGCCGTGTGGGTGGCAAACACAATTTTGATACAGAGATTAGGAAAACCACAAAAAAGCATTACAAAAAAGGGAAGTTTATGAGTAACTAATGCGTTAAGGCGTATAGGTGTGACCAGGGCCCCTGTTTTGCTGGATGAACCTGTTAAGAAGCTTGAAGCACTGATTAACAAGCATTGCAAAAGCCAAAAGGGCTGGCCTTGGCAAGCTGGTGCAATTTTTTTTACTGCAAGCATTTGCCACAAAAAGCATGAGCCTCCTAATTGTGGCAGCCAAAGGCTTGCAATAACAAACTTAAATTTAAAAAATATTTACTGATGTGACCAATTTGCCTTTCAGTTGTGCTATGCTTTTTATTATCATTTTTTGTGAAGTAAATAAAAAATAAATACTTAACCAAGCACTTAAATCGCAGGCAACTGCAGTGTTACACACTTTATAATAGTAACTTTGAAAAGAAGATAGAATGTCAATCACCATCTAACTGGGCACCAAAGCACAGGCAAAATCAATAGTAGTTAATCAAAGATAAATACATGAACTAAGTACTGTCACTAAATGATCTACAGAGTCTATTTGTTGTAATGTTATACCAGAGTTTTGTTTGTTAATATATCTTTTAACAAGGGGTGGTGCATCACAGACTGACCATGCGAAAGGGCCAGCCCCGTAGCCTATACTGTCTCCACTCCTGAATATTTCACCCACAAAATACTGTTTTCATGTGTCCTTATGTAATTAGTTCAATGAAAGCAAGCAAGACTACAACACCCAGAATGCATTATGTTATCACATGAAAATCCAGGACTGGAAATATTGTCTGTAATGACCTGGAGGAGGTGGTCATCTTAAATGACTAGCGATCTGAACAGGGAAGAAGGTCACAACTTCTGCCCTAATGTACTTTAATATTTCCCATGGACACAGAATAAGTAAAACCCTCTGATACATCAGACACAATATTAATAACTCAAGCAAGAAACACAAATCAGAATTTTACAATGTATTATTTCATTACACTCTGTTGAAGTGTATAAGCTGACATTTAGAAGTGATAACCTACTTCAAAGATAGTTTTGCATAGAGGTAACGTTAGCCCATATGATTGCGGAAAGAAGTTGTTGACTTCTTACGAGGAAATCATCAGTAAAATAAATGTTTTATTCAAAACAGGTGAACCCTCTGCTGAGACGCACTACCTTAGAAATCACCGGGTCAAACGAGAAATGCACCATGGTAATATGCATCATAATATTGTGTTTTATTACAATTGCTAGACAAGCCATTGGGAACATTGGAAAGTTGAACAGGCTCCTGAATTGGTTAAACAATGGCCTCTTGTTCAGAGATGTATGCGTTAGGAACTTGCTACTGAGGTTCAGTCGAATAGCTCACTTACTCTACAGGTAAGAATAATATATACTTCTTAGGATAATGAAGTGGTGGTGGTGAGTGGACTTAGGTGTAGATTTTCAAACATTTTGCGATGGAGTAGCGTCACAAAAATGACCCTAACAGCACAAAATGTTTTTGGGGGAATTTACTTTCCAGCGCAAAACATTGTTTTGCGCTGGAAAGTACACTAAAAGTACTGCTTTGCGTTACTTTGCGCCAAGGGGGCATTACATGGGTGTTACATGGGCGTTCCCATACAACCACCCATGCCTTTTGACTCAAAACCCTATCTACAAAGAATTGTAGACAGGGTTTTGCACCAAAAGTTAACGCCACTTCAAAGGAGGCGCTAACAGGAGAAATCTTTTTGTTTCTTCTTTCCATTCCGACTTTGCACACGTGCTGCACTATGCTGCACTTTGCAGCACACATACAAAGTGGGAAAAGCTTTTAGACTTGTCTAGGCATGGTATTTTGTACAGGAAGGTTACCCTTCCTGTACAAAACCTATGCTAGGCTCACGCACACACCTTAGTGCTATGGCACTAAGGTGTGCGCCTGGCGCACGGCAGCAGAAATCAGCACCGGCGCTAGGGAGAGGGGAGGAGAGAGCCATATCTTTGAAGATATGGCGATCTCCTACTCCCTCCCTGTCACGCAGCGCAGCCTCTTTGGGTGCTGCACTGAGTTGCGTGTATTTTTTGAAAATCTGCCCCTTGGTATGTTGTCTAGCACATTTGAGAGGGTGAAGACATTCACATTACATACTTGTTCTGCTATAAATGTATCAGCTTAGAAACTAAAATAGTGTAAAAATATAATGTAACTCTTAAATAAATTTGAAGTATCCCATGAAACAAAAAAAATGCCCCTAAAGATCGCAGGCAGAGGTAGGGATCTCTTTTGTGTGGCAATATAGTGAGCATAGGTTTATCACTATACTTCAGCTGGGCATTGATACTCTGATTGGGGAAAGATGAGTGCCCAGATGCACTCCTCCTCTAACTCATGATTAGACCTAATGCCTCCCAAGAACGTGACTCTGTTATGTTGCTGCCCCTAAGTGGTTTGGCTGAGAGCTGAATGCTGGTGCTGCTATATCCACTCTCCGCTCGACAACTGAAGCGCTAATACTCACTGTAACATACAAGACCCTCTTTCCCTGTAGCCCATCACCTCAAGTAACATTATTACTCCACAGTTGCTGGAAATGCTGTTATAACCACTCTCAATCGGTAAAAATGCAGCTTTAAGTATTTATGGATAGATATCGAAGTCTTTTTGTGGTCGCAAAGGGTTCAATTCATAGAATCCAAAGATCTGTGATAACCACGGACAGCTCAATGAATCAGTATAATCTCTAGGCAGCCAAAAAAGTGTCCACCATTTCTGGGATCCTAGTAGACACAAAATAACCCTAGACAACCCAAAGATGTGAGGTAACTCTACTCAGTTCAAAGACACATGCTCATCAATGGATGCCCACAGGTGTGTGCCAGCCCACAGCACCAAAGGTCAATGTTTCAAGCTTGTTCCAGCATCCCAGGCACAGGCGGCACCTTTCTCTTGGTCTAGGATCCCATCCAAACACTCTGTTCTCCACTCTCCACCTTCTGACCATCTTCACCTGCTCCTTACATCTGGTCTATGGTCCCATTCACAGGATGGATCTCGTACTTGAAGCACTCTGTTCTCCATTCTCCACCTTTTGACCATCTTCACCTGCTCCTTACATCCTGCAGCAGCTGCTTCAGAAGCCGACTCAGTCATGAGTGAGTTGCATTTTTGCCTCTCCTTGAGTGGTTGGTTATGAAGGAAAGCAAGATAGAAAATGCAAGAGATGCAAAACCAAAGAGATGTACAGGTAAAAACTAGGCCTGGGTGGAGTTCGGCTACGTGCAACTCTGTGAAGTGACAAAAATACTCTGCCGCGCTAGACAGAGTTCCGCAAGCGGCAGAGTGCATTATGTCGTGCCGTTCGCACTGATTTTTAGCGCTGGGTGTTTGGCCCATGCTGGAAAATCAGTGAGAACGGCACCATGCACAGCGCAAGATGGTGCTGCTTCTTTCTGCCACTCGAGTAGATGTTCTACTCGAGTGGCAGCTGACTGAACGCAAACGGATGGCTTCTCAATGCGTGCGGTCACGACCATCCGCGACCACCCGCGTTGAGAAATCTCGCTGCAAGGTGGTCTAGCATTGTATTTTCCTCGCTCACGTTTGCCAACTTAACGTTGGCAAGCGCGAGCGAGGAAAAAACTCCACTCCGTGAGTTTTTCGAATTCCATGTGCTGCGCGGAGTTCGGAAATCTCGGCAACCTCAGCAAACAGAGCCGAGTTCATCGCCCGGTCCTAGTAAAAATCAGAGGGCCTCTGATTTTGCCAACTGGGCTAGTTTTCCCTCCTTTTTCATTGTCGCTGTCTTCTCAAATGACCTGAAGGAGCAGACCTGTTTATCTATGTAATGGCTAACAAAATTCACTTCAAAGTTTGACCAATGGTATATCAAGTGAAATTCACAAACCTCTTGCTTGGGCACCAGCTCCAATGGGAACATTTCTAAATGCAAGAAAGGATTTTGGGGAAAAGGTCCCTCAATTTTTAGGTCTCGCCTGAGCCAGAGCGCATGCGCTTCTCTGCGAGGCTTTTAGTAAGGGCTTTAAACTCTGAACACACGCTCGTTCGTGTGCTTTTTTTTTTCATCACCCACTATTGGCCTTTGCATGCGTCTTTCTAAGAAAGACAGCATGCAATTGGCCAAAGGCGGGTGCATGTCCCGCCTTCTCTCTCCCCTGGCCTAGGGAGCTCGGGAGCGAGCAGCAGCGCCATCTGTTTCCAATTATCGCGCCCGCGTCTCGCGGTCGTGTTAATTGGAAATAGATGGTGGTCGCGCTGGCCCTGGTGCACTTTTGCTCCAAACGCGGCGCTTTCACTTTTGCCGCCGACCTGGCACGCGCGGCCACGCTTGTTTTGTTTTGTTGCAAATGGCATTGCAATCTCTTTCACTACTATATCTTCAATTTTCCCATTGTAAATAGCTCCGATACCTTCGGGTCTTCTACGCGCTATATGCAATTGAAAATAAAGAGCCCCGAGTCGTGCCACCCTTCTGTTCGGTCTGGATTTCGAGACACGTGTTTCCTTCGCCCTTGTAAGCACTACAGGCCAAGTTCTTATATATCCTGTATGCACCCCCCAACATCCACCCCTCCTTCCTGGTGCCGCGAGCGAGCTTGGGGCCATCACACTTTCTAGACATGTCAATCAAGTGTTCACTACACTGTGGCACTTTGAACATTTTGTGAAGGTAGCATTAGGTCCCAAACGGCGAGGAGTTTCCTTGCTGCACAGACAGTGTATTTATAACTGCTTTACCCGATTCTACCGAATTGTGGTCAATTATTTCAGGGTCAGGTACATTTCTAAGTGTTTAGCTGTAGGGAGACCCTCTACTTTTCGTCACGTGATTTGCTGCCTATTGCAAGGCCAGAACACTGTATACCGAGCCCCACCACCCAGTGCTTTGAGGCAACACTAAAGCTGTACGAAGCGCTTTAATAACTTGCTAGCGCTTCAGGCTGCCGTTTCTAAGCGCGGGCTTTACTGTCTCCCAGTTTTAATGGTGATCGCTTTACTAATCCCGGAAGGATGAAAGGTTGAGTCAGCCTTGCACGCATTCAAACTCGTGACCGTCAGATCAATGGTTGTGTTCGAGGCACTGAGCTCTTGTGTATTTTGCGGGCACCATGACATGCGGCTGTCCGAGGCCCCCGCAGGGGGCCACTAAAGAGGGCAGCCCTCTAGTGCCAGCTGGGCACCCCACACCCCCCTTAGGGGCAGGGACTCAGGGAGGAGTCCCCCAAGCCTGGTCGCAGCGCGACAGGCGAGAATCACGTCCGGGCGCGAGGACAGGGGAGGGGTATATAGGCCTCCCCCACCATCTTGTCGTCCTCTTTCGCGCGCCCGGACACGCCGTCTCCCACCCTACCGCTTACCCGGCGTGGTTCGTGGCAGGCAGGAGGCAGAGAATGTTGTAATGTTGTCTTTTTTCGTTGCAGGCGGAGTTACAGGGCGATCTGGAAGCAGAGGGGTACAGAAGGGTACCTCTGCGCGGCACCATGGTGGGTGCCAGAGCCAAATCCTAGGAGCCTCATGGGAGGTTCCTAGAAAACCGTGTCGGCGCCCCGTTAGTCCTTCGGGCGGTTGTGGGCCTGAACAACCGGGGAGTTTGCTATGCTACGCTCCGCCCTGAAAGGGGCGTGAGTAATAAGGAACCATGTGTCACGTGATCCGGGAAGAGGGTCACCAGAAGTGGCAGCACAGATGGGGTTCGCCCCAGTGCTGCTTGGCTCATCAGGCGGGCAGGCGGCCCAGACGGTTGCCTGCCCTTGGATCGCCCGTAAGATAACCCACCATATTACATAACGGTGTATGTAATAAACCTGCAGCAATTTTTACCCAAACAAGAATTGTGTTGTGTGATTATTTATGAGCATGCATGTTATGTTGGAGGGGTGGGGTAGGTTGCCAATGCTGGTACTAAGCATGTTGTGTCACACGCGCGTGCATGTCCCAGGGCTCGTGTCACTGTTGCTTCAGAGCTGCGCCCAGAGACCGGCAGTTTCGAGGCACTGAGCCGAGGAGGAGACGCACCCTGTTCTGGCGGGCTTGCTTGCACATTGAAGCTATGCTTCTGTCCGCTATCTGCAACTATCGCCCGGATTCCAGTCGCCCCAGAGGCGGGCGCCATATCTCTCGTCTTGATAGAGCAATATGGACTTATCGGGTGCGACAAATAGCGCCAAATACTGTTGTTACCCAAAATGAGGCATAACACGCATATTTCGGTGCTTTCCACGCCATAAACCGCAGGGCTTACATTTGCAGGTTATGTTCTTCCCAGCTAAGTTTCCGAAGGCCTGACCCAGCCGAAGTTTGCTGGGGTAACTGTGGAAAGTGGGGTTTTTACTTCACAATTTGTCGTTATTCGAAATGTACCATAACTGGAGTTATTGCAGGTATACTGGAAAGAACACAGCCTTCCGTAACCGGGGCCAACACACCTTAAACTTCTATAAATGAATCGACCCGAGTCCAGCATTTCTTTGTTTTCCTATTACAAGAACTTCTTGTACCTCTGCCTTGATGGAAGTCTTTCACCCCGGCATAAAAGTGTGACTGTAGCTGAGGGCGGGTGCGAGGATGTTCTCCCCTCATCCTTTCCGAATAATTTCATTATTTTAAGTTTTTGAAAACGAAGCACAGGCTTATGTACCAAAGATGCCATTTGACCAAAGGGGAAGGGTCAGAACAAACTTATGTTTTACTTTATAGTGCACTCAGCTCGTCTTCAGCCCACACAGCCCCTGTCGGCTCCCAAGCCCTCCTTCCCACCCCCAAACACCCTTCAGTGAGCTATGCCAGCCCAGGCACAGACTGCAGCTGCTGACATGCGCCCACCTTAAACTTGGCGCTTCCAAGGAATAGCTCTACATTCTTTGCAAATTCACAAGCAGCCTCGCGGTGTTATGTTTCGTTACTGGGTATTTGTAAAGCGCAGTGTTTGGCTTCTTGGTGCATTGCCTGGGTCTGTAGTGAATATTTGCGGCGAGAGCGTGGGGCTATATTCAGTGGCGTAGCTAGGCACTCTGCCGCCCGTGGCGGTCCCTGCCTTTGCCGCCGCCGGCGCCTAAGAGCGGGGGGGGTGCTGGCGATAAATTTACCTGCCGCCCCCAAATCTCGTGCCGCCCGGGGCGTACCGCCCCCTCCGCCCCCCCCTTGCTACGCCAGTGGCTATATTGTAGTGTTCCTACTGCCTGTGCTAGTCTGGCGTTGGTGAGGAGCTGGGGGGCAGGCAATGGTCTGGTCTTCTGACGTCTTTATTTGTTTCGTTGCTATTTCCAAGTATATCACTGTGTCAGCCAAAACTGGCAGAAACTCACTTAGTTTACAATAACAAGCAACTTATTGAAGATTCTAGAGCGAAATCTATAAAGCTACGTGCCACTGTGTCATTCGGGTGATTTTCTACCAGTCCTTGTTTAAGCCCCTTCTTATAATACAAGTCACAGGAAGCCAGGACTGGCTGGAGGTGCAACAAAAGACATGGTCCATTTGTCATTTATGACTATATCCTTTATAATAATAAATAAGCTGATCTATACTTTGTTTGCACACACCGTGGGATGCACAGCTGAACTAGACTTTGTTTGCACACACCGTGGGATGCACAGCTGAACTAGACTTTGTTTCCACACAAAACACTTCTCAGGTCGGCCACGAGACCGGCTCAAACTCTTCCCTCAAAGCGCTCCAATGGATTATTTTTTTTCCCCCAGAGTTTTATATAGCTTGACCCGAATGGAGTTTTATATAGCTTGACCCTAATCGGGTATCAGAAAGCTTTACATAGCACCAGTTGCATTACATGAGGATTGTTGTGCTACCTGTCGGCATATATGTTTCAGCACCTTATCAGGGGTATGAAGCGCTATATAGATGCAACTAGAATACAATAGACTCGTGATGCACTGGTGATCAGTGTAAGCCATGGGCGCACACCGAGAGTACGATGCTGAGATGTACGTTATTAGGGGTTCACATTGTATGCACACTGACTCGCCATGCATGCACTGCACAATCCCTGTATTGTACCCTTCACAGGCACACATGCAACCAGTGCAGTCACCACTCCCGCAGTGCACAGCACTCACATATAGCTGATGTAGGCCAAGGGTGACTCAAGCACACAGCAGCTGGACTTTAAAAGTGAGTGAGCCTGTAGGCCTCACTCTAGTGACACAAGTTAACAAGCATTTGCAATGCAATAGGTCTCGCAATTGCGAAATTTTTAGCTATTAGCATTGTAAATGACAATGCCTTTTATTTATGTGTTTAAAAAACAACACATAAATAAAAGGCATTATCATTTACAAAACCAATAGGTCAAAGATTCTAAAATGCGAGACCTATTGCATTGCAAATGCTTGTTCTGATTGCATCTCCTTCTAAATCTCTTCAACCAACCATAGTGAGCGTCACTGACTTATGTTTGAAGGCAGAGAGCAGATAGACAGCGGTGCACTAATGAAGTGTAGTGGACAATCAGGATTGAGTATTTTGGGGAAGACCACACACTTGTACAACAGTAATACTTTCTAGCGATTCATTTTAAAATGACCTACATTATTTCTAGGACTGGGCATTTTTTCACAAACTTTGCAGCCATAAAATTTCACACAATTTCTGTTGGTAGGAGGCTTCTTTGTGCTGGAATTGGTGTACTCGAACCAGTTTCCTGCATGGATTAGATGTTACCTTTAAAGACGAGATACGTTCAACTTCCATTTTAGATGCCAGCAAGTGAATTTCATGAAATTTCGGTAAAACTTCATGAAACTTCAAGAAAAAATTGCAGCTATGCATACCCCTAATTATGTTCCTTTTCAAATTGTAAGAATATGCACCATTGGTGAGCACATCACTCTCTCCCAACGGTAACTTAAAATAATTTGGCGCCTGGAATTCAAATAGCGGTAAAAGATTGACTGGTTCCATGGTCCTGGCTAAGCTACCCAACTGAGATAGTCCCTCAACAGAAGCTTGCCATATAAATTGACACTGAACAATCCAGCCAAGGAGACAGCTGGGGGATGGCATGTATGGTCTAGTGTTGCTCTATCAATTTTATCTCCTCTGCATTACAGACACACGCATGCCGAGTATCAAGTCTACAGTGACCCGATTGGAGCACCCCTCAATTATGACACCCACTGCTTTCCATGGAGATAATGATGTAAACATATACTCTTCCAAACCAAGAGTAAACTCTGCTCACATGGTTTAATTCGCATCATCTATTAAAACACGCATTGGCAGTGCAAACCATTTTGCCTTTTGCATGGTGGAAAGTTTTAAACTGAGCAACACAAGAATGGTACAACATTGACAGCAGCACGGCAACCTTCCCCAATACAAAGAATAAGTAAAGTACAGTTGGCAGTCGCAGGTGGAACATTGCATAATTCTTTTATATAAGACATGTACAACACAGGAAGCCAACACACTAAAGTGGGTGAGAGAAGTTAGAGGACTGCTGTATGCTCTATGTAAACAGACATACATATACAAGAAGTACAAAACTCCTGGAAGAAACACCTTATGGAATTAGCATTCATTCATATACTCACATGGGATAATGAGCCCTCGCCTAGCTGGTGTTGCATGCTTCATTCGTGAGCTCTACATCTAGGACTGGGTTGCTTCTGGGAGTACTACTGTTCGCTGGTTTTTGCATCTCCCAGTTGAGGGTTCTCTAGGTTTGGTGGGGAAGAGCAATATTTAGTTCACCCTTTGTTAAATTGATACACCAGTATTGAAAATGTGTGTGGGTGAGTTGACATGGTTTTTACTTGTGTTCCTCTACCACAAGATTAAAACAGGGGGATCAAGTTAACAAGGCCTGCTTTTATTTTCCTTCAGCATATTTATAGCTTGAATATTGCCCCTACGCAGTCAGGCAATTTCCTCAGAACTAGACGTCTCAGTGTTACACATCAAATATTGTGAAACTGTTTCTAGTTCATGGGAAATGTTATGCAAGCTTAATCAATCCATCCTTTGTTTTTCATGTGATGAGGCAACAGCAGTGGAAATATCTCTTTATCCCTGGGCAGAAACAGTGCAAGCTTCCCTCCTTCACAGGACAAGTACAGCTAAGGATGGAGCACTGCAAGCTTTCCCCTTCACAGGACTCATAAAATTAGAGCGTTTTGCTCCCTCACAGAGCGGGTACGGCATGGCAGTATCAAAGCAAGTGTCCCTTTTTCAAAGATGACACCAAATGCAATCTTCCGCTCCCCACAGAACAGATTCTGAATGGAACACTGGTGCTTTAGCACTCTCAGAACATGTACAGTTAAGGCATGAGTCACATGGAGGTTACAGACAGATCTCTATAGCAGTGCTTAATTTGTAAAACACGTAGTGCTGGGGCCCTCGACAGGCGGACACTAGAGCTTGCACCATCCGTTGCCCCTGGCAGCACTGCCAATGACAGCACCAACACACTACTAATCATTTGGGGGCATATTATCAAGAACGGCGTTAAAATTATCACCGGTTTAGCGGCAGAAAACTGCTGCTAAAGCGGCGATAATGGGCTTGATAATATGCCCTGAGACATTCCAATAGAAGCCCATGTTGACACTAGAACATGGACTTCTATTGGAATTCTCAAGGGCATATTATCAAGCCCATTATCGCCGCTTTAGCGGCAGTTTTCTGCCGCTAAACCGGCGATAATTTTTAACGCCGTTCTTTATAATATGCCCCCACACTTTTAAACGTGTGATAATTCATACTATTACAGGCCCCCAAAGCTATAAGAATGGCTTTGGAGGCAAATACTTTTTTTTTTTTGTTCAAATATCTTTATTGTTATTTAAAAAGAGATGATACATTTATAATATATTACAATACAACATAGCGTTATGAAATATATGTTAAGTTAAAATCGAAGAATTACAGAATCAAAAATAGATTTCATATCAAAGATTAATGAACTGGGCTAAAGAAAAAGGAGTATAAACATATCATTATTCAGGCAAGAAAACAAAATATATAGATGACATATGTTATATATTATAAATTGAATCAAAATATATTACAAAGCCCAGGTAAAAGGAATAAAAAAGATCAACAGCTTATACCACGTTGAGGTTATAAACCAGTCGTATTGCTTAATAAATAAAATTGCATAACAAGAGAAAGCAGAGGAAACAAAGAAAAGATAGAAAAAAGTAAAGAGAGAGAAAAGAAGAAAGGAAGAGGTGGGGACAACTGCTTTAAAGAGGGAAACAAATTAAAAAGTAGAGTCAAAGGGATACTGAGCTACCAACCCCTGAGAAGATAAATTCATATAATCATCCAGTGACCTCCATACATTACTAGAAATGGAAGGAGTGTAATGCTTCTCCTCAACCAAAGTATGAGCCCCACGAAGGTATGATACCCATGCCCACCAGGTATGATAAGACAGAAGATGAAAATATTTCCATTCTGTTAGTATAACTTTAACAGCAATGGATATAAGTAAATCCAATAACTGCATATCCGTATTATCAAGGGGTAAAGGAATAGTTGAAGCCCATGGGCCCAATAAAATCATAGGTAAAGAAAGCTCCGACGGTATGTTAAAGATTAGTGATAAATGTTTCCGTATTAAATCCCAAAAGGATTGTAATAACGTACATTCAAAAAACATATGTTGATGAGTGCCTGGTTCCAAATTACAGTTCCAACAAAGATCACTATCTCTTAATTTCAATTTGTGTAAGCGAGCAGGGGTCCAATGAAGGAGATTTAAGGTAAAGAATTTAGATTGAATAAGAGAAGGAACAATTTTATTACGTAGGGATAACTTCCCAATCAATTGCCAGGTCTCCTGTGAAATATGTTTAAAAATATCATTTTCAAAATGATGAGACCATTTATCATATGTGATTGTAGACTGTGAAGGAAGTGGAGCAGATAGAAATTTATATATTCTCGATGCAGTATGTCCTGAACGAGACCACATAGAAAGAAGTGAGACAGTAACCGAATCTGTAGAAAGGGATACTTTAGAAAGAGCAACCTTCAATTTCAGGAAAGAATAAAAATCCATATTATTAAGGTTATATTCTCTAGCCAAAAAGAGAAGGGAAGAGGGTCATGATTAGAATCATAAAGATCTTTTACCAATCTAATACCCCTAGTAGCCCACGAAGAAACCGTATCCGGATCAATATCAGTAACAACTTTAGGATTGTACCATAATGAGGGCCACCTCAATTTATGAATAGGTTTAGATACTTTTTTGTCGATATATTTTAGTGCATTAATCGTGTCTAGGATAATACGATGTGAATGACCAAGAACGAGTTTAGAAGCAGTGAGAAAGGAAGAAGTAGAAAGAGGAGTACACAACTCTCGTTCAATATAAATCCACGGGGTGTATGCTGTGAGTCTGGCAAGAACCAAAGAGCACCTTGAGAAGCTAAAAAGGCAATTTGATACAAGTTCCAATCTGGAAGATTACAGCCACCCAGAGCAGGGGGCTTTCTAAGGTATTTATAAGCAATTCTAGCATGTTTATCACTCCACAAAAATTTTGAAGTGAGAGAATCAATATCATGAAAAAAGGAAGAAGAAAGCTTTATAGGTAACATGGAGGATAGGAAATTAATAATCGGAGTTATCATCATCTTAAGAGTTTGAAATCTTCCCCACCAGGAGATATATTTAGGAGACCAGGAGGACAAAAGATCTTTAACTTTAGCTATGATGTGGGATTCATTATAAGAAATAGTATCTAAAAGGTCCTTACAAAACCAAATTCCTAAATATTTAATACGAGTCGGTTGCCATTTAAATCCTGAATCGCCCATGTGAGAAGGGAAACACAACGAATTGAGGGGGAACATTTCCGTCTTCTCTTTGTTCAAAGTATATCCCGAAACAAGCGAAAACTCTCTAATAGTATCAGAAATAACAGGAATCGCAGCAACGATGTCTTCTGAAAAGATAAGAACATCATCCGCATAGGCGGCTGTTTTAAGCGTATGTGAACCAAATTGAAAGCCTTTGATACCCTGGTTCAAGTTGAGTAAACGAAGGAGTGGATCTATAGACAATAGAAAAAGAAGGGGTGATAAAGGGCACCCGTGTCTAGTGCCCTGACGGAGACTAAAAAAAGAAGACGTAGCCCCATTAACTCTGATGTTAGCTTTTGGCTGCGCATAGAGAGACATTACCATATTGATAAAAGAGTCCCCGAGGTTATGTGATTGAAGCACTGCTTGTAAAAAAGGCCAAGAGACTTTGTCGAAAGCCTTTTCGGCGTCAAGGGCAATCGCCGCCGATGGTAATGTAGAAAGTTTTGCTTTCTCCAAAATATGACAAAAGGTTCGGATATTATCTCTAGCAAGTCTCACTTTAACGAAACCAGTTTGAGAATCATGAATAAGACTAGGGATATGACCCTCTAACCGCTTAGCCAAGATCTTGGCAAAAAGTTTAGCTTCCATATTTAATAATGAGATTGGATGGAAATTTTTAGGGTCAGAATGATCCTTGCCATCTTTCGGAATCACAACAATAGTAGCCTCAGCAGCTGAGCCAGTGACCTTGCCAGAAAGGACAAAATTGTCAAAAACCTCCTTAAGATATTTGATTATTGAGGAAGAAAATGTTTTATAAAAGGCAATAGGGAACCCATCAGGCCCCGGAGCCTTCCCCGACCAAGTAGCCCTAATAGCCTGAATTATCTCGTCAGTCTCAATCGATTTCCCCAAATCAATCATATCAGACTGTGAAATAGTATTCGTAGGAATCGAGTTCAGAAACTGCTGACAAACAGATAAGTTGCATTGATCTTTAGGGGTGTATACCTTTTCATAAAAATCACGAAAGACTTCAAGTATTTCTTGGGTATGGAATTTCTTAGAACCACTTTTATCATTAATATAGGAAATCTGGACAGCTTTGACATTTGTATTCTGATATTTTAAAGTGGCAGCCAACAACTTACCAGCTCTATTTTGTAATAACAAATGTCGAGATTTTTGAGCGTGTACACCAATATAAGCTCTTTTAGTGACTATAGAGTTGAAAGAGTATTTCAGATTTTTGATATCTTGTAGGAGAGACTTATTATTAGAACTTCTATATAGCACCTCTTTACGTTTGACCTCATCCCCTAAAGACTGCAGCGACTTTCTAATATCACTATTCCTTTTTGAAATTTTTTTGATAATATGACCCCGAATAGTATATTTAAATGCATCCCATAGAACTATTGGGGAATTCACTGAAGACTCATTATCTTTGAAGAAGTTATCAATTTCCTCATTAAGCTCTTTAACTTCATCCTTATCATCCAAAATCTCTGTATTAAGACGCCAAGTACGAGGGCCTCTCGTGTCTGAAAGATTAAGGATAGTCAATGAAACTGCTGCATGATCAGAAACGACTATTGGATGGATCATAACATTTATGGTATGTTTTAAAAGAGCAGCATCAACTAGAAGATAATCAATAGGAAAAAACTAGAATGTGGAGAGGAGAAAAATGTGAAATCGCTACCCGTAGGATTATGCACTCTCAATGCGTCAACAAGCTGATGAGAAGAACACATACTGAGCAAGTGTTTATGCGACCTAGGGGGACGAAATTTAAAAGCAGAATGTCTATATAAAATAGGATCCAAGGGCAGATTAAAATCACCGCCAACAATTGTTCTAGCATTTTGAGGAATGTCAGAGAGCTTTTTATTTATGGAACGCCAAAAAAGAGGATCATCAATGTTAGGGGCATATATATTCATGATATATAAATCATCTGAACCATTGGACAAGCGAGAAAGTGACCATCTACCATTAGTATCATGCTCAGCAGTAACAATAGACAGACCAGAGTTTTTGGAAATCAAAGTCCCAACCCCGTTCTTTTTACCAGAGGCTTCAGAACAAGTGACATCAAGAACCCACTCCTTCCGCAAAAGCAAAGCTTCTTTGAAGGCTATCTTAGTCTCCTGAAGTAAAACAATATCACCAGATAAGCTTTTGCAATAATCTAGGATCTTGGCCCTCTTGACAGGGTGATTCAACCCACAAACATTAAGTGAGACTACATTTAAACCAGTCATAGATAAACATAAAGTAACACAGATAAAAACATCTGATAAAGAAAAAAGAGAAGGTAAACCAACAGATATAGGGATAAAAAGAAAGCAAAAAAATCGTAAAAAATATACCGAAGCAGAAGTCCCCAGAGAAGGAAAGATAGAAAGAAGGGAAGAAAAGACTAGAAAGAACAAAAGAAAGAACAAAAGTACTCCAAAAAAAAGGAGCATAAAAAAAGAAAGACCCCACCAGGGGATGTCTGTAATAGACAATTTGCATGGGGGAAATAACGTGGAGGAGCATCCACAGAGGCCAACAAACACAATGCAGACCGCTCAACAATAAATATTTCATTAAGCGACGGAACAAATGTATAAATGTTAATGTCTACAATACTATCACTAATCCAACAATAGGAATAAATAATACAAGTTCCAGAAAATATATAATATTTGAAGAGTGACCAACATATTAGCATATCCTGAATAGAAAAGTGAGACAATAATATCAGATAAATATCGAATTAGGGCATAATAAATAGCAATATTAGGTAATATGAATAACAACCTAAGGCATAATTAAATACTAATAAGTGGTGTAATAAATAGCAATTTGAGGCAATATAAATACCAATATAAAACATTATAAATCTCAAACCGCTAATGTACCAAACACTACAAAATTGATAGCATTTAGGAATAAATACTAGAGTATATGGAAAATTAAGAAGTAAATAGCAGATAAGAATAAATAATACAAGTTCCAAAAAATATATCATATGTGATGAATGACCAACATATTATCATATCCTGAATAAAAAAGTGAGACAATAATGTCAGGTAAATTACAAATCAAGGCATTATAAATAGCAATATTAGATAATTTGAGTAGCAGTCTAAGGCATAATAGATACTAATAAGTGGTATAATAAATGGCAATTTGAAATAATATAAATAGCAATATAAGACATTATAAATCTCAAACTGTTAACGTATCAAACACTACAATATTGATAGTATCTAGGAATCAATACTAGAGTATATGGAAAATTAAGAAGTAAATAGCAAATTCTACATAAGATGAAATTCATGACTTGAATACATATATAATGAAAGCAAAAGAATCAAAATAATAAATAAATTCATGTATAAAAAATTGTACATACAAAACGCAGATGTTTATAAGAAAAAACAATAGTGGACAAAAACACAGATGAATAGTGAACACACATAAAAATTTATCACCAGCATAGAATCATAGAAAGAGAGGAGGAAAAAGTCAAGCAAAAAGTGGAATAAACGAGCAGAAAGCATGAATAAAAGAAGAACAAGCAAAGAAAGAGAAAGAATGTGGAAAGTAGAAGAAGAGATACTTATTTTATCATAAAAAATATTGAGCAAGAAAAGACCAACTATCTAGAATTATACTATCTAGAATTATATACCAAAAAAGACTTCATCAAAATGAACTAAGAAAAATACCCACGAAAAGAAGAAGCAACTGAGTAGAAAGCAGAAACGAGGTTGGAATAAATCAGAGATATAAAAAGATAATAAGAAAGAAAGTGAGAAGAAGGGAAATAGAGACACATTGACAACCAATAGTTAACAAAATAGCACCAAAATAGTACCAACACATTGGATGTAACCTCCAAAAAATATGATAAACCGTAAAACCTGTAAAGGAGAAGATAGTTAAAAGAGAATAACCAATATAGAGCTAACAGCCTTTACAGAGCGTAGTTACCATTACAAAAAGGAACACAGAGGAGCAGTATTAACCACACACTTTGTGTCAAGGCACAGAAAACATGGAGTCAGCTTATCAGAAAATGAAGGTCATTAAGGATGAGAAGTGCCAGGAAAAGACTCGGAGTCCATCTGTGATTCAGATTGATTATCCAAAAAAGTGGAAAGCTCTGAAGGCTCATAAAAGATCTGTGGGCGACCTCTGAAAGTTATTCTGAATCGTGAAGGACCTACAAAGGAAAATGTAATATTCATATCTATGAGTCTTCTGCGTAGATTCAAGAAACCTTTCCGACGAATGACGGTGTCTCTGGCAAAGTCTTGTGATATTGATATTCTGTGACCTTCCCATTGTAATGTTTTAATCTTCCTCATTTGGGCTAGAATTTGCTCAGTGTGTTGATGGCACAGAGGTTTAAAGATCAACGGTCTTGGAGAAGATAACGTTTTAGGCTTAAAAATGGGAACTCTATGAGCACGTTCTATTTCAAAATCCTTGTGAAATAAAATGTTCAGAACAGTAGGGATCCAAGTAAGCAAAAAATCCAACACTGAAGGAGCAGATTTCTCACAATCCTTCGGTAAACCAAAAATACGAAGGTTACTTCTACGATTTCTGTCTTCCTGTTCAGTCAGGTCTCTCCTTAATGAAGCCAAAGAGCGCTCCCTACTTTGAACATGTTTAGCTTGCTTGTTCGTGATGTCCTCAACAGTACTTATTCGTGTTTCTGCATTGGAGACACGTAATGAAAGATTTTTGAGGTCATTCCGAATTGCCGCCACCTCAATTTGAAGCAAGTCTGTATTCGTTTTGGTACTCTGTGCTATATCATGTACTGAATTAAGTTTGAGTAGTATAGTGTCTAAGGTCGAAGTGGAGTACAAATTGCCCTTAGCTGGTAACTCCGGGGTGGGTGAATTTTGTTTAGACCTCTTCAGATTCCCTTTAGAATCTCTGTCCTTGGAAGTGACACCCATGCCTTCTGCCATTGGAAATAAAAACAGTAGACACACCAACTGCCTGAAAGTGCGTAGCTGTTGCGTAATGAGCACAGAGTACTGTCAAAAATTACTTAGGAGAGAACGAAGTATTAATGCCTGAGAGACCGAAAGCCAATTCGTCTATAAAATGCGTGAAAAATCAACAAGCACTAAGACTTCAACGACAATTCGTTCACAGGTAGCTGACACAACAGAAAGGGCCGGCCAACGTGAATTATAGAGAGCAGAATTAAGTAGACTCTGCACGACCAGCAATAACCAGGACAGGCACCAGAGCTTAAAATTGAACAAAAGACATGCTGCTCATATGATAATATAGACCCACTGAAGTACAGCCAGATGAGTAGAAGGCTACTAATTAGGGATTATGATTCTGTAGTAATGGACTGGAGTCGTTTGACGTTGAATTACTACTTTATTGGCTACATCAACAGCGGAGCAGGGAACCGGCTCCACCAACAGCTCCAAGCAGAATCCTTCCAGTGGTTAGCATCATGACATTCCAGAACACATTCACATTGTACTTAAAGGCATATTACAGACTAACAAGATACAACATACAAGATACAACATATCCTCTTTTCTTCTTAAAAAAAAAAAATATATATAAAGAAACACAATAAAACAACCATAACCAAATAAATATTAAATAACCAAACAGGTTAGACAATGCATCTAGAACTTACTTATGACCTATACCTAGCAGGTTTGACTATACATCTTGAACTTTTCCTACGTAGACTGGTGGGCAGAGGAACCACCTCCTCAGGAACACCAGTCACAGTATTGTTTACAGGAACTGGAACTAAGATCTCTTTGTTTACAGATTCTCTCCTAATCCGAACTTTCACAACCCTGTTAAGGTTCCACCAGAAACCATTTGCTAGTTTCACAGCATTTCTAACAATCTTGATGACTTCAACCGGCTCACTAAATTTACCATACCCTTTCCTAGAGTGAACAGCAGTTTTGATCTTAACGAAGTCACCAACTTCAAGTGGCGCAACCTTCACACCTTTTTTTGAATCATACCAAAGTTTCTGTTTCAATTGAGTATCAGACATATTTTCCTGAAGCTAGGGACATCAATTTAGCAACATCAGATTCGCACTTGACCCACTTCCTCATCCATGCAGGTCTAAAATTAGAGTTGGGCTTCCGTCCCCTCTGGAGTTCGAAAGGGGAAATCTTCGTAGAGGAGTGAGGCGTAGTCCTATAGAACCAAATCATGGCATCAAGCGATTTTGAAATATCATGGCTACCTGCTCTAGACCATCTGATGCACTCACCCACAACCCTGTTCATCCTTTCCACTAAACCATTGGTTTGTGGGTGGTACAGTGAGCTCTTGAGATGTTTCACACCAGACTCAACCAAGAAAGATTCAAATTCAGAACTGACAAACTGTTTCCCATTGTCAGAAACCAAGAATTCTGGAAATCCCTCTCTAAGCCACACACTTTTAAGAAACTCCATCACAGTTTTGGTGTTCGCTTCCCTGACCATCTTGATTTCAGGCCATCTTGAGGTATAATCCATAAGAACCAAAATAAATCGGTATCCACTTGGCAGAACTTCGAAAGGTCCCATGACATCGATTCCAAGTTTTAACCAAGGACCTTTAGGATACTCAATAGGCATTAATGGAGGCACCGACACCTTCAAACTCTTATCTGCGGCACAACAAACAACGCAATTGGCAACAACCAAATCAATGTCAGCATCCATCCCAGGCCACCAATAGGTGTCCCGAATACGCCGTTTCGTGAGGGTAGAACCAAGATGCCCTTCATGAGCTCTTCCAATAATGGTTCTCCTGAACAGACAAGGAGGTACAAACTTGTCACCCCTAAGTAACAAACCATCCTCAATGGAAAGTTCACTCTCAACCTTCCAAAAAGATTGGAGAGAAACAGGAAGAGCCTTTTCTCTAGGCCACCCCTTTTTGACAAAATCACAAACTTCCCTCAAGGTACTGTCCAACTCAATCGCTTGCAGCCAATCACTCTCTGAACCTAAATCCAAATCTGGCACATCCATGGCTGCAACCAGACAATCATCGCAATCTTCATTAACAAACTCATCCAAACTCACGTCCTCATGATCATTCAGCGAAACAGGAAAACGCGATAAAAAATCTGCCCTGCCATTCTTCCCACCTGAAATATGCTTAATTTCGAAGTTATATTGAAGGAGCCTTGTTACCATACGCATGATTCTAGGAGTACAACACTTACTCAAACCACCACCTAGAATGTTAACAAGCGGTTTATGGTCAGTCAAAAGCAAGAACCTCTTTCCCCAGATAAAAGGCCTGAACTTCTCAATCGCCCATGCACAGGCTAGTAACTCCCTTTCAATTACTGAGTACTGCAGTTCAGGTGTCCTCAGTACCCTAGATGCAAAACTCACAGTGTTTTCGCACACTTTGTCAACTTGTGTCAAAGTAGCACTAACACCAACCTGGCTCGCATCAACAGTGACACAACAAGGCAAACTAGGGTCAAAAGGTTTTAACGCAGGACTCGTAACTAATGCAGACTTCACAACCTTGAGGGCATTAACACACTCATTACACCACACAAATTTGACTCCTTTCTTGAGAAGATTGCTAATGGGTCGTACAACAGATGCAAAGTTGGCAATGAAACGTGAGTAATACTCACATAGCCCAAGTAGCGATTTGACACCCGCCTTATCATGCGGTTCTGGCGCGTCAACAATAGCTTGAAGTAAACCTGGTCTAGGCTTGACTCCGTCTTGTGATATAATGTGTCCTAAGTATTCCACCTCAGGACATTGAAATTGACACTTCCCTTCTTTTAATACCACTCCACGCTTTTTGAACAAAGTCAAGACTTTTTCCAACACACGATCATGGGCAACCACATCCTTCCCAAAAACAAGAACATCATCTTGAAACACAAGAACTCCCTCCACATCTCTAAGAATGTTGCTCATTATTCTTTGGAACACTGACGCCGCTGACGCCAGCCCAAAAGGCATGCGGCAATAACGGAATGTTCCCAAAGGCGATACAAATGCAGTGAGATGTTTCGACTCGGGATCAAGCTCCACCTGGTGGTATGCACATGCCAAATCTAACTTTGAAAAGATGCGTGCCCCTTTTGTGGAAGAAAATAAATCATTGATCTTGGGCAGGGGATGTGAATCAACCCAAATTTCTTTGTTAAGTGATCTTAAATCAACACAGACCCGAAGATCCCCTCCCCTCTTTCTGGCTACGACTAAGGGAGAAAGCCAGAGTGAAGAGTCCGTCGGTTCGATGATCCCCTTTTCACAAAGACCTTTCAGTTCCTTCTCCAAGTCCTCCCTTATGCTGAATGGCACACCTCTTAGTTTATGTTTTATGGGAAGAGCACCTTCTTTGACAATAATCTTATGCTTGAACCCTTTAATTTTTCCCAACGTTTCTGAGAATACTTCTGGATACTTTTTTTTCCAAGAAAAACTAACATCATCGGACCCAACTACTAAGATCTGCTCTTTAGCGCCTGGTTTGAGCATCATCCCAAACAACCCCTGGTGAAACCACCCCAAGATATTAAGTCCCTTCACGGCAACATAAATTTTCCCTTTGATTCTCCTGTCTTTGAATGACATTTCTTCTTCAAAAAATCCTAACAGATCTATTTTCCTTCTCTCATACGATACAGGTGAACGATCGGGAGGTGCAAGGGCTTGTAAACCCTTCCATGTCTCATCAAACAATTTTTGCGTAATCATAGTGATTTTTGCCCCAGAATCAACTAGAAGCTTAACAGTGTAGTTGCCAATACCAATGTCAGCAATGGGATCAATGCAATTGGAGGGATCCCCAACAATAACTCTCTTGTCAGAAGATGAACTGTGTACATTGGAATTATCTTCGATAGAGACCACAGAGACAACCTCAAGGTCTGACTCAGAATCGGACTCAATAGAACAAATGACTGGTTTCTTAGGATTTTTTTCTTTAAACAAACTTTGGCAAAATGCCCGATCCTTTTGCAATAATTGCAAATAACATTATTTGCAGGACAACGCGAACCTTTGGTGTGTTGGGGATTGCCACATTTTATGTACATGCTGTTATTACCTCTGTAGGGAAAATTTACTTCGGATTTAGATCTACCAGACTGACTCCCATATTGATTGTTCTTGGAGCGGTTATTAAGTGAACCGCTAAAATTTACAACATTCACACCATCAATGGGTTTATCATCCAACTCTTTGAGAGACACAACAGACATTTCCACGCTCTTGGCAATCTTGATCGTCTCATCAAGAGATGGATCACTCAAACTCAAAAGTTTTTGTCGAATATTCTTGTCCTTACACTGACACACGAACTGGTCTCTAATGAGTTGATCTGTAAAATTCTCAAATTTACAGTCAGCTGCCAGTCTGCGTAACACTGAAATGTAATTGTCAACATCTTCTCCTTCCCCTTGCTTCCTTTTAAAAAATTTGTGCCTTAGGACCATAAGACTTGGTTGCTTGTCAAATCTTAATTTAAGTTTCAAAATGGTTTCGTCATACTCATCCATCCCGTTGAGTTGTTCTTGGGATAAAGGTGGTAAATGTTTAAAAATGGTCCTTCCCTCAAATCCAAGAGAATGGAGAAGGAGGCACTTTTTTCTCTCTGCACAAAAACGCAGTGCCCCAATGGCACCCAAATAGGTTTGGAAAGCATCATGCCATATCTCCCACCTAACAGGAGGATCGCCTGGAGAATCTAGAAAAGACGGAGGAGGATTTACAGACTGCATGGTACACAACTCCACTAAGGTAGGTAGACTTGAAAAAGCAATGATGTAATGAAAGGTAGGTAAAATAAAATTAACTACCAGTGTTAAAATAACAGCAAACACTTGTTGTCAGCAAAGGTTATGTGGCAATAATATAGAGACCTTGAAGCAAAATAATGTAAGGGAGCAGTAATGAGAGAACTCGTCACACCAAGGTTTAAAACTTAAAGGGTGTATGCATCACACTGCAGTAGTTAATAAACCTAGAACAGGACCAGCACAGTTTGGTAGGAGAATACACTGCGAAAGGTGTGTGTATCACCGATGTATGCTAAATGCATAAACAAGCGTCAAGCGATGCTTAACTTCAAGGAAAAGGTAGTGTTTCCTCAACAACGTTGAACGCAATGTAGCGTTAATATATATAAAACTGCCCAAAGTTGCAAAATGGCCGAAACAAAAACGTGACGCGATGTCCTCAATGTTGTGCTTGCATCTCTTCGCGATCCATCCCAAACACCTAAGATGGCCGCTGCTTGCGTGACGTGATGACGCGTTGAGCGCGTTGAGGATGATGCGGTGCAGGATCGCCGAGAATGCAGTGCGCAAGGAAACAATGCCAGCAGGATCGGTCCGCGAGGAAGCAGGCAGTGACGTGAGGCGATGAGAGGACAAGCGCGAGGTGAGCAGCGCGAGGGAAGCAGTTGAATAGGGAAAAATAGCCAAAATGCCGCTTTCCCCTCTCCCTTATGCTCCCAAAAATTTCCCTTAAGGAATGAGGAACAGCTGAGCAGGTCAGCGCGAGAAGGTGTACAGAGTACCTTGTAAATGTTCCTTCCTTGGTTGCGAACAGCGTTAAGATGGGCACAGCTGCGTGGGTTCTTGATGTAGCCAGCAAGATCGTCGCCAGTTATTTGTAGTAATGGACTGGAGTCGTTTGACGTTGAATTACTACTTTATTGGCTACATCAACAGCGGAGCAGGGAACCGGCTCCACCAACAGCTCCAAGCAGAATCCTTCCAGTGGTTAGCATCATGACATTCCAGAACACATTCACATTGTACTTAAAGGCATATTACAGACTAACAAGATACAACATACAAGATACAACAGATTCCTAAAAGAGTAAAGTCAGCGGTCTCCATATTGTGAAAGTACTGATGAAATGAAATAGCGACCCCACAAAAGTCTCAGGTCCTGATATAGAGAGGTATAAAATTGGACATGACAATAACTCATGCAGCGCCAGGGTAATGATTCAGAAGTTAAAGCAGGAAAAAGAATTGATTTTATTTCCTCAAACCCTGAAACGACGAGACCTCCGTGCCGACCGCCATTTTGAAACACTGACGTGAGGAGAATATCGCCGAGCAGCGTTGTACCCAGGAAAGCCGTCTGGATCAACAACGAGCTGTCCCAAATGCTCCTAAGCTGTTCCGCCGCCCAATGCTGTGGATTGGTGATCAAAAATCACCCGAACATCGTTGTAAAAGGAGCGTCCGCACCGGTGGTCCGACGGAGCTCAAAACAGCGCGGCCAGGCCATCTTGGTTGCGCGCTAAACCACGCCCCCCCCCTTTGGAGGCAAATACCAATAATTGGAAATGTAAATTGAAATAATAAACAGAAGTTGTTGTGCTCGTACCTAAATTGGCAGACACAACTACCATGTGGCAGACAGTGATAAGCCCCGTGCTGGCAATTAAGTGCCGGTGCTGAGAACCGGAAAGCACCTGCACAAATTAAGCACTGCTCTATAGTGCGTGTTTAACTCAATGAAAGGAATGTATGGGTGGATGAGAGTGAATAGGTGAGTTGTCTCTTAGGTGATATGCTACTGTCAATCGCAGCTGTGCTGCTTGTGTTGATTTTTTGGTAGCCATCACTTTCCCTGTTATTTTGGAGCAGCTCACACATCACCATAGTAACTATGCTATAGACATGCACACAGGTGTCAAACAGGGTGACCAACTGACCCTGTCTGTTATATACATGGACCGAACGTTGTTTCGATTGAATGTCCTTTATAGGTAAGCAAATGTTTCATTTGGCACTCTGTCTGGAAACATCCATTTTTTATGTATGCCTGGTTGCTACGATGTGTTTTGATGCTATTTACATCAATCTCTTACCCTCTTGGCTGTGCTGGTGAGCCTTGGTGATCTGTGTTGGGTTTACTTGCTCCCTTGACATCTGTACTGGTGAGATCAAGCTTGTCTAAGTACAGGTGCAAGGATGTGCTGATGAAAAATGACACTTTATTGTTTCCGTGCTCTCTCTGGCCAGGGAAACTGAAATTCGGCGATTCTACTGCTATGCCCTAGTCCACACAGTCATAAATGCACTACACTTCATAATCCACCATATGCTGCATAGGTTGATAGTTTTAGCGGAAGAAAACATTTTTGGCTCAAACAGATCAAAAGTAACAGTCCCTCATGTATTCCAATGGAATCAGTGCCTATACAATGGCAAACCCTTTGCAAGGTTGATGGGTCACCTTATAATTGCTGATGGCTCTATCCAGGGGTTAACTAATACTAGTGAGATGAGACTTTTAACCAGGCCCTATTAATGCCTTTTAAATGGCAAAATAATGAATATTGCCACGTACAATGCTGTATTATACCGCACAATTTACCTTTTCTTGCCATATAATTTAGTCAACTCAGCCACATTATTTGGTCATCCATTGATTCATAGTTCAAGTGGTCCTGCCTATACCCTACATCAAGAAGATATGTTGACATATTGTGACCATTTGCAGTGATGCTGTAAGGCAGCTTCCGACATTGTCTTCAATGCGGTACAGATTTCTTGGACTTCCCGCAACTCTCAAATCCGCGGACTCAGTTAACCTTGCCCATCATCTGGAACTCTGGCACCTATTCAGCAAACGCCATTGAATTGCTCCTGCTTTGCAGGCTGTCACAAGCAGCAGCCTATCCTGTGCACAGACATGGCAAACTGGGTTTTTCAAACTTGCCTGGTGAAGTTCCCAATGTTTGAAAAAGGATGTAATTTATGCTTTCCATGCTTGGCAGAGGATTCTTCCCCAAATGAAACTCACCTGGACTGACGCACGAAATATTTGCAACTTGGAACTTCTTACATTGGAACTTCAGATCCAGGTGAATTTGAAATATTCCTGCTCAGATTTATATTCATTTGCTCTTGGCAGCAAAGACTGATAAAACGTACATCTTCAAAAACAAAATCTAAACTAGTAGTGCCACTGCCTCTGAGCTCAAAGTCCACCTTCAGCAACAAAGCGCTTCTTCTGGCACTATCATTCATGGTACAGGTAGATCTGTGTACCGCCCTATCTCCAATGTCGGATGTTAACTTCTGCTAAGTGTGTGTGCTTGTTTATCCTCGATAGGTTTTTTAATACCTACAAGTCCGGCTGCATGTGGATGTTTGATCAAACCTATTATGTGTTATACAAACCAAAGCATCTAAACCTATGTTGATTTGTACTTGTGTGTCCGCCATCTATTTTAGAAATGCCCGACCTCCTTGGATGTGCCTGTAAAACTGACCTTTTGTCCTGAATATTTTCCCTCTGTTTTTAATCTTAATGTTGACAGCCATTGTCCACAATGTGCCTGTTTGCCAGGTGGTCTCCCTAGCGCCAACTTATTTGAAAAGTTTTTGACTGCAGGCGCAACAAGCACTGTGCAATCCCAGCCTCGGTGCTGCACCTGTTCAGGATGCTGAGGGCCCCCACTGCAATCGCAGCTGGGGAATGAAAAGGATGGTTGTTTTTTATTTTAATGCTGACGTCATGTCCGCCCGAACGTGTGTTAAAGTCCATCAGTGGTGAGGTGTGTTCACTGCAATCTCTTGTGATCTCTGAGGAGCAAAGGTTGTGTGCTATGCTGGGAAGCTATTTATGATTATTTGGTTGTAGAGGCAAGTGGGAAGCAGGCAGGCCACTGAAGCAAACTGTGGACTGGAGGCAAGAACAACACTTCCTTGGAAATCAGAATGGAGACAAGGGCTGCCTTTCAGGGTGACTTATGCATTAATTGCAGCACTGGACTGATCTTAGAATGCTGGGCATTTCCCTGCTTGCTGTTTCAGACTGGACTGTTAATTGAAGTAGCTGATTTGTCAGCAGCATTTCCCAGGCTGGAGTGATCAGGGCATGTGCAGGAGTTTTTAGGAATTTCCCATCTGTGGTAACACATTCCCGCCACAAATGTATTTCGGTAATGATACTTGTATAGCATGGTCCTTGCTGAGACGCAACGGAGCACATGGAATTGTCCCTTAGTACACACGAATGGCAAACTTGCCTTTATCCTGGACTTTATTTCCGATTTTTTGTATGCAATAGGTCCACTCAAGAATTTGAGTTGTTTCCTTGTTGGCCAGGACATGCAACTCTTTCTGATATGTATGCGAAATCTTGAATAATTCCCTATGGTTGGGTTTTACATATCTCAGATAATTTTTGTTTTCCTCCAGTCGTGCTTTTTTGGTAGAAGCCTACCAGACAGCGTAGCTCTCTGGTTTGCTGAAGACATCTTGGGGACATTCAGAAAGCTTCCTGGGAATGCATTCTGCCCATTGCTTACCATTGGCTTTGGTTTGTACCTCACAGTTCCTTGCTTTCTATTTGTTGACTCTATTTATTTTAGGCTGTCCAGCTTGAGTTCCTCCCTTCCCTTGCCCTAACCTTGTTTACCGTTTTCTTCCGAGATCTCACTTTCAGTAAACAGACCTTTTAATCTTGTTCTTATCTTGTCACAGTTGCTGTGCATTTAAACATAAAGGTCAAATGTCAGGCACCATCTTCCAAGGAAGCTTGGTGTTTACCTTTCTTTCTGTGACTTCAAAGTGAGAGCTTTTATAGGAAAGCAAGAGGAATATAGATTACTCTCCCCATGGAGCCCACTCGTGCACCTGCTATGCTCCAGTTTATGAGGCTGTAACATAACACTTAAAACAGGTCGAAATGCATTGGGTGAATGAATGTCTGTAAGTATATCCAGGATGAAAAGTAAAATCTAATGTGTTGCAGGATAAAGCCTGGATGGGCATGTCTTCAACATTAAATGCTTGGAATCACGCTGGCTCTGTGTGAACTTTGGAATATTTGGGAACAAAATGGATTACTTTGGATTACTTGGAGAATAGTTAGATCCCTTGGTCAATTATTGCTATCTTATGCCCACAAAGTAGTGCAACTTGAATCTGGTGCATAATGGTGCACTGGCTAGTTATGCATTCCCAGATTTACCATTACTGGTAGAATGGGATTGCATCAAAATGCTTCACACACCCAGGGGAAGCATGACGAGGAGAAATATCTTTATTCTCATCGTTTTTTCCTCTTTCTACATGTGCTGCACTTTGCAGTACACATAGAAAGAAAAAAATGACTCAAGGATGCCCCTTCCTGCACAAAAACAATCCTGCTTACAGCGCAGGCACCCTTGCATCATGGTGCAAGGGTGTCTGAGTTGGTGCTAGGCAGCACATTGTGCACCAGCACAAGGAAACAACAGGAACGAGCCGTATAATGTTAAAAGCGGCTCATTCCTGCCCTTTCCCTATCACGCACCACCGCAAGGTGGCTTGCTGCGCTGTGTGATCTTTTTAGGAAATATGCCCCTTAAGGAGCAATAGCTTCAGTGTGTGCAACACGTGCAGTAGCACCGTGCCATAAAAACCTAGATAACACAGATTACTGCTTTCCTGAAAACTATAAACAGGAGCCGGGAAACCAACTTTATTATTTACTCTATAGCTGTAAACATCCTGCCTATGTCAAAACATAGTTTTTATACAATTTGGTGGATGCATGTGTTGTCAACAATGAAAGGGGTGAACATGTTCAACTGAAACAACAATGGCCTACCACCAGGGCCGACATTAGCACTGCTGGCATCTAGTTCGACACTCTGCGCCACTTCAGTCTATGCCTCTCTGCTCAACTCTGCACCACTCTACTCCATGCCAGTGCACTCTACCCCACTCTACTGTGCACCACTGCACTGTTGGCCACTGCACTAAACACCAGTTCAGTCTATGCCACTCCACTCTACTCTGTACCACTCCACTCTAAGCCACTCCACCCTATGCAACTCTACTATGCAACACTGCCCTCTATGCCACTGAACTCTGCGTCACTCTGTGCCACTGCACTCTACACCACTACTCTATGCTACTGCACTCTACTCTGCACCACTCCACTCAAAATGATTGCACTCTATACCAATGCACTCAACACCACTTTACTCAAAACCAATGCACTCTATGCCTCTGCACTCTACGCAAACTACTCTGCACCACTGCACTCTACTACACCACTATACTCTACAAAACTCTTCGCCATGACATGCTATGCCACTGCATGCGATGCCACTGCACGCTTCGTCACTCTATCTACTCTGCACCACTCTACTCTGCGCCACTCTACTCTGCAAGACTGCACTCTCTGCCACTGAACTCAACACCACAGCACTGTATGGAGGCCGGCTTTAGGGCATGTGACTGCTGCGACTGCACTGGGCGCTGACCTGTGGAGGGGGTGCCGACCTCAGGAGGGGTTCGAGCAGGGCAATTAGAATAATAGTATATATCACAAAGAAGGGAACAAAGGAAGGGAGACCACAACAGAATTGGTAAGGTGAAAAATAATAATATTTGTAGGTAGTTGTAACAGCACTACAGTACAATTTTATATACAGTGACCATACCACACAAGTGTGCACTGAACGTGCTAGTGACAGTGAACGGCGCAGTGACACTGGGGTGAAAAACACAGTGTGAACGGCAAAAGGGTAAGAACAAATAGTAATGTGGTCAATAATACAATGCAAATATATACAACGTCAGTATTTTTGATTCGGGGTAAATAGATTGACCACAACAGCGCCAAAGTTCTGTGCTGGGTAGTCGACGGCGTTTCAACCTGATCAATTTCAGGTCATCATCAGGACAATGGTCACTAATTTCAAGGTAGTGCTGTATTGGGGAAACAGGGAGAGGAGAGCAGGGTAAGCGAATGAGTGCCCCGTAGCAAGTAAATAAAGGAGGGGACAAGCGCAGGTAATGGACAATTACCTGAGTACTGCAGAAAAAGGATCAATCAATCAAGTAGTCAAGGAGAAAAAGGATCAATCCATCAAGTAAAGCGAGGCAGTGAATCACGGGGAATCCACTAATGGGAGACAAAAGGAAGGCGGGGCGGTGTAAACTAAGGGCCCAGTGCGACCGAGAGGGGTCGATGAGGAGAGTGATTGACAGGGGCAGAGAGGTAAATACCTGTAAGAGATAAGCGGAAGGTCCGGCGTGAGGAAACAGGTAGGCTGGGGAAAACCGTTCACTGTCACTAGCACGTTCAGTGCACACTTGTGTCGTATGGTCACTGTATATAAAATTGTACTGTAGTGCTGTTACAACTACCTACAAATATTATTATTTTCCACCATACCAATTCTGTTGTGGTCTCCCTTCCTTTGTTCCCTCCTTTGTGATATATACTATTATTCTAATTGCCCTGCTCGAATGACTTCCAGTTGAGACATTGTTGTTTTGTTACAAACTTCACCCGGTCTTACCTGGGTTAACGGGTTTACTCCTGTAATTGTTTCTTTGACCTCAGGAGGGGGGGCACTCTGTTTAGCAATAACTTATGATTGGAGAGATGAGGAGCACTTATGCCCGGTGGTAGTGAGAGAATCCGAGGAGACGACCATGGGCTGTGGGGGCACCAAACATGATTCTCTCACCCGGCGCCACCAGCACTATAGCCGGCCCTGACTCTATGCCACTGCATGCTGTGTCATTCTATACCAATATGTTCTACGTCACTGCATTTTATGCCATTCCAGTCTACACTGCACCACTGTATGAGAGTGCTTGTTGCACCCCTTTACTCTGCACCAATCTACACTATGCCACTGCACTCTACACCACTCAAATCTACCCCACTACTAACTGCATCACTCCACACCACTTTAATCTATTCTCCACCACTGCACTCCACGCCACTGCACTCTACACTACTCTACACTCTACTCTGCACCACTTCACTCTACCCTAAACCACTCCACTCTATGCCACTTCACTCTATTCTGAAACAATCTACTCTATGCCACTGCACTCTACGCTGCAACACTCTACTCTGCACCACTCTACTCTATGCCACTTCACTCTATGCCACTCTACTCTATGTCACTGCACTCTACTTAAATGCACTCTATATCACTTTACTCAAAACCAATGCACTCTACGCCACTGCACTCTACACCAATCTTCTCTGCACCACTGTACTTTATGCCACTTCAATCCAGGCCACTCTACTCCACTCTACGACACTCAACTCTATGACGCTCCACTCACTTAAACTCTATTCCACTCTACAACACTCTATTCCACCCAATGCCACTTTGCAAACCTACTCCACTCCACGATGCTCTATACCACTTCATGCCACTTTACTCCATGCTGTTTTATGACACACTACTCCACTCTACGTCACTCTACTTCACTCTACACCATTCCACTCCACTCCTTGCCGCTCCACTCTACTTTACGCCACTTGACTCTACAACACTCTACTCTACTCTATGCCATTCCACTGTCCTACACTACTTTACTCTATGCCACTCCACGACAATCTACTGTGCTTTATCCCACTGTACTCTACAACACTGTACTCCACTCTATGCAACACCCTCTACACCACTCTGCTCTACACCACTCCACCTACACTCTATGCCACTCCACGACACTCTACTCCGCCACTCTACGCCACTCTACGCCCTTCCACTCTACGACACTCTACTCCCTCCATGACACTCCATGACATTCCATTCCACTCAACTCAAGACCCCTCTATGCCACTCCATAACACTCCACTGTACTCCACTTTATGACACTCCACACCATTCTCCTTTACCCAGTTTACTTTTAGCCCTGTTGAACAGCAGCCACTAGTGTGCAGCATGGCTAAAACATATTGGCAAAGCCAATAGCTCTTGCACATGCGAGACCAATTGGCTTTGGTTTTCACGTTCTTAGAGACTGGTTCGAAAGAAACTGTGAAACTGATGTATGCTGCTGCCGGTGAACATTTTCTGTCTGAACCAGTGCCACTCTGCAATGTCACATAAAATGCAAGGCAGTGCTGGAAATGGAAAAAAATATTTTTGGAACACACAAGTTGGTGGGGCAGTGAAAAGGAGTGTACTAGTGAAATGGCAATTAAATTATACATTTATTTTTTAAATACTCTCCCACAAAGAAATTTGCAACAAGGACAAATGTGACCGTAGCTCTGTTCAGGCTTACTTAATTGGTCACAAACCGTCTGTGTTTTAAAATATTTTATACGGTTAAGGCACTAGCTGCAGAGATCGTTGTGTGCTCAGCAATTTTTAAAGGATAATAATATCCGTAGGTTAACTGTGGTGGGTAATGTACTTGCCAGATAATCTCTATTTTGTTTAGTCACAGTTTTCAATCATAAAGTAGCATAGAGGGTTAATGTGCCTATTGCAAAGCACATCATGTAATTAGCAAACAACGGATATGTATTTTATGTAGATATCTCAGAGGGATACTGCTTTTGTCACATGTCTTTTTGTTACTTGCAGTTCATTGCAGTCCTTCTGACACAGCACATTGGGCTATGTACCGGTTTCAAGGAGTTACATACAAATTGAAAGGTATCGCTTTAGAACTTTATTTTTTTTAATCAATCTTTTGTCATTCTGAGGTTACTAAAAAAGGTCTCTTTGGGTAGAATAAAACCCGGCGGATCACTGCTCCCACTATGCATTCAGCAAAGGAGCAGTCCCTATCAGCAAGGCCCTCATCTCTCTCGGTATAGCCACCTTGCCAAAACCATAGAAACATGCAGCCATCAAAACCCTACTAAAGAAACACTCAGCCAACGCGATCAAATTCGCCATTTAACAACTGATAATCCTCCTTCCCTACCTAGCCAAAATCTTGGAAAAATCCACCAATATGCACCTCTCGGCCCACCTCACCAAACACCAGCTGCTCGACACCACACAATCAGGATTTAGACCCAACCACAGCATGGAAACTGCCCTCAAAACAGCAACGGATGGCATCCGGACAATCTTCGACAGGAAGGATCCACAGCCCTCATCTTTCTAGTCCTATCAACAGCCTTTAATACCGACCCCCATCTCATTCTAATCCGACAACTCCACGAAGCTTGGGGCATCCAGAGACACGCCCTCAAATGGATCTGCTTCTTCATCACCAGACCAATACAAACCGTCAACAAGGCCCCACTACTCCCCTGATGCACAAGATCTAATCTGCAGAGACCCACAGGGCTCCTCACTCAGCCCGACACTCTTCATCATCTAGATGACTCCTCTGACCGACGTCATATGAGCTCACAACTTGAACATCCTCACTTATGCTGATGACATGCACCTGATATTGTCCCTCTCAGACAGAACCAACACCATAAACAAGTATACCATATGCAGAAAAAAAAAGAACAAGCAGCTGGGTCATAGATGACTGCACCACCAGGTCTAGTCACTAGTTGTAAAAAGTATTGCCCACCTCAAATGGTCTGCTGCTTGTAGACCATAAATATAGCTATGTACATTAGTTGGATGAGAGGCAATATATAGACACAAACAGTCTAATACACAAGAGCACATCAATAACAGACAATTTGCAATTATTCGTTTCTGGTCTTTTTTTATTTTCAGATGTGCTTCATAAAATAGAACCAGCCAACGCGTTTCACCCAAACATGGGCTTCTTCAGGGCAATAGGGTAGAGGAATAATATGTATCCTCAGATGCTGGGTCAAGAAAGATAAAAGCGAGTGCTAGGGCGCATAAGTGAAGCTCATGGTAAAGCGATGTCCTATGAGTATAAGTAATGTGAAGTACTTCAAACGGTAAGAACCGTGTTTGTTCGAGGAGCCGTGTCCGGGAAACGTCCTGTGACCTTCACATTACTTATACTCATAGGACATCGCTTTACCATGAGCTTCACCTATGCGCCCTAGGACTCGCTTTTATCTTTCTTGACCCAGCATCTGAGGATACATATTATTCCTCTACCCTATTGCCCTGAAGAAGCCCATGTTTGGGTGAAACGCGTTGGCTGGTTCTATTTTATGAAGCACATCTGAAAATAAAAAAGACCAGAAACGAATAATTGCAAATTGTCTGTTATTGATGTGCTCTTGTGTATTAGACTGCTTGTGTCTATATATTGCCTCTCATCCAACTAATGTACAAGTTTACCATATGCATGACAGAAGTGACCACCTGACTGAAATTGAATTGCCTCAAACTGGACTCAGACAAGACTGAAGTTGTGGTCTTTGGGAAAGACACCTCACCATGGAACTCCAGCTGGTGGCACATTGACCTTGGACCCACCCCCATACCTTGCTCGCAAGTGAAAAACCTCAGAATCATCATAGACAATAAACTGGACATGACTTTCCAAGTCAACGCAGCGGTCTCATCCTGCTTCAACATCCTAAGGATGCTGAAGAAAATCTTCAAGTGACTACCAGATATCACCAGGAAAAAGATCACCCAAGCCGTGATCACCAGCAGACTAGACTTTGGAAACACCCTGTATGCAGGGATAACCAACCAGCTCACAAGAAGACAGCAGACCATCCAAAACATAGTATCCAGACTAGTTCTCAACCTCTAACACCAAGCCCACATCACACCACATCTTAGGGAGCTCCACTGGCTCCCGATATCCAAGCGTGCAAGTTTCAGACTCCTCACCCACACTAACAAAGCACTCCACAATACAGGCCTGCCTTCCTGAACAGAAACATTCACTTACACCAATCTTCCAAGCACCTCCACTCTTCCGGTCCTTCACTAGCACACATCCCACACATACACAAAAGGCAAGCAGGGGGCAGTGCCTTCTACCTGGACCCTAAAGCCTGGAAGACTTCCCACAATGCATCAGAGTCTCCTCCTGTCTTCTTAAATTTCGCAAGAAGCTTAAGAACTGGCTTTTGGAGTAAGCCTTCCAGGGCTGGCCTCACACACCTGCTACATAGCTCCTGGATACCATCATTGGCGATTAGCACGCTTTAATAACATAACATAACATCAACCCTTTGGACCTAAATGTGAGTTTTTGTCTCCTTAGTCTGATGGTATGTTTTTGGCTACCTTTCATTTATTTTAGTACGTCTGTTTTGATATGGTGGGTCAGTACAGAGTAATTTATGAATTTTGATGATTATGGTGGGCAAGCTGGTAATGTTGGCTATGCAAGGGGTTCGAGAGGCGTGCTGGCCAGAGGTTCAAGAAGTTTATTGTTCGTTTTGGTTGTTTAGGCTGATGACTATGATAGTTCAGCTGGTCTGTTTGTTTGGTCTTGTTTCTGATATGATGATAGTTCATCTGGCCTGTTTGTTTGGTCTTGTTTCTGATATGATGATAGGTCAGCTGGCCTGTTTGTCTGGTCTTCCTTCTGATAAGATGATAGGTCAGCTGGCCTGTTTGTTTGGTCTTGCGTCTGATATGATGATAGGTCAGCTGGCCTGTTTGTTTGGTCTTGCTTCTGATATGATGATAGGTCAGCTGGCCTGTTTGTTTGGTCTTGCTTCTGATATGATGATAGTTCAGCTGGCCTGTTTGTTTGGTCTTGCTTCTGATATGATGATAGTTCAGCTGGCCTGTTTGTTTGGTCTTGCTTCTGATATGATGATAGTTCATCTGGTCTGTTTGTTTGGTCTTGCTTCTGATATGATGATAGGTCAGCTGGTCTGTTTGTTTGGTCTTGCTTCTGATATGATGATAGGTCAGCTGGTCTGTTTGTTTGGTCTTGCTTCTGATATGATGATAGGTCAGCTGGTCTGTTTGTTTGGTCTTGCTTCTGATATGATGATAGTTCAGCTGGTCTGTTTGTTTGGTCTTGCTTCTGATATGATGATAGGTCAGCTGGTCTGTTTGTTTGGTCTTGTTTCTGATATGATGATAGGTGAGGTCAGCTGGTCGTTTCTGAGCTGAGAAACCAGTACATATGGCGGTGAGGTCCCTGAGCTGTTCTGTAGGCTCTGAAAGAACAGTATGTCCAGTAGATGGAAGTGAATCAGGAGGTCCAGGAAGCGAGAGTGGACAGGTAGGTAGAGGAAATGGAATTGCAGGCTGGTGGTGCCAGGAGATGGTAACCTAGGACCAAAAGGTGTGCGAGTTAGAAAGTCACACCGGTCAGTTTAGGAAATGTAAAGTCATGCCGGTCTGTTGAGGACATGGAAAGTCAGGACGGTCTGTTTAGGAGATGGAAAGCCAGGCCTGTCTTTTGAGGACATGGAAGGTCAGGCCAGTGGGCCAAAGAAGTGAAGAAGAAGCAGTGGATCCAAAGGATTCAAAAGTTGGAATGTTAGTTCTTGGGAAGGGCAGGGGGCCAGTAGGTACTGGCTGGTTCAGGAGGACCAATACATCAGCTGACTAGCAAAACGGCCCTGTAACAAAAACGGCCCCTAGGGGCCCAAAATCGGCCCCCACCCTGGCGGCCCACCGGGGAAATGCCCGGTGCCCGGTACGGCCAGTCCGGCCCTGGTGGTGGCACTCAGCCACCTATACTGACGTGGGGTCGGTAAATTTTATGCATTAGGACATGATTTTGAGTTGTGTGGTAATGACAAGAAGCTGTATATTGACGGTACAGGCCTGCAGTATCTCGAGTGATGTAAACAAGGGCTCCGCGCAGACCTGTTAATTCTGACAACGCTGACATGAACTTTCAAGATTTCCCCTTGACGACTGTTTACACACCCGCAAGTCAGCAGTGAAGCAAGTGTTGCTCCGCGGCTGTGTAGGCCGAGGCCTGTTTTGTTTTCCTGTGTTGCTTTGGTAACGAGCTCCTTCCTATCTGGGTGAATCAACCACCCATTGCCTCCATGACGTGACGTCACCATGCGTGGCATCATCTGGCGTTGTGTTCTCCATGGCGATAGTTGGCAGTGACGTATGGAAGGCGCTTGCGCCCCGTGTCTGGTACAGTTTGCAGAGGCAGCTGGAGCCGTGGGTAACACCTGGCGTCAGTTCCTTCATTGGTGTTTATTCCCGAGGGAGTTCTAATGAAGTGTTGACGTCGTGCACAATATTTACATCTGTAGTTACCGGTCTATCGGGAATTGAAGCTTTGTGCGTGCCCTTCGTGTGCTGCCACCTAGCGGCTGAAACTTGAACTTCGCCCAGGTTTCTTCGAGCCTTCGTCGGGGTTCTAGACGCACTGCGACCAACGCACTAACCAAGATCTTTTAGCAACATTATTAAATAGGGGACGTCATCAAAAGTGTCCAGAACAAGAACCGTAAGGAAATCCTTCTTCTGCACTGTGTGACGATTCACAGAAACAGCAGAGAGAAGAATGCAGAGGCCCGGTCATTCTGCGGGCTAAAACAATATCTGGACCAAGTACAGAGGATTTCATATGGAAGCTGGCTTATGTAGTGGAACTTGTTATCAAGGCCATTGGAGTTAAGTGGCAATGAAGAACCAAATTAATTATGCGTAAAGATAATATACATTCTACAGCATGGTGTGGCACATTCTCTGGCAGTATTATTTTGCTGTTGTGTTATTTTTAACCAAGGCACGAGTCGGGGGTACACAAGGGTGGATGTCGCCCACCCATTATAGTCACAGGGTGGGCACTCTCCCCCCTAAGACGTTGGGCCCTAGTGAAATAAACCAAACTTGCCCCGGTGCAATTTTCTGAAACCGTGACACATCAGCAGCGCCCACGCGTTGTCTACTTTCCGTTCCAAGCAGCAACATGCAGACGCGAACCAATCAGGGGCGTAACAAACACCCCCGCAGCCCCCGCGTTGCGGGGGGGCCCCCAGTCTTCAGTACATGAAGGGGGCCCCCTCAGCTCATCGGTAGAGAGCTGTTTGTCTCTTGCTCTAAAGCAGCTGCAGACTGCTCTGAGCTCCTCGCGCTGCTGACCTAGGGCTGAAGTGAAACAATGTAACAAGTTACATTGTTTCTCTTCAGTCAGAGCGCGCCAGGCCGGAAAAAGGATGGGGGTGGGGGACCCCAGAGAGAGCATTGTGAATCTCAGGGTCGCTGGGGACACTGGGACATACAGGCTGTGCATTCATCCTTTGCCTACTGCAGGGCCGGACCCTGCCTGTCAGAGATGTCCCGCCAAAGGACCGTCCTCCTGCTGCTGCTCTGGGCAGGGTGGTGCGGGCCAGCAGCAAAGAGGTAAGAGTGGACAGGAGCAGGTGAGAAGGGTGCCTGCCAACCCAATTTATTTTTGTGGGGAATAACGAAGTTTCTCCAGTTTTGCTAACAACTCATTGTTTTGTTGTTGTTGTTGTATATTAAGACGAAAAACATATAATCAAGGTGTGCAGTCCAGGTATCCAGCGTAGAGAGAGAGTGGAGAGAGAGAGAGAGTGGAGAGAGAGAGCGTAGAGAGAGAGCGGAGAGAGAGAGAGCGTAGAGAGAGTGGAGAGAGAGAGAGTGGAGAGAGTGGAGAGAGACAGTGGAGAGAGAGAGAGACAGTGGAGAGAGTGGAGAGAGAGAGAGAGTAGAGAGAGCGTAGAGAGAGAGACAGTGGAGAGAGAGAGAGACAGTGGAGCGAGAGAGACAGTGGAGAGAGAGAGAGTGGAGCGAGAGAGCGTAGAGAGAGAGCGTAGAGAGAGTGGAGAGAGAGAGAGCGTAGAGAGAGAGAGAGAGAGAGAGTGGAGAGAGAGAGAGAGTGGAGAGAGAGAGACAGTGGAGAGAGACAGTGGAGAGAGAGAGCGTAGAGAGAGAGTGGAGAGAGAGAGTGGAGAGAGTGGAGAGAGAGAGTGGAGAGAGAGAGACAGTGGAGAGAGAGTGGAGAGAGAGAGTGGAGAGAGACAGTGGAGAGAGACAGTGGAGAGAGAGAGAGTAGAGAGAGAGCGTAGAGAGAGACAGTGGAGAGAGAGAGACAGTGGAGAGAGAGAGACAGTGGAGAGAGAGAGCGTGGAGAGAGAGCGTAGAGAGAGAGAGCGTAGAGAGAGAGCGTAGAGAGAGTGGAGAGAGACAGTGGAGAGAGAGTGGAGAGAGAGAGAGAGACAGTGGAGAGAGAGAGAGAGAGGAGTTAGAGAGTGGAGAGAGAGAGCGTAGAGAGAGAGTGGAGAGAGAGAGACAGTGGAGAGAGACAGTGGAGAGAGTGGAGAGAGAGAGTAGAGAGAGAGCGTAGAGAGAGACAGTGGAGAGAGAGAGACAGTGGAGAGAGACAGTGGAGAGAGAGAGAGCGTAGAGAGAGAGAGTGGAGAGAGAGAGACAGTGGAGAGACACAGTGGAGAGAGAGAGCGTAGAGAGAGAGAGTGGAGAGAGAGAGTGGAGAGAGAGAGACAGTGGAGAGAGAGTGGAGAGAGACAGTGGAGAGAGAGAGACAGTGGAGCGAGAGAGACAGTGGAGAGAGAGAGAGTGGAGCGAGAGAGCGTAGAGAGAGAGAGCGTAGAGAGAGAGAGCGTAGAGAGAGAGAGAGAGAGAGTGTGAGAGAGAGAGAGAGAGAGAGAGAGAGTGGAGAGAGAGAGAGACAGTGGGGAGAGAGAGCGTAGAGAGACAGTGGAGAGAGAGAGAGACAGTGGAGAGAGACAGTGGAGAGAGTGGAGAGAGAGAGAGCGTAGAGAGAGAGAGTGGAGAGAGAGAGTGGAGAGAGAGTAGAGAGAGAGTGGAGAGAGAGAGACAGTGGAGAGAGAGTGGAGAGAGAGAGTGGAGAGAGACAGTGGAGAGAGTGGAGAGAGAGAGTAGAGAGAGACAGTGGAGAGAGAGAGACAGTGGAGAGAGAGACAGTGGAGAGAGAGCGTGGATAGAGAGCGTAGAGAGAGAGCGTAGAGAGAGAGAGCTTAGAGAGAGAGAGCGTAGAGAGAGTGGAGAGAGACAGTGGAGAGAGAGTGGAGAGAGAGAGACAGTGGAGAGAGAGAGGAGTTAGAGAGTGGAGAGAGAGAGCGTAGAGAGAGAGTGGAGAGAGAGAGACAGTGGAGAGAGACAGTGGAGAGAGTGGAGAGAGAGAGAGAGTAGAGAGAGAGCGTAGAGAGAGACAGTGGAGAGAGAGAGACAGTGGAGAGAGACAGTGGAGAGAGAGAGAGCATAGAGAGAGAGAGTGGAGAGAGAGAGAGACAGTGGAGAGACACAGTGGAGAGAGAGAGTGGAGAGAGAGAGTGGAGAGAGAGAGACAGTGGAGAGAGAGACAGTGGAGAGAGAGAGACAGTGGAGCGAGAGAGACAGTGGAGAGAGAGAGAGTGGAGTGAGAGAGCGTAGAGAGAGAGAGCGTAGAGAGAGTGGAGAGAGAGAGAGCGTAGAGAGAGAGAGAGAGAGAGTGGAGAGAGAGAGAGAGAGAGAGGAGAGAGAGAGAGACAGTGGGGAGAGAGAGCGTAGAGAGAGAGTGGAGAGAGAGAGAGACAGTGGAGAGAGACAGTGGAGAGAGTGGAGAGAGAGAGCGTAGAGAGAGAGAGTGGAGAGAGAGTAGAGAGAGTGGAGAGAGAGAGACAGTGGAGAGAGAGTGGAGAGAGAGAGTGGAGAGAGACAGTGGAGAGAGACAGTGGAGAGAGTGGAGAGAGAGAGTAGAGAGAGAGCGTAGAGAGAGACAGTGGAGAGAGAGAGACAGTGGAGAGAGAGAGACAGTGGAGAGAGAGAGCGTGGAGAGAGAGCGTAGAGAGAGAGAGCGTAGAGAGAGAGTGGAGAGAGAGTGGAGAGAGAGAGAGAGACAGTGGAGAGAGAGAGGAGTTAGAGAGTGGAGAGAGAGAGCGTAGAGAGAGAGTGGAGAGAGAGAGACAGTGGAGAGAGACAGTGGAGAGAGTGGAGAGAGAGAGAGAGTAGAGAGAGAGCGTAGAGAGAGACAGTGGAGAGAGAGAGACAGTGGAGAGAGACAGTGGAGAGAGAGAGAGCGTAGAGAGAGAGTGGAGAGAGAGAGACAGTGGAGAGACACAGTGGAGAGGGAGAGCGTAGAGAGAGAGAGTGGAGAGAGAGAGTGGAGAGAGAGAGACAGTGGAGAGAGAGTGGAGAGAGACAGTGGAGAGAGAGAGACAGTGGAGCGAGAGAGACAGTGGAGAGAGAGAGAGTGGAGCGAGAGAGCGTAGAGAGAGAGAGCGTAGAGAGAGTGGAGAGAGAGAGAGCGTAGAGAGAGAGAGAGAGTGGAGAGAGAGAGAGAGAGAGTGGAGAGAGAGAGAGACAGTGGGGAGAGAGAGCGTAGAGAGAGAGTGGAGAGAGAGAGAGACAGTGGAGAGAGACAGTGGAGAGAGTGGAGAGAGAGAGCGTAGAGAGAGAGAGTGGAGAGAGAGAGTGGAGAGAGAGAGTGGAGAGAGAGAGTAGAGAGAGTGGAGAGAGAGAGTGGAGAGAGAGAGAGACAGTGGAGAGAGAGTGGAGAGAGACAGTGGAGAGAGACAGTGGAGAGAGACAGTGGAGAGAGTGGAGAGAGTAGAGAGAGAGCGTAGAGAGAGACAGTGGAGAGAGAGAGACAGTGGAGAGAGAGAGACAGTGGAGAGAGAGAGCGTGGAGAGAGAGCGTAGAGAGGGAGAGCGTAGAGAGAGAGAGCGTAGAGAGAGTGGAGAGAGACAGTGGAGAGAGAGAGAGAGACAGTGGAGAGAGAGAGGAGTTAGAGAGTGGAGAGAGAGAGCGTAGAGAGAGAGTGGAGAGAGAGAGACAGTGGAGAGAGACAGTGGAGAGAGTGGAGAGAGAGAGAGTGTAGAGAGAGAGCGTAGAGAGAGACAGTGGAGAGAGAGACAGTGGAGAGAGACAGTGGAGAGAGAGAGAGCGTAGAGAGAGAGAGTGGAGAGAGAGAGACAGTGGAGAGACACAGTGGAGAGAGAGAGCGTAGAGAGAGAGAGTGGAGAGAGAGAGTGGAGAGAGAGAGACAGTGGAGAGAGAAAGACAGTGGAGAGAGAGAGACAGTGGAGAGAGAGTGTGGAGAGAGAGAGTGTGGAGAGAGAGAGCGTGGAGAGAGAGAGTAGAGAGAGCGTAGAGAGAGAGAGAGAGCGTAGAGAGAGAGAGAGAGCGGAGAGAGAGTGGAGAGAGACAGTGGAGAGAAAGAGAGTGGAGAGAGAGAGACAGTGGAGAGAGAGAGGAGAGTGAGAGAGAGAGAGCGTAGAGAGAGAGTGGAGAGAGAGAGACAGTGGAAAGAGTGGAGAGAGTGGAGAGAGAGAGAGTAGAGAGAGAGCGTAGAGAGAGACAGTGGAGAGAGAGAGACAGTGGGGAGAGAGAGAGAGAGAGTGGAGAGAGAGAGGAGAGAGAGAGTGGAGAGAGAGAGAGCGAGAGAGAGAGACAGTGGAAAGAGTGGAGAGAGTGGAGAGAGAGTAGAGAGAGAGCGTAGAGAGAGACAGTGGAGAGAGAGAGACAGTGGGGAGAGAGAGAGAGAGCGTAGAGAGAGAGAGTGGAGAGAGAGAGTGGAGAGAGAGAGAGCGTAGAGAGAGAGTGGAGAGAGAGCGTAGAGAGAGACAGTGGAGAGAGAAAGACAGTGGAGAGAGAGAGACAGTGGAGAGAGTGGAGAGAGTAGAGAGAGAGCGAGAGAGACAGTGGAGAGAGAGAGACAGTGGAGAGAGAGAGAGCAGTGGAGAGAGAGAGAGTGGAGAGAGAGAGAGTGAGAGAGAGAGCGAGAGAGAGAGAGCGTAGAGAGAGAGAGCGTAGAGAGAGACAGTGGAGAGAGAGAGAGAGAGAGAGTGGAGAGAGAGTGGAGAGAGAGAGAGTGGAGAGAGAGAGTGGAGAGAGCGTAGAGAGAGAGAGTGGAGAGAGCGTAGAGAGAGAGAGTGGAGAGAGAGAGCGTGGAGAGAGAGCGTAGAGAGAGAGAGAGAGTGGAGAGAGAAAGAGAGTGGAGAGAGAGAGTGGAGAGAGAGATAGTGGAGAGAGAGAGAATGGAGAGAGCGTAGAGAGAGAGAGAGTGGAGAGCGAGACAGTAGAGAGAGAGACAGTGGAGAGAGTGGAGAGAGAGAGAGAGTGGAGAGAGAGAGAGCGGAGAGAGAGAGACAGTGGAGAGAGAGTGGAGAGAGACAGTGGAGAGAGAGAGACAGTGGAGCGAGAGAGACAGTGGAGAGAGAGAGAGTGGAGCGAGAGAGCGTAGAGAGAGAGAGCGTAGAGAGAGTGGAGAGAGAGAGAGCGTAGAGAGAGAGAGAGAGTGGAGAGAGAGAGAGAGAGTGGAGAGAGAGCGAGACAGTGGGGAGAGAGAGCGTAGAGAGAGAGTGGAGAGAGAGAGAGACAGTGGAGAGAGACAGTGGAGAGAGTGGAGAGAGAGAGCGTAGAGAGAGAGAGTGGAGAGAGAGAGTGGAGAGAGAGAGTGGAGAGAGAGAGTAGAGAGAGTGGAGAGAGAGAGTGGAGAGAGAGAGAGACAGTGGAGAGAGAGTGGAGAGAGAGTGGAGAGAGACAGTGGAGAGAGACAGTGGAGAGAGTGGAGAGAGTAGAGAGAGAGCGTAGAGAGAGACAGTGGAGAGAGAGAGACAGTGGAGAGAGAGAGACAGTGGAGAGGGAGAGAGAGCGTAGAGAGAGAGAGCGTAGAGAGAGAGAGCGTAGAGAGAGTGGAGAGAGACAGTGGAGAGAGAGAGAGACAGTGGAGAGAGAGAGGAGTTAGAGAGTGGAGAGAGAGAGCGTAGAGAGAGAGTGGAGAGAGAGAGACAGTGGAGAGAGACAGTGGAGAGAGTGGAGAGAGAGAGAGTGTAGAGAGAGAGCGTAGAGAGAGACAGTGGAGAGAGAGAGACAGTGGAGAGAGAGAGAGCGTAGAGAGAGAGAGTGGAGAGAGAGAGACAGTGGAGAGACACAGTGGAGAGAGAGAGCGTAGAGAGAGAGAGTGGAGAGAGAGAGAGAGTGGAGAGAGAGAGACAGTGGAGAGAGAAAGACAGTGGAGAGAGAGAGACAGTGGAGAGAGAGTGTGGAGAGAGAGAGTGTGGAGAGAGAGAGCGTGGAGAGAGAGAGTAGAGAGAGCGTAGAGAGAGAGAGAGAGCGTAGAGAGAGAGAGAGAGCGGAGAGAGAGTGGAGAGAGACAGTGGAGAGAAAGAGAGTGGAGAGAGAGAGACAGTGGAGAGAGAGAGGAGAGTGGAGAGAGAGAGAGCGTAGAGAGAGAGTGGAGAGAGAGAGACAGTGGAAAGAGTGGAGAGAGTGGAGAGAGAGAGAGTAGAGAGAGAGCGTAGAGAGAGACAGTGGAGAGAGAGAGACAGTGGGGAGAGAGAGAGAGAGTGGAGAGAGAGAGGAGAGAGAGAGTGGAGAGAGAGAGAGCGTAGAGAGAGAGACAGTGGAAAGAGTGGAGAGAGTGGAGAGAGAGTAGAGAGAGAGCGTAGAGAGAGACAGTGGAGAGAGAGAGACAGTGGGGAGAGAGAGAGAGCGTAGAGAGAGAGCGTAGAGAGAGAGAGTGGAGAGAGAGAGAGCGTAGAGAGAGAGTGGAGAGAGAGCGTAGAGAGAGACAGTGGAGAGAGAAAGACAGTGGAGAGAGAGAGACAGTGGAGAGAGTGGAGAGAGTAGAGAGAGAGCGTAGAGAGACAGTGGAGAGAGAGAGACAGTGGAGAGAGAGAGACAGTGGAGAGAGAGAGAGTGGAGAGAGAGAGAGTGGAGAGAGAGAGCGTAGAGAGAGAGAGCGTAGAGAGAGAGAGCGGAGAGAGAGACAGTGGAGAGAGAGAGAGAGTGGAGAGAGAGTGGAGAGAGAGAGAGTGGAGAGAGAGAGTGGAGAGAGCGTAGAGAGAGAGAGTGGAGAGAGCGTAGAGAGAGAGAGTGGAGAGAGAGAGCGTGGAGAGAGAGCGTAGAGAGAGAGAGAGAGTGGAGAGAGAAAGAGAGTGGAGAGAGAGAGTGGAGAGAGAGATAGTGGAGAGAGAGAGAATGGAGAGAGAGTAGAGAGAGAGAGAGTGGAGAGCGAGACAGTAGAGAGAGAGACAGTGGAGAGAGTGGAGAGAGAGAGAGAGTGGAGAGAGAGAGAGCGGAGAGAGAGAGAGCGGAGAGAGAGAGAGCGGAGAGAGAGAGAGAGTGGAGAGAGAAAGAGAGTGGAGAGAGAGTGGAGAGAGAGAGTGGAGAGAGAGTGGAGAGAGAGAGAGGAGAGAGAGTTGAGAGAGAGTGGAGAGAGAGTGGAGAGAGAGAGTGGAGAGAGCGTAGTGAGAGAGTGGAGAGAGACTGGAGAGAGAGAGACTGGAGAGAGAGAGACAGTGGAGAGAGAGAGAGACAGTAGAGAGAGAGAGTGGAGAGAGAGAGAGTGGAGAGAGAGAGAGTGGAGAGAGAGAGAGAGTGGAGAGAGGGAGAGCGTGGAGGCAGAGAGCGTAGAGAGAGAGAGCTTTGAGAGAGAGAGAGCGTAGAGAGAGAGAGCGTAGAGAGAAAGAGTGGAGAGAGAGAGTGTGGAGAGGGAGACCGTGGAGAGTGAAAGAGTGGAGAGAGAGAGAGAGTGGAGAGACAGTGGAGAGAGAGTGGAGAGAGAGAGTGGAGAGAGCGTAGTGAGAGAGAGTGGAGAGAGAGCGGAGGGAGAGAGAGAGTGGAGAGAGAGAGTGGAGAGAGAGAGAGTGGAGAGAGAGAGTGGAGAGAGAGAGAGTGGAGAGAGAGAGAGAGAGCATAGAGAGAGAGAGCGTAAAGAGAGTGGAGAGAGAAAGAGAGTGGAGAGAGAGAGAGAAAGTGGAGAGGTATCATCATAGATTAAAGACTAATTAAAGAGAGAGAGAGACAGTGGAGAGGTATCATCATAGATTAAAGACTAATTAAAGAGAGAGAGAGACAGTGGAGAGAGACAGTGGAGAGAGAGTAGAGAGAGAGAGAGAGTAGAGAGAGAGCGAATAAAGAGAGTGGAGAGAGAGAGAGTGGAGAGAGAGAGACAGTGGAGAGAGAGAGGAGAGAGCGAGTGGAGAGAGAGTAGAAAGAGAGACTGACTGACTGAGCGACTGAGATACTGACTGACTAAGAGACTGACTGAGAGACTGAGAGAGACTGACTGACTGAGAGACTGACTGACTGACAGAGAGAGAGAGAGACAGATTGAGAGAGAGACTGACTGACTGAGGTAGAGAGAGACTGACTGAGAGAGAGAGACTGACAGAGAGAGAGACTGACTGAGAGAGAGAGACTTAGAGAGAGACTGATTGACTGCGAGAGAGACTGACTGACTGAGAGACTGACTGACTGAGAGACTGACAGAGAGAGAGACTGACAGAGAGAGAGAGAGACTGACTGAGAGAGAGACTGACTGACTGACAGAGAGAGACTGACTGACTGAGGTAGAGAGAGAGACTGACAGAGAGAGACTGACTGACAGAGAGAGTCTGACAGAGAGAGAGAAAGACAGATTGAGAGAGAGACTGACTGACTGAGGTAGAGAAAGACTGACTGACAGAGAGAGACTGTCAGAGAGAGACTGATTGACTGCGAGACTGACAGAGAGAGAGAGACTGACAGAGAGAGACTGACTGAGAGAGAGACTGACTGACAGAGAGACTGACTGACTGAGAGAGAGACTGACTGACTGACAGAGACTGACTGACTGAGAGAGAGACTGACTGACAGACTGACTGACTGACAGAGAGACTGACTGACTGACAGAGAGAGACTGACAGAGAGAGAGAGAGAGACTGACAGAGAGAGAGACAGAAAGAGACTGACAGAGAGACTGATTGATTGAGAGAGACTGACAGAGAGAGAGAGACTGACTGAGAGAGAGACTGACTGACAGAGAGACTGACTGGCAGAGAGAGAGACTGACTGACTGAGAGACTGGCAGAGAGAGAGACTGACTGACAGAGAGACTGACTGAGAAAGAGAGAGAGAGAAACTGACAGAGCGAGACTGACTGACAGAGAGAAATACTGACAGAGAGAGAGAGACTGACTGAGAGAGAGAGACTGACTGAGAGAGAGACTGACTGAGAGAGAGACTGACAGAGAGAGTGTCTGAGAGCGACTGACAGAAAGAGAGAGACTGATTGACTGACTAACTGAGAGAGACTGACTGACTGAGAGAGAAACTGACTGAGAGAGACTGACTGACTGTGAGAGACTGAATGTCTGAGAGAGAGAGACACTGACTGACAGAGAGAGAGAGAGACTGACAGAGAGAGAGAGAGACTGACTGAGAGAGACTGACTGACAGAGAGAGAGACTGACTGACAGAGAGAGAGACTGACTGACTGACAGAGAGAGAGAGAGACTGATGGAATTGGGGTCAAAGTGTGTATGAAGCAATGCAATGCCTCAAGAATGCTATTGTCTGGCGCGGAGAATGGGAGGGGGGGCCCCCTCCATGTAGTTTGCAGGGGGGCCCCCTCAAGTTTCGTTACGCCACTGGAACCAATGTGCAGACCGCGAGGGGGCTTTCGTGTTTTAGATTCAGTCTGAGCCCAAAACAAAGGACTAGTTTAAGGTGCCATCAGCCCTCCATTTGTTTGAGCATGATCATGACTGGAAGCTATCTGAAGCCTCACACCTTGGGTGTCAATGGAATGTGGGGGAAACAAAGTCACACAGCTTGTTTTCTCTTCACAAGTACGAGTGCAAGTTCAAACACTACGATTTGGAAGCAAGCTTTTGACTTCGATCAATCCCTGTATGAATGCATGCACAGTAGGAGTATCAGATGTATAGGTCTGTACGATGTTTTACACCAATGACAAATTAAATAGCACAATTTTTTTAATTGAATTTTTTTAGAGTGCTACTCATCACATTTCAGTGTGTCAGAGCGCTTTGTATCACAAGCACACATTATACATTGGCAATATATCATACAGGTGTGTAAATCAATGTACAGAATGAGTTACATAAAACATGGTTACAAGTTGTGGGAGTCATATATCGTCCTTCATAGCTTACTGTGCTAGATTAGAAGGAGTACAGTTTATGAACTGCAAGTAACAAAAGGATCTCTGTGTTAAAAGCACTAATACACATACCTATCTACATAAAATAAAAATCTGTCATCTGCATGTTACACAATGTGCTTCGCAGGAGACACATTAACCCTCCATGTTACTTTGAGTCAAAACTGTGACTAAACAGAACACTGATCTCTCCAGAAAATGCATTAACCACCATAATGATTTTACCATTATTATTATTCCTTCTGATCTACTAGGCACACATCTCTCCAGCAGGTGCCATAACCTCATAAAATATTTAAAAAATCGGTTTTTGCAAGCATTTAAGCCAGAACAGATTTACTCTCACATTACTTTTTTTGCTAGCAATTTCTTTGTGGCAGAGTATTTTTTTTTAAATAAATGTATAAGTTGATTGTCAGACTGCTTTTCATGACTCAGTACAGAGACTCCACCCCCTTTTCATTGCCACACCTTGACCCCCAATTTATGGGTTACTAGTGCAAAGGTTTTCCAATTCCAGCACTGCTCTAAAGGGGATCACACATATGGCAGTAGCAAGGTTGGAAATCTATCTTAAGTCTGCCTTGTGTCTCTGCGAATTTTCCCAGCAAGCCCAGTGCCAGAAGCCTGGAAGTAATCAGCAGGAAGAAATGTAGAAAAATGTCCACCCAGAGGTTCTTCCAGAATGCAGTGCGCCTAAAAGCAGGAAGATCAACATTCGTTGCACACCATTTAAAAAGGTGAGCACCCAGAATGTTGGTCTTTTGTGCCTTAGCCCTCTTTACCTTGTCCTGCATTGAAGCTGTAGCACACACTGTATAAGAACAGAAAGAGGAAGAAAGAAGCCAGACGGAGATTGTTGGTGAGGAGGAGTCGACTGCATCCAGGTATTCATTCCAGCTCTTGGTAAGTACTACAAATCCACCCAGAATTCACCCCGTTCCACTTCAAAAGAAATACTGTGTTTGTCTTTCAACAAAATGCTGCCCCTGTGATGTGGCATCTGCTTGACATGCAGCTCGATTCCAAGGAAATGCTTCCAACTCCCAAGGCTGCACCCAAACGTACCATTACAATCACCTAAGCCCCAGCTTTGCTTGCAAACTATAGCTTCTTTACAAATGGCCGGGCTAAAAATTAACAGGGAGAGACATGAAACTGGCAAGTAATTCATGCAACAAAATTTGCAAAGTTTCTTCACAATTTAAAATAAAGTGTATTTCGATAAAATATAGGAATGTTTCACCATAGTATTTCAGATTACATCACTGCATTGAAAGACATTTACTAAAAGTTATAGGTTAAATTTTGTGTAAACTTAGAAACATTCATGCCCCCCCCTGCCCTGACAACAATACTATTAATGAACTAAGAGGCAGGTCAATTCTCATGAGGAACATTATATTTTATTAAATCAGGCACAAGAGAAAGATTCCGTAGGATCACGCAATTTGGTCTAGCGAAGAAGCAGGGATTTTAGGTTTTTAGGTTTTCTACTTTCACGTTGTGTAATTCTGTCACTAGATGGGGCAGTGCTTTATTCCTCCCTTTTTACATGAAAAGTAAAGGATTCGTTCTTAATTCATGGGGCATGAGGGTAGAGCGTGTGTGGCCAGCAGAAGCCACAGGCAAGTCATTTGCCATGTGCACCTTATATGCTTAGAATTTTATTATACATTGAGCAACATTATAGTCCACTGAATTAAACACAGGAGAGAGATCTGATGCAATTTGGCCAATTTTGGAAGCTAGGATTGAGTCCAGGTTTTCTGCTTCCAAAATGTTCAGTTCAGCCACTAGAAGGACATCTCTTTATTTCCCCTGCTTTGCATCAGAGGTTAATGCTTTATCTTTAATTCTTGCCACATGAGGTTGGAGGGTGAGTGGTAGGCAGAAGCCACATACAAGCAGGGCCGGACTGGCCGTAGCGGGCACCGGGCGTTTCCCCGGTGGGCCGCCAGGGTGGGGGCCGGTTTTGGGCCCCTCGGGGTCCGTTTTTGTTACTGGGGGACGGCAATTTCGGCACCCTGTAACAAAATCGGCCGAAAGCGGCCGTGGCAAACAGCTCGGCCGCACCCCCATCCTCCTCCCAGGGGGGGCCGGCCGAGCAGTTTGCCAGGGCCGGTTTCGGTTCCCAGTCCGGCCCTGCATACAAGTCAACTGTCATTTGCACTTTATATATGGCCTAGATTCTTTTAATGTATGGAACAACAACATTATAGTCGATTTAATCACTCAAAAGAGTTATTGCATACCACTCAAGCTCCAGTTAAGCTTCCACTTATTGCTGTATGTTTGTGAAAGTGCATAGACCAATGTATTTCACATTTGTCAATTTGAACAGATCGTTTCACGTTTGGTCAGCAGCCAGATTGATGCACACTTATTTGCCAACTTCTAGAATCCGTGTGCTTGTTTTTTCTCTCATCCATGCTGTAACTGTGCATTGTTCCCTTCAAATAAGGGCTGTTCCACATAAACCTGCTTGTTCCTCAATTACCCAAATATTACAGATTCGTGCAGGAGTATCTAAAGCTGTCTCATCAAAACAACAAGCATTGGCATAGCCAATAGGTCTCGCCTTTGGGACCTTATAAGTGTTTAGCCATGCAACAGTTGCATAACTAAATACTTATAAGGTCCCAAAAGCGAGACCTATTGGCTACACCATGATAATCGCGGCACCTGCGCTTTACTTTTAACATTAAAAGTAAAGCGCTTTAACATTAAAAGTAAAGCGTGGGTGCCGCGATTATAGCAAAAGTAAAGAAATAGATTATTTTTCTATTTCTTTACTTTTGCTACAATTGCGCCACCCGCGCTTTACTTTTAACGTTAAAAGTAAAGCGCGGGTGCCGCGATTATAGCAAAAGTAAAGAAATAGATTATTTTTCTATTTCTTTACTTTTGCTACAATCGCGGCACCCGCGCTTTACTATTAATGTTAAAAGCAAAGCGCCGGTGCCGCGATTGTAGCAAAAGTAAAGAAATAGAAAAATAATCTATTTCTTCAAAGCCGCGAAAGTGAAAGTGCATCGCGATGCACTTAATGACCCGTGACGCGGGTGCACGCTCACGTGAACGCAAGCTGGTCGCCAGCAAACTGCTGTTTGCACTTCCAAAACCCGCTTACTGCAGCGCATGCGCTGGCTCAGGCGAGACCTAAAAATGACTGCCAAACATTTGAAATTATTTAGGTTTTTTACCAATTTCAATCACTCAATGTTGAAGAGCTGTTTTCCTTGAAAGGAAGACAAGTAATTTTTTAATGCCCTGGAAATTCAAGTGCAGTGCAGTGCATATGGCTGTGTAAATGTTTTCCAAGTTGTTACCCTGCCTCGGTATGGCTGGTCTTGTGCTTTAGCCTTCTCACAACTACTTACTTTAGCGATGATGCCCACATTGCGATGTACTGTAACATTACACAATAACACAGGGTAGGTTTGCTGTTACAATGCTCTTAGGTTTGGCAGGCTGATGTAATTCATAGTTAGGCTATGTATGAGGTGAAAGACCATGTGTGCCTCCATAGGGCTGGCTCCTTACGGATGAGGTTACAGTTAATAGATGAACCCACGGTCAGCGTTACTATAAATAAGTAGGCCTTCTCAAGTGCTCCATGTTGGCAGTAGAACATATCTAGAATATGCCAAGTTCTTATTAGCAAGCGTAGTCTAATATAGATTCGGATTAATCAGCTGTTGTTTGTTGTTTATCTCACTGTTCCTACATTTCCACACTTGGGTAGTATGCAAACTAGCAATATTTCATTACGAAGGCCAATATTTTGTCAGTTGGGACTGGAATTGCAAATGCCCTTTTCTTGTGAGTTAACTTTATCGCCATTTTCTTCTCATCCTTGGACACGGGGCGGCTTACACTTATTTTGATGTGGTGCTGATAACTCTTACAGTGACATTTATGACCCATTCTTTGTGTGTGTATTCCTAGTGGCATTGATTCCAGTGCAAGCTCTTCCTAGGTTGCACTGGTGAATGTCAGGGTGGTTTAGATATAGTAATGCCAACAATAAGAACATGAAAGATGTCTGCTGCTAAATATAAAACATAAATGAAGAGCCCCAAACATTTTCTTAAGCTCCTATTGCTGCTGACCAGGGTTACCATTACCTTTTTTCATTACCTTACACTTGCTTTGACTTTATCTTATTCTTGCAAGTTCTTTTTTCATAAATTTTTCTGTCTTCATCATTGTTTTGCTATCACTTATTTTTCTCTTTCCCCTTTCTGTCTTTCCCTCTTGCTCTGGGGCATGCCGGTTGGTCAAAATGAGCCCAAATCTCCTAAAATGAGTGCAGGTGCCCATCACAGACACAAGTGATGGGTACGGCTGGGTAAGCATAATTTGCATAGGAGCGCAGTCTCACCTCTGGAGAGCGCAGGCAGCTAAAGCTATCACATCTACATGAAAATGTGCAGAACATGGAATAGTACTCCTGGTGGAGTGGGCTGGTGGCGGAGTTAGTTTCTTCATCCCTGGGTAAAGAAATTGTGAGTCTTCTGCCTAAATCGGGAGTGATGGCATATATACTTCTTGTTCCTTGGCTTCATAATTCATTTCGTAATCTCTGCAAGCATGCTGGATGGTTTCCAAACATGGCAAGGGTGGTGCTCACTTCCTGTCCCATGCCTTGGCCACTGATCTGTGTCACATGTTTCAGCACTGCTTTCTGCAGTTACTGGAGTCTCACTCCAGTCAATGTACGTACCTCATAAATTTAGAAGTTCATAATTCAACTCTGCAGTTCTAATGACATCAATTTTCCACAATGGTAAAAGCTTGAGGTGTAGTGCGTATAATTCAAACATATCTGCATGCTACACATAGGTCTCTGCAATAGTAGATGTTTAACCCAAACAGCTAAATGATCAGTTCACCACTAAGCCCGGGCAAAGCTGGAGTAGTTGCTCTACACGGAGCTCCACGGAGTTGGGCAAAAATTCAGTGGAGCTCCGCTCCGCGCCTCCCTCCACCCCCCCTTCAATAAATATTTTTAAAAGAAATAAAAATTGAGGTAAAAAACACACTTACCTTTATCGCGGCGTCTCCGGGCTGCCCTCCTCCTCCTCGCCGTGGCCTCTTCTGGAAACCGAAACCCCTACGTCAGACGTACGTCGTGGGTAGGACTGCGCGCGCATGCGCAGTCCTACCATGACGTACGTCTGACGTAGGGGATTCTGCAGGAGAGACCACGGCGAGTAGGAGGAGGGCCGCCCGGGGACGCCGCGATAAAGGTAAGTGTGTTTTTTACCTTAATTTTTTATTTTAGAAATATTTATTGAGGGGGGGTGGAGGCGGGGAGGGCTCGGGGCTGAACTCTGCTCTGCTGCGGAGTCGGAGTTTTGCATAAACTTCGCGTTCTGGGTGGAACGTGCAGTATGCAAAAATCTGCAAGCTCCGCCCAGCGGAGCGGAGTTCTCTGCCCACGGTTCTTCACCACTCTGTTTAATATTTTACTTTGTATATTAATGTCTTTTAGGGATTTAAAAATCCCCCATTGTTTCATATTTTTTGTTTACTAGGAGTCATGCCCACACAGCGTGCACGGGCTACTTATGTGTGCTTGGCAAGTGTTTGCTGTCCTTGTACTTAATGACCCTAGCTACACTCTTGGTGGCAGAAACAACCTCCTCCTTGCATAAAAAACAAATGCACAAGAAAGTAATTTTCAGCGGGTAGTTTGTGTAAGTGTATAGACCTGTGCAGAAGTAGGACTGGGCGAAGGTTACAGAGTTTCACTCCGTGGAAGTCTGCAGAGTTATTGAACAACTCCGTGAGCGGGCGGAGTATTGCTTGGCCACCCGTAGCACCAGAAAGCGCACAGCATGAAGCTTGCATGGTGTGACTGTACAGTCAGCTCTCACCATGGAGCCCATTACAGACATAAAAGTAACTCTGAATGCAAACCTGCTGTAATAGCATGGAAGACAAGATGATGATGGTTCAGTCAATTCAATTGACATTTCATTTCAAGAGAGCATTCTGCGTTCTTGAAATCCGCCTCGGAGGTAGTTGAACTGATTGTTAAAGTGTGCGCATGCCTCGTCAGGTTAGAGGCTCTAGGGTATTTAATTAGAACCTCTTCAGCATGTCAACACACCCTACATAATCCAGGCAGCTAAAGCATGCACGTTGCTCCCCACGCATCTGCTAAAGCATAACACGTGATACGGCCGGGTAGAGTGGATATATACAATTCAGTAGTGGTCCACTATAGAGAAACCATTCAACATAACATGTTAAAATTTTAACATACCTTACTCCATTTTGCTTGTCAGGACGTGACAAAAAGAAACAAAAGGAATTCAGACCCAACCTGCTATTGTAAAATACAGCAGGGAGTAGTGGGCGGCCATATTGGTAGATTGTTTTTGCTTGAGCAATCAGGAAACGGGAGAGAACTCCACCAGTAACAGCTGGGGAGGGGCAGAAGACTGGGGAGTAAGCAATAAATGCAGGCCTTGTATAAAACTGCTGTAGTGTCCAGCAAGTGAACAGTGGCACACGTCCACTTCAACTGAATTCTTTCAGGACAACAGCAATTTTGCTTATGCATTTTGCAAACAAATCGCTGTCAGCTCCATGCTGCCTGTGCTACCGTCTTTAGCCTATGATGCAAGTAACTGAAAGCATTAAACCACAACCATCAAATCAAGCCCATGGGACTAGGCGTAGGAAACACAGAAGAAGGACTACAAAGATAGCATCCCCTCAAATACCAATAATCAACCCGAGACACCACTCCCAACTAACACTGTTACACTAGTTTTTCTAAGCCAAGGTCAACTTCCATTCCACCCAACGCTGCTCCCTCTGAAGCATACTAGCCGTATTCACCGTTGTTGATACTTATAAACACCAACAACTGGCCACTACAATGAAGCACCGAAATGTAACTTTTGTTCGTACACACATATAATGGCAAAATATCTATTATTCGTGGCACTGCGCAGACGATGCTGTGTAAATCAACAAATTATAACATTATAACATTTGCTGCACAGATATTTATCTCTAATTGTTTGCTATATATTTTTGATGACGTTGCTTCAATGGTTTTTAGAGTGTACAAATAAAGAAGCTGAAAAGAGGCGATGTTGTGGTCAGCATATCACTTCTAAATATTTCAAACTAAAGCAAACACAATTGCACAACCGTTAGACCCAGGGGGCTTCAAGGGATTTGCTGAAAGGCTATCAGAGCCCACTCAAAAGATAAACTATTTGCATTTGGGTTTAATGTAAAAGCACGCGGCAGGGCTCGGGGTCAATTTACAAGTATCTTGTGGAAGCTCGGATTCCCCCACTGAGCAGCAAACCAAAGGCAATAAGATAGCAACTGAGGTCAGCCCCTCCGCATGGCTTTGTAGTCACATTAATCAGGTGGAACTTCTCAGCAAATCAGGAACCCTCTTCTGGAGCACAAGTGCACTTGACAGCAGGAAAGGCTGCCAGCGACCGCTCTCAGATGGAGCCAGAGCCCCCGCCAGGTAAAGGGCACTGGGCAGGCTGGGGTAGACAGCCACTCACTATGGGAGGGAGAGGAGTTTGGGGGAAAATTACAATACCACGTCATTCAAGCAGACTAATTCTCACTCACTGCCCGACTTCAATGGAGTTTTCAGTCCTCACACTGACTTCTATTTAGCTCCAGTGCTATTTGATGCAGTTCACTAGCGTTAATTAGGGGCGAGCGCCGGTAAACTCCACCACGCTGCCCAGGCGGAGTGTTTGCCGTACTCCGCGCTCCAAGCGGAGTGCAGAATGGCAAAACTCCGTGAACTCAGTCTGTGGAGCAGAGTTTACTGCCCAGGCCTATGCAGGAGTTGCTATCTTAATTAATTAACTCATATAAGAAGGTTTCAGAGACTCTGTTGACAATGGTGGGAATGGGATTACAGAACAACTGCAGCCTATTTTGAGGGCAATAAACACACTATCAGTGACTTCAAGTGACTGTGAAATTGGTTTCAGCACAATGAACTTGATAATATCACCCATATGAAACTGTCTTAGTATCTGAGTATTGCATGTCTTTCTTTACTAATGTTCATAGATCTCATGCAACCTCCTCTAGCATTTTGAAATCCATTGCCATATGTTAAGAGATGGCGGACTGCTTATTGCCATGTGGATGATGCTCAGTATAGGGATGTAGATCCTACAGCCCATCACAAACAGAAGATACAAGATGCATAAGGTTTTTTAAGGTGGTTTTGTTACCTACATGTTAGGGATTCAGAGATGTAAAAGGTCTCACTGATAACTGTTTTCTTATGGTTAAACAATCATGTGGCAATATAGCATGGTCCATAATGTCTGAATTAGTATATGTGCAGAATATCCAGTTATACATGCATCTTTCATAGGGAATATTGTTTGCCATACTCAAAATACCAAATGCAGCGTGCAACTTGCATTTTTTGTTGATAATGGTCAAAGTGTGCAAAAATTGTCAGTGTATATAATGGTAATATGTTTGGTCAGTTAATACATTTGACAGTTTTGATATTCGCAATGAAAGTTTCTAGTATTTTTAATGCAATGCATGAACTGCGCCTTGTTCTTGGTGCCAAGTTTAGGATGTGTGGCTTATAACACTTAGGGCCTAATTATGACTTTGGCGGTGCAGGGGTGAGCGGTATGTTACCGCCGTGCCCCAGAACCACCAAAAGTCACCGCCACCCGCCAGAATACAACTTAAAAGTGGTGTGGTGGTCCCACGGTGGTGCCTCTTTCAACGGCGTTGGTGCCTTTGAAAAAGGCATCGCAATGGGACCGCACAACAAGGTTCCTGTACGGCATGGACTCGAAAGTGGACTCATATCTTAAGACCTCACACTTACGAGTTAGGCGGTCGGACTGCCCTGGGACTGCCGACGCCACCAAGGAACTGCCATTCCCTGGTGGTGGCGCGGCAGTCAGGAGGCTGCAATATGCTTGGTCCCACCAAGCATATTACGAGTTTCCTCTCCGCCGGCGGTGTCATGGAGGTTCTTACTCCTTGTACACCGTGGCGGAGAGGAAACAAAGGGGGCCCTATAGGGCCCCCTGTGCCTCTTCCACATGTGGATGCACACATAGCATGCGCACATGGTCCACATGGTGCGCATGCTATGTGTGCATCCACATGTGGAAGAGGCACAGGGGGCCCTATAGGGCCCCCTTTGTTTCCTCTCCGCCACGGTGTACAAGGAGTAAGAACCTCCATGACACCGCCGCGGAGAGGAAACTCGTAATATGCTTGGTGGGACCAAGCATATTGCAGCCTCCTGACTGCCGCGCCACCACCAGGGAATGGCAGTTCCTTGGTGGCGTCGGCAGTCCCAGGGCAGTCCGACCGCCTAACTCGTAAGTGTGAGGTCTTAAGATATGATGGCACTTCTTGTGATTTCACTTCCTGTGATGTCACGCACCATGATGTCACATGCATGCTGCCTAACTTGGTTAGTTCCCCCACTTCTTTGTTTTTGGACTTGTGCCCTGCTTTTAACACATAGTAATGATGGTTGCTCAAAGGTTGCACATCTTTAAACGCCTATCTACAGCAATCAGCAACTAAAAGGTGACCAGATAACCTTTGCAGAGTGTCTGTCACAGCATAGTAGCTAGTTTGGAGCTTTCATTCGTAACATTTGGCCTGTTAAAGCCATAAATAATTTTTTGTTGAAATTTTAAAGATGGATGATGTGGCAAGTGTGGTAAATCTATAACTATGCCGAACACATCTTAGACAAAGCATTGCATAATCTCATTGGCCGAGCAGGTCCTCGTGCCAGCTCCCCCTGTGACAGTTCTCCTGTCCTGCATGCCCGCAGTCCACTCCCTCTGCTGCCTGCGTATCTGCTACCCTCTGGTTGTTCCTCCTCTACTCATTTCTTGCTCTATTTTGCCTTTTCTGCTAATTTTTCTGCCCTCCGTTTTGCATTTTCTGCTTGTTTTTCTGCCCTCTGTTTTGCCTTTTCTGCTCATTTTTCTGCCCTCTGTTTTGCCCTTCTGCTCTTTTTTCTGCGATCTGTTTTGCCTTTTTTGCTCATTTTTCTGCCCTCTGTTTTGGCCTCTTCTGCTCTGTTTTGCCTTTTCTGCTCGTTTTTCTGCCCTCTGTTTTGCTGTCTCTGCTCATTTCTTCCCTCTTCCCGTCATTTCCATCCTTCCACCACCCAGCGCCCCACCATCCCACCAGGACCTACTTAATAGAGGCCAGAGCATAGCCCCATTGAGCAGGTTCTTGTGCCAGCTCTCACTGTGACAGTTCTCCTGTCCAGCTTGCCCACAGTCTGCTACCCTCTGCTGCCTGTCTACCTGCTGCCCTCTGTTTGTGCCTCCTCTGATTGTTTCTTGCTCTGTTTTGCCTTTTCTACTAATTTTTCTGCCCTCTGTTTTGCCTTTTTCTGCAAATTTTTCTGCCATCCATTTATTTCTTTACTGCTCGTTTTTCTGCCCTCTGTTTTGCCCTCTTCTGCTCTGTTTTGCCTTTTCTGCTTGGTTTTCTGCAGTCTGTTTTGCCTTTTCTGCTTGTTTTTGTGCCCTCTGTTTTGCTTTTTGGCTTGTTCTTCTGCCCTCTTTCTGTTCGTTTTTCTGTCCTCTGTTTTGCCTTTTCTGCTCAATCGTTTTTCTACCCTCTGTTTTATCTTTTTCTGCCCTCCGTTTGGCTTTCCTGCTTGTTTTTCTGCCCTCTGTTTTTCCCTCTTCTGCTCTATTTTGCCTTTTCGGCTCTCTCATTTTTCTGCCCTATGTTTAGCCTTTTTTGCTTGTTTTTCCCCCTTTCCCGTGTTTCGTTAAGACTTGGCTTTTCGATAGAGCCCTCGCACCCATCGCCCAGATACACCCAGGGGTGACAATGCTGTGCTCTACAAATGCTGATTGATTGACTGACTGCTATTGCAGAGACCTTGGTGGAAACCCATCGAGGGATAAGGGACACAGATCAAGATCGCATGCTGTACCGAGGGGAGTGGATGTCGTGTGTGTGGCAGCCTGGGAATGTGTTGTGGGTTCAAGGCTTGGAAGTCCTCTCACCGGTGAAACTTGAGGTGCTGCATAAAGAGATGGGTCCTGTCTCTATACATACCCTAAGGGCAGTATAATCAATAAGGAATACAGGCAGGGCCTATCACAGAATCCCATGATAGCTAGAACCTAGCATGAATAAATAACGTGTTAGGTGGTAATTCTGAATGTTTCATACCCAATATCTAAATAGTGCAGTTGATGTAGGAGATCTTCTGATGATAGTCTGAGGTGTAACACTTCCACCAGCCCCCAAGTAGGAAACGCTACAATAGCCTAGAAAAGAATAGTCCCAGGAAAAAACTGTCATTGGCAGTTTCTATGGGGTTTATGTTCACCTCTAGCCCAAAGTACAGACCACATATATCAATTGAACAATACTAGTACTTCCCGAGTCAAGGAACATGATCTGGGCCTGGAGAATGTGATGAACATAGTGTCTGACATGCTCCCAGATATCTCATCTAGTCTCTAAATAGTGCATAGGTAATCGCTTAGCATTCCATTTCTCAGTCCCCTCCTTCCAAGCACCCGGCAAACCTTGTAAGAACAACAAAACCAATAATTGGTTTAATAAGGAATGCAGACAGGCCTGAAGGCAATTAGCGCTGGCCATTAGATAAAAAATCCCAGGGTAGATAATAGACACAAGGAAAGCATTTAAGGAAGTACAACAGAAGGCTTGACATACTTAAATCATGTACTGACAAAGATCCCTGCAAGTTTTGGGCCCTGGTGGCATGGGGAGGGACCAGGGGAGGGAGAGGGGCCATAGCTCAACCAGCAAGCCACATTCGCCCACATGCCTGGTATAATCACTTTAATGCATTATACTTTGATAATTCCCATGGCCCCAATTGTCTTGACTTAACGAAATACAATTCCTCAGTGGACAAACTATCCTTCGATTTAAGTGACACCAGAATTGCCCTCGATGCCATCTCATGCGGTAAAGCACTGGGTCCCGATGGCATCCCGAGAGATATTTATATTAGTGGCAAGGCAAATTGGTTCAAATACATACTAGCACTGTCCAGTTCAATTGCAATGGGAGCCTATCCCGAACTCCTGGAAAGGAGCTGAGGTCGTGCCAATTTACAAAAAAAGGAAACAGAAGCTTGTCCATAAATTATAGACCCATAAGTTTAAGAGACACCAACCAAAAGGTGTGTTACCGGTTGGTACTGGAAAAAATACATGACTGGATTGATGATAACATAATACTCTCAACGCTGCTAGCTGGATTCAGTAACAAAATCCGCACCATAGACCTGGCCTTTTGATTCCTTACACTATACTGGTAGATGGTTTTAATCGCCAGGGGTCACTTCTATGTGGCCTTTGTTGATTTTAATTCTGCTTTTGACCTAGTACCCCGACAAAGGTTCTGACAGGTGTTAAGGGACATAGGGGTGCCCATAAATAATCTTACCATACTTTTCCATTTACATGAAGATAATCATGCCAGTGTAAGGTGGGGTGATCATGGACAGCTCACAGACCCCAATCCAATCAGTAAGGGCTTTCAACATGGTTGTATGCTGGCTCCTACCCTGTTTTCGTTATACCTAAATGATGCAGTTCACTTTCTGTCAACATGCCCCAACGAAGCCTCATTTATGGCCAGAATGATAACCTCTACTGTACTTTTTGCTGATGACGCTTTATTAGTGTCAGAAAGCCCGAGTGGACTACAGTCTTTGGTAAATCCATTTGAAGAATTCTGTTCTTTGCAAGGACTGGTAGTAAATTGCAGAAAAACTAAGTACATGACCATCAATCAACACATGTCATTCAAAAAGTAGATGCCTTTGACCAGGTAGGTATTAGGCTGTCTTCCAAACTGCCATGGAAACCACATATTGAAAAGGCTTCCCTTAAACACAAACAATTGTGAGAGCCATATTGAAAGAACATCGTGTATCATTTAGTTAGCCTATTACTCCAGCTTTACAGCTTTATGACGCAAAGGCAGTGGGAGCTGCCCTCTATGGGGCAGAGCTCTGGGGTTTCCACAATTTAGCAGATATGCCTAAAACTGAAAGCAGGTTTCTGGGAAATCTAGTTCTGCTCACTGTTAGCTTCCTAGCACATCCGCTCAAACTTTATAGTGGTAGGAGATCAATCATAGACAAAGCAAGAATCAGACCTGTCTTGTTTTTGAGGAGGCTGATAGCTACACAGGAGTTAGCACCATATGCATACGTTCTACAAGAGTTAACAGAGCTGGACTGGCTCCACAAAATTGAGTCGCTCAATAATATTGAGAAACTGCCAAGCTCTTGTGGGACTTTTACACGACTGTTTGTTTACCTTTAAAGAAAAATTAAAGAACTACATTGGTCTTGTATAGCTCTGAATGATGCTAATAATATAGAGGAGGCACGCTGTCCAATAACTTTGCTACATTCAAGATCTACAGCGTGCTCGAACCCTGTCTAGATTTCATCATTGACCCCACAGACAGGAAATCAAATTATAGATCCAGTTTAGGCTAGGAACATTGCCTCTTAATGCATTTAAGAAGATTGTCGTGTAGTTCCTAGGACCCCCCAGGACCTGCGCATTTTGGATGACCTAAACTGAGGGCTTGGTGTGCAGACAGACTCTGGACACCCCCACAGGATGAGTCAGCCGTTAGACCTGCTAGCTCTTCAGTGCCACTATCACCCCTCTGTAATATACAGTGTTGTAGGTAGTTTCTGGCAACCACTTGAACATGACAACACCGATCCCTCAGGTATCGTGGAAACAATACGGTATCTTTCGCTGAGTCACTCATGCTTGCTTTTCTCAGAATACATAGAATGACGATTGGAATGGTTTCAATAAGTATTTATTGGTCAAGTGTCAGTCTAGTATGAAACATGTTAGCTGCAACAATCAAAAGACAGGAGCAGACGAATGTAATCACTAGAACCAATATCGTAAAAAGTAGATACATTTCTACCATAGTGCTATTAAGATGAATCAAAGCATATTACATAAAACAATAGCATTGGTGTACTCCTACGATGCGTATCCTACCTAACCTTGCCTAGCATAGAGGTGTAGGTGAAGCATGTATGTGTAAGTGCTAGGATATGTCCTAATGGCACCTAATGGAGCCAGGAATTCCCCAGGGAAGTGCTAACCCCTCACCTGATGGTTCTGAATGAAGGACCCCGTCTCTGCGTCGAGGATGGCACCCCGCAAGGGATGTCAGATCTCTGCTTGTCGAAGGATCAGCCTGCAGAGTCTCATCCAGCCTGGAAGGAATTCTTCCTATGCCTTGGTAAAGGGGAGTGAGAGTCTTTTATACTAAAGTGGTCACTCCAGGTTTCTTCTAGAATCGATATGTTTTGAAACTAATCCCCTGCTAATCCTTTTCTAAACAAACATGAGCCTATGCAGCTGACTGTTGGCCATGAATGAAAAAAGTGGTGACCCTTGTACAGAATAAATCTACCCTGCCTGGGGTCATGTTTTGTGTACATCAGGTACAGGGATTAATAGTACCAAGAGCCTGATGTCGGAGAGACAGAAGTCAGCTACTGGGTAAAAGGTCACCTGTGTAAGACCGTTATGTCGTGTGGATGGGACGCAATGTATGTAATCGGAATACATGATGGAACTGACCTAAGGGACATGACAGTCTTGTATAGCTCTAAATGTTGATAATAATATAGATGAGGCACGCTGTCCAATAAATTTGCTACATTCAAGATCTACAGCGTGCTCGAACCCTGTCTGGATTTCATCATTGACCCTACAGACAGGAAATCAAATTATACATCCAGTTTAGGCTAGGAACATTGCCTCTTAATACATCTGGTGCTGTCTGCTACTTTTTCTTGTAACAATCTTTTCTGCGCTGGAGTTACGATTACGAGGAAGAACACTGAGGGGCTTATTTACTCTTCCTCTATGGTGCACAGAGAACTCTCCATTCCATCTCTCCATGTATCGTCTACTGGGTGATTTCATTTTAGAATCAAATGAAGGCAGACGTAGCTGCTGTGGGCGTGGATATATTCTATTTTGCTCTATACAGCGCCAAGATCATTTCATATTGAAAGTGTTATGTTATGTTGATTTTGACTCTGTACTCTAGGGGGCATATTCTCAAGGACTTATCGCCGATTTATCGGCACTTTAGCGCCGCAAAAGTGGCGATAGATTTATCGCCCTATTCTCAAGCTGGTGCAAACTGCCGATATCGCCAGTTTTCCAGCGATAGCTGCCGCAAAAAACATCGCCACGGATGAGAGAGACAACTAACGCTAATGATATGCAGAGTAGGCGTTCCCATGCAAAAACACACGAAAACACCACTTTGCGATATTCTCAACGACCAGCCAGATCGGCGAAGTGATCCAAAAACAGGCGATAAGGCGCGTTAGCAGCAGGGATTTAATACCTGCCTATTACTGGTGTTAAGCAGGACGACAACCTGCAGCATGAAAAGGAGCCCAGCCCAGAGCCACATCTGAAGACCAACAGATGCCATGGAGCCAATGATCCTGCAGCTCCTGGACTACCACCTAGGCAGCGCAGAACAAGACAGCGAACGTTCCTAAAACGCACCAGCCTCAGACACTCAACGCCAGAGGATGCCATTGCCCACTACAGGCTCAAAAGGACAACCATCCTCCGCATCCTGACCCACATTGCCCACAGGCTGACAGTACCAACACAGCGGACAACCAACATCCCTCCGCTGACAAAGCTGCTGGCTGTGCTGCACCTGTTGGCCTCTGGTACCTTCCAACCAACAACTGCCAGAGTTGGAGGAATCTCACAGTCAGCCCTATCAAACTTCCTCACCCATGTCTTGGATGCATGTCTACAAAAGCAACGGCGGGCCCCTGTATCCGCACCACACGCTAGTCCCAATTCGTAGTGTTCCTGCGCAACCAACCCCAACGCCAGCCGTCGCCTGACGCCTCTGTGCTCCAGATCCAAGATTGTAGTTACTGAAATGGGGGTGCGCCAGGTCATGAAGTCCAGTAGTCAACAGTAGTGTAAAAACAGTTATTTATTACAAATACATAAATCAACAATACGAAAAGCTCAGCCAGCGCGTTCCATTCCCAACGGGGAACTTCATCAGGGCAACGTGTGGATTCAATTAACTGCATATGCTGCGGGAACTCCCCAATACAATTCCATATTCCGAAAGTCAGTATTCAGAAACCTGTTGGATAAATGGTGACAATGGTCAAGCGTCCGTATAGTCACAAACGTAATCTGGTACAGTGTATTGCACTGTGACAAACCGGAATGCTAACAGGTATGATAAATCCTGCATAAAAAGACCGTAACAGAAGTTCGTGTGGGCATAACCTTCGTAGAAAAGAAAAGGAAGGTTACGACCACACGAACTTCTGTTACGGTCTTATTATGCAGGAGTCATCATACCTGTAAGCATCCCCTGCACCTTCACTTCCCCCACACTGCGCAGGAACAGCTGGAGACCAAGCAAGGGAACTACGCCATAGCTGGCTTCCCGCACGTGTTGGGGGCAATTGACTGCACACATGTACTACTTGTGCCCCCTGCCGACACTGCACACGATAACCGCAACAGAAACCACACGCATTCCATCAATGTGCAGGCAAAAGTGGACCACCGGGGCCTGTTCACGAATGTCGTCGCAAACTTCCCAGGCAGTGTGCATGATTCATACATCTTCCGCAAGTCCATCACCAACCAGCGCTTTGAGGATGGCACCTATGGAAATGCACTGCTCGTCGGTAAGTACCAAATGAACACACCACACACCTCAACTCCACAATCATACAACTCACAACTGTGGGAATGCACACGTTACAAAATCACATACAACATGCCAATCAACATGCCCAACTACCAGACACGACAAAACAAGTAACTGTGGTAACCATGGCCAGCCATGTAGACAAACCATCCACGGCATGGCACCTCTGCCACACAATTGCAGGATGTGGGGAGAGGTGGGAACCAAGTATGTGCGAAGGAGGCAAGTGACCCATCAATAAGAATGTACACAATGCCAAGTGTGGCGGTGATGTGCTGGACAGACTTCAGTATACAGAGCATAGACATGTCCATGTGGACATATACTGCTGGTGTTTGTAGTGTTGTGGACAGTGGACGCAAACAGGATACCTCAGGCAGTGGGGAAGACCTTGGACATGTAGCTTTGTCGGCCCCCCTGTAAGCGTGAGCGGAGTGGCCTTGGCCGGCGTATGTCGTGAATAAATAGCCCGGGGCTCTGGGCGTGGTTCAGTTCCGGGATGGCCACCAAAGTAACCACTGCGTGTGTCTCTGTGTCCGCCACATCCTGTCCATAGGCCTACACACACGTGGCCGACCACCTTCAACAGCCAGATTTGCACTGGAGACGAGGTGGCTACGTCCCAAGCCAACCCGCACACATCTCGTCATCGCATGCAGGGTCGTGTCTGCCAGGGCGGCGCCCCCCACCCAGCCAGGAGGCCGCCGCCGTGACCGGTGGTGCCTGCGCGATCCTGTGCGCCTGCTGCACCCCAGCCCTGGTCCCCAGACCGGTCCGCCGCCCAGCGATGACTGGCCGCCCCTGCGCACCCAGGCCTCAATGCTCACCTGCCGCCACCGGCGTGTCTCCAAGAGGGCCCACCACGTGCCGGTGCAACCTCCTCAGCCGATCGCTGGATTCCGCGCCACAGGCCCCAAGCGCACCCTGCGGCACCGCACCGCGGAGTCATGTGTGTGCTGACTGCTGCCTTTGGCGTACACTGCGCTCCGGCAGGGCCCGCAAATCAAATCGAATCTTGATTGGCAGGACTGCGTATCGAGGTCTACACATCATCGCAGGCTGCACACCCGCTCAGCTCTTCATGTGCCCCTACCTCAGTGCACCGCAAGTCATCGTCCCGTGGCGGTAGGCCCGTGTCGGCCGCAGTGCATCGGGTGCCACCAACTCTGTGCACCGCAAGTCATCGTCCCATGGCGGTAGGCCCGTGCCGGCCGCAGTGCATCGGGTGCCACCAACTCTGTGCACCGGAAGTCGTCGTCCCATGGCGGTAGGCCGGTGCCGGCCGCAGTGCATCGGGTGCCACTAACCCAGTGCGCCACAGGTCATGGCCCCTTTATGATTGAGTCTCGTGGTGAGGACGCCATCATGTCACCTCCGGCAGTGGGGAATGTGATGTGGTAGGCCCTTTATTGGCAGGGTCACATGTCCTGTGACGCCTGTGCTGGATGGGTGTGGTGTGGGTGTAAACCAGCCCTCAGGAGTGGCTGTGGCATGCTGACAACTAGACCAGTGATCAGCAGATCACTACAGGGAAGACCTGGGACATGTAGCTTTGTCGCCCCCCCTGTAAGCGTAAGCGGAGTCGGCTGGGCTGGCGTATGCCAGTCCAGCGTAGGGATGTGAACAATGAGCTCTGGGCGTGGCTCAGTTCTGGGCTGGACAAGGAAGTAACTAATGCGTGTGTCTCTGTTGTAGTGTTGGCGCCACCCGGACCGCATTCGGCAATGTTGCACCCTGTGACTCAAGTTCCACAACATGAGCAACATGGACGTAAGGGGGAATCACGGACCCTACATTCATCCATACTTTCATACTTGACATGACACATCTGTGTGAATCTGAATGTTTTATTCACATTCAGTGGAGTGTTGAAGCTGGAGCAGTACAGGGCCATGCAAACCCCACTTTACATTGTTGCCCTGTGGAGGGCCAGCCAGAGTAGTTTAGGGAAGGACAAGTTCATCGGAAGAGGAGGAGTTCAGTCCACACTCTAATTGCTGTGTCATTGGTAACCAAACAGAATATGGCAGTCCATGTCGAGGTCCAAGGTGAGTGTCGCAGAGTGTATCGGGAGACAGTGGAAGGTGATGATGCAGAGGGCAGAACCAAGCAGAAACAGGCCATATGGCGGAGATGAATGCTACCGCTTCCTTCTTACCACTAAGGCAGAATCATCTGCATCTTCGTCCTCTGATGTTTCATGTGCCTCACATGTGGGTGGTGGTGTTTTGTCAGCAGCACTGTGTGGCACTGACACATCAGGGGCCGGAGGTGGAATGTCTGCCGCACTGTGTGGCAGTGACACATCAGGGGCCGGAGGTGGATTGTCTGCCACACTGTGAGGCACTGACACATCAGGGGGCGGAGATGTGGATGTAGAAGCAGCAGCAGCATTCATCAGCGCCAGGCCTTGTGGCAGCAATGCCATGATGAGGGTCTGCAGGGCATGGAAGATCCCAGCTACATCTCGCTGGTGTGCAGCCGTGGCAGCCATTCTTTCCGCCTGCATCCGCTCCCTGTTCTCCATGATCCTCCGCATGTGTTTCAACTCCCGGCTGACATCGCTGGAGCCACTCTGACTAGACAGTTGTTCTTGTCTCAGAGTCAGGACTCCAGCGATGTCAGCCATGGATCGTTGGAGAGCATGGAGCGGACTGTGGGTGTCCGTTAGGGACTGTAAGTGGTCCCTGATGGGACTTAGACACCCACGTATGGCATCTAGTTTGGCTGCCATGAGGTCGAACCCCACCCGCACCTGATCAGCCATCTTCTCCTGGCACCCTAAAACACGGCATTGGAAGGCCATGTGTTGTTCGTGGGGGTCCTGGGAGTCAGCCGTGGTGGTGGTTGCTTCCTGCTGTGTGGTCTGTGCAGGGGGTGAGGTCTCCTCGATGCAGCTGGGCTGCCCTGCTCCTGGAGGTGAGGTGCCGAAGCTGTCCATGAGCTCTTGGAGGGCGTCGGAGTGGAAGGTGTGGAGGTCCTCTTCGTCATCAGTGAAGATCTGTTGGGTCTGCTCTGCAGGAGGTGTTGATTCTCCCTCTGCAATGTGAAGGGGAGATGCAGTTTACCATTGTGTTCACATGTTTGTTGACGCATTGTACAAGTTTACATACAGACTGCATGACAATGTACATTGTGACTGTTTGGGAGGAGCTGCCTATTTGATGCGGGACAGTGGACATTTCGACAACAACACGGATGTGTGTTTGTACTTGTACATTATCATCTCACATTTCCCTGCTATGCCAAATGTGATTGGCCAGTTTCTAGACACAAGCGGCACCAGTTGTGTCCTCTGTTCTGTTGTGAACGTGTTGCAGTTTGTACCACATTGTTGTCAATGTTGATGTGCTCTGAATGTTAGTGTGTGTGCTGCATTTTGGGAGAGTCGCCCCTGCAGCTCTGATTTTGCTGCCCCTTGTCCCTTTCAGGCGGTGTGCCTTTGACTTCTGTGCTTATACAGTGCTGAGATGTTGCATACTTGGGTAAATTGGGCTCTTGGTGGGAGTTGGGACTCTGGGGCATGGTTTGTCCGCAGATGTGTTGTTGACGTCAGGGGTTGTTTGTGCACATGGATGTGTCAGAGTGTGACCTGCTCCTTTACGGATGTGGTCCACACTCAGCCACCTCAGTGTCGTGGCGTGCAACATGTCATGGTATATTGACTGCAGCCATGCTATTCGTCATGCAGTGTCACTTGCATTGTCAGTGTGGCTCACAGACACGCCGCTTTGCTGGGTTTGGCACATGTGCCTGGGTTGGTTGTGAGATTGGTGATGTGTGGGAAGGGCCCCCTCTGGGCACATAGTCGACGGGGGCCTACTTGCTGTTTCTATGTGTGCTACAGTGTGCCAAGGGGATCAGGGACATGATCCAGAGTCATTGTGGGTGTGCACTGTGCTATACTTAATTGTGCATGTGTGCCATTGTGCCCATCTCCCCCCGTCCCCCCAGTCCCTGGTCGTTACTCACCCTGTTGAGGTGGTGTCAGGTCATGTTGAGCAGTGTCCGGTCCCCCAACTCCTGCCACCGTCTCCCCACTGATGACTGTGGACACCATTTCCTCCATCTCATCCAGCTCCTCCTGTGGCGCTGTACTCCCACCTCCAGTCTGCATTGCTGCCTTCTGGTTGTTGCCAAGTTTCTGCTTGGTTTTGCGCTTCACATCATTCCGATACAAAAGGGGATGATGGACGGAACGTTTGAGCCAATCAAACACTCACCCCCAGTCAACTGATCTGGGTTTAATCCATCATCATTCTTTAGCTCACTCCACCACCCCAGTTCAGACATGGCCATATGCAAATCAGTCTGACCCTGTGCCTCATGGGAACAGTCCAGCCCGAACTGCCAAGCCATGTCTTCCCTGGACCGGAAACAAGCATCCTAGGACCGGTTTCTGGCATTCCAGCCGTCATCAGCCAGGCTTGCTTGAATCCAGTGGCAAAGTGAGCAAGGGACCCACGTCTGGGCATACCCCGCCAACTTAGGGCGAACAAAGCGATACAAAAGGGGATGATGGACGGAACGTTTGAGCCAATCAAACACTCACCCCAGTCAACTGATCTGGGTTTAATCCATGATCATTCTTTAGCTCACTCCACCACCCCAGTTCAGACATGGCCATATGCAAATCAGTCTGACCCTGTGCCTCATGGGAACAGTCCAGCCCGAACTGCCAAGCCATGTCTTCCTGGACCGGAAACAAGCATCCTAGGACCGGTTTCTGGCATTCCAGCCGTCATCAGCCAGGCTTGCTTGAATCCAGTGGCAAAGTGAGCAAGGGACCCACGTCTGGGCATACCCCGCCAACTTAGGGCGAACAAAGCGATTCAAAAGGGGATGATGGACGGAACGTTTGAGCCAATCAAACACTCACCCCAGTCAACTGATCTGGGTTTAATCCATCATCATTCTTTAGCTCACTCCACCACCCCAGTTCAGACATGGCCATATGCAAATCAGTCTGACCCTGTGCCTCATGGGAACAGTCCAGCCCGAACTGCCAAGCCATGTCTTCCCTGGACCGGAAACAAGCATCCTAGGACCGGTTTCTGGCATTCCAGCCGTCATCAGCCAGGCTTGCTTGAATCCAGTGGCAAAGTGAGCAAGGGACCCACGTCTGGGCATACACCCGCCAACTTAGGGCGAACAAAGCGATACAAAAGGGGATGATGGACGGAACGTTTGATGCCAGAAACCGGTTCTAGGATGCTTGTTTCCGGTCCAGGGAAGACATGGCTTGGCAGTTCGGGCTGGACTGTTCCCATGAGGCACAGGGTCAGACTGATTTGCATATGGCCATGTCTGAACTGGGGTGGTGGAGTGAGCGAAAGAATGATGATGGATTAAACCCAGATCAGTTGACTGGGGGTGAGTGTTTGATTGGCTCAAACGTTCCGTCCATCATCCCCTTTTGTATCGCTTTGTTCGCCCTAAGTTGGCGGGGGTATGCCCAGACGTGGGTCCCTTGCTCACTTTGCCCTGGATTCAAGCAAGCCTGGCTGATGATGGCTGGAATGCCAGAAACCGGTCCTAGGATGCTTGTTTCCGGTCCAGGGAAGACATGGCTTGGCAGTTCGGGCTGGACTGTTCCCATGAGGCACAGGGTCAGACTGATTTGCATATGGCCATGTCTGAACTGGGGTGGTGGAGTGAGCTAAAGAATGATGATGGATTAAACCCAGATCAGTTGACTGGGGGTGAGTGTTTGATTGGCTCAAACGTTCCGTCCATCATCCCCTTTGTATCGCTTTGTTCGCCCTAAGTTGGCGGGGTATGCCCAGACGTGGGTCCCTTGCTCACTTTGCCACTGGATTCAAGCAAGCCTGGCTGATGACGGCTGGAATGCCAGAAACCGGTCCTAGGATGCTTGTTTCCGGTCCAGGGAAGACATGGCTTGGCAGTTCGGGCTGGACTGTTCCCATGAGGCACAGGGTCAGACTGATTTGCATATGGCCATGTCTGAACTGGGGTGGTGGAGTGAGCTAAAGAATGATGATGGATTAAACCCAGATCAGTTGACTGGGGGTGAGTGTTTGATTGGCTCATACGTTCCGTCCATCATCCCCTTTTGTATCGCTTTGTTCGCCCTAAGTTGGCGGGGGTATGCCCAGACGTGGGTCCCTTGCTCACTTTGCCACTGGATTCAAGCAAGCCTGGCTGATGACGGCTGGAATGCCAGAAACCGGTCCTAGGATGCTTGTTTCCGGTCCAGGGAAGACATGGCTTGGCAGTTCGGGCTGGACTGTTCCCATGAGGCACAGGGTCAGACTGATTTGCATATGGCCATGTCTGAACTGGGGTGGTGGAGTGAGCTAAAGAATGATGATGGATTAAACACAGATCAGTTGACTGGGGGTGAGTGTTTGATTGGCTCAAACGTTCCGTCCATCATCCCCTTTTGTATCGCTTTGTTCGCCCTAAGTTGGCGGGGGTATGCCCAGACGTGGGTCCCTTGCTCACTTTGCCACTGGATTCAAGCAAGCCTGGCTGATGACAGCTGGAATGCCAGAAACCGGTCCTAGGATGCTTGTTTCCGGTCCAGGGAAGACATGGCTTGGCAGTTCGGGCTGGACTGTTCCCATGAGGCACAGGGTCAGACTGATTTGCATATGGCCATGTCTGAACTGGGGTGGTGGAGTGAGCTAAAGAATGATGATGGATTAAACCCAGATCAGTTGACTGGGGGTGAGTGTTTGATTGGCTCAAACGTTCCGTCCATCATCCCCTTTTGTATCACATCATTCCAGCGCCTCTTGAGCTCTTCCATTGTCCTCCTCAGCACTCCGACTGCATTCACCTTGTCCAGGATGGACTGCCATATTCCATTTTTTGTTGCCAATGACACAGTGGAGGTGACGAACAGTTGTTGATGGTGTTCTACCACCGCCGTTATCAGGATCCTGTTTTCCTGCGGACTGAACCGCGTCTTCCTCTTCTTCTTCTCCTTGCCCTTCCCTGACCCCGAGGTTCCAGGCTGGTCCTCCGTGGGGGTTGTGGGGTTCTGGTTGTCCTCTGTACTTGCTCCAGCTGTCTCCATTGTGCTTCGCAGTTGTTTTGGTTTTGTTTGTGGTTTTTTTCTGCTTTTATAATGATTTTTCCCACCTGACGTGTGTGAATTGCAGGGCTGGCGCAGCTTATCGCTGATTTTTTTATCGCGGTTGGGCCCATCGCAACTTTTTTCACGTTAGGCTTTAGATTTTTATCACTGTCCCGGTAATTTTATCGCGGACATTTGACGCGTTATCGGGAAACTATTGCATGTTACCGCCGTGTTGAGAATAAGACGTTAACATGGAGTTATTTTCCCGCGATAGACTGCGATGTGAAAAATTGCGTTAACCTATTTTGGCGATGATTATCGCACGTTCTTGAGAATATCCCCCTAGGTGTTACTCATGGATTGTATTGCAATTGCAAAACATTTTGTAAAGCTACAGACATATAGATAAATGTCCTGGAATCTGGCTACATACACTTGCTCTGGTGTCCTGGGAGTCCGCTGCACCCTGTAAACGTGGGAGGAGCAGCACAGCTTGCAGGTAATGATTAAAGCACAAAATGCACCACGCCAGCAACAATAATAGATTAAAATGAATGATGGCATCATCATGTAAGTGAAAATTGAATTTCTCTGACACAGCCCGCATTCATTTGAAGTTGTCTAAGCTTTGTGCTGCAAAGAAAACACATATTTGATTTCAGCAGAACGGCTGAGCTGTGAAGGACCCATTGGGGGTTTCTTCTAGTCCAAGGTAGGCCATTTTAAAATGTTGGCGGCTGGTTGGTTTACGGGGAGCGCTACTGGCATTTCTGAACTACATCTCTTTAACTTTAATTACAAATAGAGCCCTATGTGTTGCTAAATCAAAGGTGGCGTGATCCATCAGGCGATTATTTCCAGTCCTGCTGTTCTAAAATATTGCAGGCAGACTAAATGGATGGCATGGCTGGAAGCATGAACGAGGAATTCACAGAACCAGTTTAAACAAACACAGACAAAGCAATTTGTTTTTGCTTTTGAAGTTTCGCATAGTAAACAGCAGTAAATAGTGGGCCAGTGATGTCTTAGGGCCTGATTACGAGTTTGGCAGGTAGGGTTACTCCGTCACAAACGTGACAGATATCCTGTCGGCGTATTACCATTTCATTATATCCTATGGAACTTGTAATATGATGAGCAGCATATCCGTCACGTTTGCGATGGAGTATCCCATCTGTCAAACTCGTAATCAGTACCTTAGTCTCTGGAATGCAAACCATTTGTTGCACCGTACAATTTGCATCCTACAGTAATTGCTAAACATATGTAATGCAGTAAGATATGGGACCATTTCACTGTGCTTAAATATTTCGGGGCAGATTTACAAGCCCCTTGCGTCATCTATACGACACCGTTGCATCACTTCTGTGACGCAGCAGCGTCGTAAACAATGCGCCACTATGCGACAGATTTACAACGTGACGCATCTAGTGAGATGCGTCACGTTGTAAAGCCCTGCGCTACATTATACCTGCGTCAGGTATAATGTATGCAGGGTGGACGTTCCGTCGCAAGGAAGCCCCGTAAAAGGGACGCAGTGAAATCTAGTCACTTTTACATCCATGGTGCGTCAAAACCTTACGCCTGCTTCAAGCAGGCGTAAGGAGTGACGCAGCTTGTTAGGTATAGGGCGCCCCTGAGCATTGCTGGAGTTGCGTTGCGCTTGCGACACGACTCCAGCAATGCGCTGCCCTTACGCCAGAAGATGCGACACGCATATGACTATCCTTGCGCCACGGTGCATTGCATTGTAAATGCGACGCATCCGTGGTGGCGCAAGGGTATTCCTGCGTGTCGCATCTTCACTGGCGCATCCCTGCTAATATGCAGGGATGCGCCAGTCCTTGTAAATCTGCCCCTTCAAGACTACATGTTCACAATTGCTTTCTAAACCTGCTTTTTTTCTAAAAATTTGCTTTAAATTGCACCATTTGATATTTTTGTTTTAATTGTCTTTGTGGGAGAACCCCCTTCCCTTCCCAACCCACCAAGCCCTCTTTTGTCCATCAGGCTTGCTCGCTTGGCTCATGACATATCACTCATCCACAACTTTTACACCTCACCACTTTGAAAAGTCACCAGCCGCCACTGTTCCCCGTCCCATCAGTGACTACTGATTCCATTTTGGATTTTTTCTAGGACTGACAGTTTAAAAAAAGGCATAAAACAAGATTACAAGTCCCAGAAAGGAAAGAGAAATCTGAACTGCAGAAGTTACTTATGAATTGAGCTGAGAAACTTGGCAGTGCTTGATGGTGTTCTTGCGATGGGGTGCTAAGTGACAAATGTGGAAAATATGAAATCATGTATCTGAATTGAGTGGCTAGAGAGGACAGCAGAGAATATGGGACAGGGAAGCAAGAGGTGTGGTTTGCTTTCCAGTCCAAAGAATTGTTTCTGCACAGCCATGGGAAAGCAGTGAAACCATCATGTTCTCCAATAGTCCAAAACGCCCAGATGAATAGCTCAAAAGGTGATCCGCCTAGCCATAGATGAGGTCTGCAAAACAGTAATCCCTACCTTCTGCAACATTTTGTGGGAGCTACATCTTGTTTGTCTGCCCAGCTGGAAGATTCCTGGCTGAAGCAGAACATCTAGGTCTTGCACTTCCATCCATTGCTGGTTATGTGTATGGTGTCCAATGGTCCCATTTTTTGTGGCTTTGTTGTGACTTTGGTGGTCTGTCCACAATGAGCTCCTGTAGCTTACTAAATGTCCCACTTTTTGCTATTCACAGGGCAAGCTAAATAGGAGGATTCCAGCTACCCGTTGGGACACCATTGGCAGCCTGGCAGTGTGTCCAGCTCTAACTCTTTCAGCCCTATATGAGCTGTAAATTACGTGCCTGTGGAATTGGTGGCTGGGAAGGAGGAGTTGCTGCACAGGAGGGAACCTGCACAAAGCAGCTTCAGGAGCACATTCAGCTTTAGGGATACAAATATAGAATGCAGCCTCCTGCTTTTAAAAATGAAAACCATGATGGCGTCATATACTGGCAATATGCCTTCCCTTAAGCCTTTTTCAAAGTGGTCATGTATTGTCAGATTAGTGGACAGAGACAAGGGAGAGAATGATTTGATATGGTCTGACCACTACATCATACATATCAAGATACCCACCCACCAAGCAACCCCACCTGAAAAACGCAAAGCACCATCAAGACACAGGGGCAAAATATATGATGAAAACTGTACCAAAACCCTACAGGAACGCCCACCCAATCACACAGGGAACCTCAATGTCGACACCAAGCTCTTCAATAAATGGCTCGCCGACTGTGCCAACCACACCACTCCCACCAGAAACAAGCCCTACAAAAACAACAAATAACCCAGCTGGTACACGGATGACCTCATGGATTCCAAGTGCCACTACAAACAACTTGAGAGAAATTGGAGACTCAACAAAAGCACCACCGCAGGATCCATATACAAAGCCACCCTCAACCTCCACCAACTATGAGACACGAAGAAAAAGGCCCTAACTCTCGGACTCGACGCCAGCTCCAACAACGGAATAAAACTCTTTGCCATCGTCAAGGAGTTCTCCAATCTCGCAGCTGCCAACGACGACATCATCCTATCCCAGACACTCTGCAATGACCTCTCAAACTTCGAACAGAAGATTGCCAAGATCCACAACACATTCGACCCGCAGCATACAGATATGAACTCCCCCGATCAGCCAGACTCCTCCTTCATTGCCAAACAGCAGCTAAGCAACTGGAAGCTCCTCTTGAACTAAGAAACCACCGCCCTAATGAATACCATACACTCAGGAGCCCCCTTAAACCCATGGCCCCTCTTCCTATACAATCTTGGAAAAACCTTCATCTCTCCCGCCCTCACCGCTATCATCAACACCTCCATAACGACTGCCACTTTCCTGTCTTGCTAGAAAAATGCAGAAGTCAATGCCCTATTGAAGAAACCAATGGCGAGCCCCAACACCCTCAGCAGCTACAGATCCATCTGCTCCTACCTTTTCCAGCTAAAGTAATTGAGAAAGACATCAATACCCAACTCGCAGACCACCTAGAACTCTATCAACTCCTAGACAGCTCTAAATCAGGCTTTCACACCAACCCCAGCACAGAGACAGCCCTCATTGCGGCCATCGATGCCATCAGAAGCATCTTCGATTGAGGAGAAACGGCTGCACTCATCTTCTTCGACCTCTCCACAGCTTTCGATACAGTCTCCCACAAGTCAGTCATCAGAAAGCTTCGGCACTTGGGTATCTGTGAACCGGCCCTCAGTGGATATCCTCCTTCCTCACGGTCAGAATTCAGCAAATTAGACTTCCCCCAAAACACCTGAGAACTGAAGAAACTCATCTGCAGAGTCCCTCAAGGATCGTCGCTCAGCCCAACACTCTTCAACGTTTACATGACACACCTTGTGGACATCGTCAGAGTCCACTGCATCAACATAGTATCCTATGCCAACGACACACAGCTCATCCTCTCCCTTATTGACTGAACCAGCACCACCAAAGCACACTTCGCCAACTGCATGAGAAACATTGCTGTTTGGATGAAAAACAACTGCCTCCAGCTCAACACAAACAAAAACGAAGTCCTAATCTTCAGCAACAATCAATCCTTCTGGGACGCCTCTTGGTGGCCCTCCGAACTTGGCCCTCCACTAACCACTGTGGACCATGCCAAGAACCTCAGGATCATCCTGGACACTAACCTTTCCGAAAGCAGGCAGATCAACGCCATCTCCTTATCAGGCTTCCACATCCTGGGAATACTACAAAGGATTTTCAAGTGAATCCCACTGAATACCAGACGAATGGTCACCCAGGCTCTAATCACAAGTAGACATGATTACACTACGCCGTATACATCGGAATCCCAGCCCATGTTCTACGCTGACTCGTAACCACCCAGAACTCCGCTGCCAGACTCATCTTAAATCATCCCATGAAAAAAACCACATATCTCCACACCTCAACAATCTCCACTGCCTCCCAGTCCAGGAAAGATGTAAGTTCAAGCTACTCACGCACGTCTACAAAGCTCTACACATCACCTGTCCAGCTTACCTCAACCACCACCTAAACTTCTACCAACCAACCAGTCACCTTCGATCTGCATCCCAGGCAAGAGCACACCTCCCTCGCATCAAGAAGATCAGAAGCGAAGGTAGCTCCTTCTCATACCTCACAGACAAGACCTGGAACTACCTTCCGAAACACATCAGAACCTTCCCCTCCCTCATGGACTTCCAAAGGAACCTCATGACATGGATCTTCCAGACAAAACAGGCATGTTCTCCTCCTCCCCCTTCAAGCCTGCCCTACTCAGCGCCTGGATACCGTCACTGGTGATTAGCTGCGCTCTACAAATTCACATAACATAACATTTGACCAAGATCAAGTAGTGTGTTAACGTACGAGACCCGAGGCTGCAGCTCACTACTACATGCTCTAAAGGCTATAAATGTACAGCTGTACAGAATTTGGGTGAAAATACCATGAGATTTCCCTCTTCTTCCCCAGTCAATATCTACTCCCTTTTTAATGACATTCTTTCTAGGAGCATTTATATTCATTCTGTTAGAATTGAATGTGTTATTGCCCCATAACTTATGCTTTATACTGTGTTATGTTAGCATTCATGTAGCTATTTTGTATTAACCACTACTGCATATAGTCCCTTCCAACATTGTGCTAACTGCATCTGGGACGCCATTTTCTGCCATGTAGTCGCCATATTGCACTGTGATCGAAACCAGGCCTCTGTGCCCCTCTCTGCTTGCCTCAGCAGAGAGCCGCTGTTCAGTTATTTCCCCTTATCGTATTCAAGGCTGAAACCTAGATGTACTAATGAATAGCTTATTCTGTTTTTGCATGCCTATCCCTGGTCGTAGCTATGCCTCCACACTAGAGAGAGCTGAGACCAAACAAGACGACTTTGGAAGTCTGATAACGTGCACCCATTCTGCAGGTGGCAGCTCATCCTTCTGTGTCTTCCTTTGTTCAGCCTTTGCCCAAGCTGTATTTTTCCACCAGGCGCGGGACTTGGGAGGTGTTGGAAAGCTTATTCTGTGTTACCAAGTGTTCTGAAGTCAGTCCTTCGACAGCTATCCCATGAGGCTGGTCAGACTGGACTCCGCTGCAGTGTACTTACTAATAAAATAAGTTAGTTTGTATTCTCCACTGTCGTCCCGACTCTTCATTTCTGGGAAGGCCAAGAGGTGGTCGCGAGTGACCCGGGTGGTCCATTTCGGGTCACTTCCTTCAGTTGGCACCCGAACAGGGACTCCATCGGGCTGACCCATCTCGCCCGTAATTGGGTGTGGAGGACGAGGCCACATCGGGTCGGATGGGCAGAACGGGGATCCCCACACAATAGAGCTTAGTTCTCGCAGCTGCTCTGCCTGTCTGGTCGGGCGGTGCCTCTCCCCGCGGTCATCCCGCCTGGGGTCCTGAAAAGGCGAAACCCTTGGATCTGACCGTTTGGTCCGAAGAGTCGGTGGTGGAGAATAACTTTGCTTGACCTGTGTGCACCAGGTGAGTTTGTCTTGCCTCTTGGTAAATATGGCGCCATCTTGAATAATGTTGAATATGTTCTCAGGACCATTTTTTGAACTTGGTGGGTCTGTGGACCCTTGAGATACAGAGCGTTTGCGAACGCTCTGCCAGGCCACCTACTGAATTTGATTTACTCTTGAAAAGGCCTGGGGCTAGAGCCTATCTTCTTGTCTTGGTACAGTCTCTGGACTGTCTTGTCTTGGTGCAGTCTGCGGGCTGCCTCTTGAATTCTCTTTGTTTTGTGTGTTATTTGTTTCGTGTGAACAGTGAACGTGTCTTATATTAAGATGCTTTGTCTGAGCAAACTATGGTGTTTGGGGTGCCGCTGTCGTTCTGCCGAAGCTCGGCTGGAGGAGATGCAACCTGCGCCTCCGGAAGGCACCCCAAATGTATACCAAGCACGGCATTGGCCCTATTATGTTTAGTACATTATGGCACAAATATATGAGGGACAATGCCGAACTTCAGTGGCCACCGACGGGTACCTTTGATGAACAGAAATTGAACTATTTGCAGGATAAATTGTTCGCCAGAAGAAGCAGGCAGTCGATGTTTGATTCCCTTCAGGTATGGCAGAAGGAAGCTAGGCAAAGGCGCATGCGGGCGGAAAAGAAGGCCAGGAGAGGGAAAATGCAAACAGTAACTCAGAAAGCAGTAGCCTACGATAGAGAGAAAATAGAGAAAGGTATAGAGTGTGCTGATAGGAAGTTTCGATTGGAATGTGATAAGTCCTATGTTGCCCGAGAGGAAGGTGATGCCTTTGTGGAAGAACTATTAGAAGCTCGGCCCCCACCTCCATACGCCCCACAGAGGATATGCCCTGTTGTTCCGACATCTCAGTCTTCTGCCCCTCCTGTTTCTGCACCTGGGCCTTCTGTCTCTGACCCGGCTGCTTCAGCTACGGCCCCACCTGTCTCCTCCCTGGCTTCGCAAGCTGCGGGTGCAGGGCTGCAGGTCCTCCCGCTGTGTCTGCTGTCCCTGCTCATGTTTCTCCCCCTTCTCTCACACCTTCAACGCAGTCATTACTAACATTAGTGTCCGTCCCTTCATCCATTGTGTCTGTTCCGTACATTTCATCCCCGGCATCGTTGGGTGTTGGGACACTAGTGCGTGGGTTGGATGAGGGGAATTGGGCAGCGGCACGGGATCAAATGGGGCGGGTACTGATTCGATCTGATGTTGGAAATGAGGAGAAAAAGATGGTAGCTGATCAGGTTGCACAGTGGGCGCGGAGTCCGATCTACAGTGTAGAGGACGTGTGGAGTGTGTTGAAAGATTTTGAGCCGTTTGTACAGCAGCATGCCCTCAAGCATATGTCGGCTACATTGATAGGGTTGTGGGAACAGTGTTTTGGTGGTGTAGCACCCCAAATAATTTGACATTCGAAACCACGTATACGCTACTGACAACCCCAGCCAGGACAGAACAAAATTTAGGGAAGACTTACTGGCTGTTGCAGAGTGGATGTCAGCGAACGTTCTGCAGCTGAACTCCGCGAAATCCGAGATCCTTTTGCTGGGCAAAGCATCCCACCTTTGGACCAACGAATGGTGGCCTTTGGCCCTTGGAACCCCTCCTGCCCCTAAGTCCGTAGTGAAAAATCTCGGCTTTATGGTTGATAAAGACCTCACCTTTGAGATGCACTCCAAATCTGTTGCAGGGAAATGCTTTGGGGTTCTACGTGGCCTCAGACCAATACTTGGTCTTTTTGATGCCCAAACGCGGCAGTTGATTATTCAGGCCTCTGTGTTGGCCCGTTTGGACTACTGCAATGTGCTCTTGCTTGGCTCCAATAAGTCGGTGCTGACTCGACTGCAACGGGTACAGAACGCTGCAGCACGCGCTATTTTTGCTCTTCCTAAGTACAGCCATGTTTCCAACCTCCTTCTCCGTCTGCATTGGCTGCCCTTTGCACATCGTGTGCACTTTAAGGCGCTCTGCACTGTGCACAAGATCCTGACCGGTATTGGTCCGGACACTCTGAGTGACCTGTGTACTCTCTATCATCCTCCTCGAGCATTGAGATCGGCTAACCTTGCCCTCGCATGCATTCCACGCGTACGAAGGACTAGATCTGGTGGTCGCTCCTTCAGGCGATTGGCCCCTGCCCTCTGGAACTCTCTTCCTCTCTATATTCGTAACATCTCCGATCATCAGACCTTCAGACGGCATGTGAAGACATGGCTTTTTCCTCAACCCTAATCTCCTCTTTGTCTCTCTCTGTCTTGCTCAGCGCTGGGACGCCTCATTGCCGAGGCAGCCATGCGCTTTACAAGTATTCTAATCTAATCTAATCTAATGGCCCCTAATGATGTTTTTAGTAATGTTGCAACGATGATTGGTTATCGAGGAAGGTTGCATCAGAAAACACTGACGACTGTGTCCCAATTCCAGATGAGGGAGGTGCACCCTATTTTCCATCCCGAGATCCCATAACGGCGTAATGCGCAGGATGTTGTTGTTCAACAACGGGTAGAGGCTCGTTTTCAGGAACAATGGGTTTACACTCCGTGGAAAAGGAGTGAGGTGTTAGCCCTTAAGAGTCAGCTGCCGGACCCTAGGAAAAACCCAACTGCATATTACAAAGAATTAACGGAGGCCGCCTCATCGACAGTGATGACGCTGGCAGATATTGAGATGTTTTTCGGGTTGTTGGTACCAGTGGACATATGGAGGCAGGTGCATACGCAGAACCATGTTGTGGAGTTTAGTGGCACTTGGAATGAGATAAGGGCATGGGATAAAGAGTGAAAACCTGGTGAAAAGCCTAAGGCTGAGATACTAGCTTTACCGAGCCGTATCATTACTTACATGCATTCTCTCATCCCACCCAGACGAGTAGATTGGGATAAGTTAGCAGCATGTTGTCAGAAGAAAGATGAAAGTGTGTCCGATTTTTTCACTTGGTTTGAAGGGGTGTTTCTGGATTTTAGTGGACAAGATTTGTCGGCAGAAGGGGGTGTCCAGTTGTTCGTTAACAGATTTGTCACGAATCTGCTTCCCGAGATCGCTACTCAGTTGTAGGCTTTTGAGAGCACCTGGACTACCTCCTCCCATTCAGTGGTATTGAGTATGGCCCAGTACTATGAGCACAGGCAAAATGAGGAGAAGGAAAAGGTGGAGAAGAAGCATAAGGAGTTGAATACTAAGGTACTAATGCAGCAGGCAACAAGGGGGTCTGGCAGGGGACGTGGCACTGGTCTGGCCCAGCGGTCGCGTGGCACTGGCAGAAGCAGCGCTCCTGTGGGGCCGAACCAGTGTGCGTATTGTAAAAAGGAGTGACACTGGCGGAGTGAGTGTCCTTAGTTGTTGCAGAAAGTCGCGGCCCCCAGAGGTCGGGGTTCTAGTGGACGGGGTCGTGGTGAGAGTGGTCGTGATGATGTTCAGGCTGGTGCATCCTCGTGGGGTTGTTCTGATCAGAACTATTTTGATGACCCCCGGGGAAGGCAGTACTATCACGACGATTATGATCTGGACGAGGTGACAGGGATATCCTATAGCTAGGACAGCCAGGGACAGGGTGAGGGACCAGTTCAAATACCTGTAGATCAGCGTGGTCCATATGTCACAGCGGATTTGCATGACTCAGCTAAGAAATTTTTGGTGGATACAGGTGCAATGAATAGCTCTGTTTCTCATTCACTGGTCCCCGGGGCAGCCCTGTCTGGCCATAACAATGTCTCGGTAGGTTTTTCAGGTGTACCGGTTGTGAGCCCCTTGCTTTGACTATTGGCCCTTTCACTGTGGACTCGCCATTCTTATTAACAACGAATTGTGGAGAGAATCTAATGGGACTAGACTTGTTGAAGAAGTTGCATGCTACGATTTCATGTTCTCCAGATGGCGTTTATATGACAGTAGGACCTAATGAAGCTAGTACCAAACAGTGTTTTTCAAAGGATGCGCCGCTTCCTGCTGAATTTAAGGACGTGCCGCCCTCGTTGTGGGCAACAGGGGATACGGATGTATGGTTGTTGCAGATACCACTAGTCTCTATTACGGTTAAACATGACGCTGTGCTACCTCGTATTCCTCAGTACAAAATACCACAGGCAGGGGAACGGCTTTGTTGCAGATTATAGAGGACCTGATCAAATCGGGGGTGGTTGAGGAGACAGTAGCGAATGTGTGTAATAGCCCTATTCTCCCCATCCTTAAAAAGGCACGCTTTGATTCCTCTGATGCCCATCCCGATGTCAACCGCTTTGTGATTGATTTGCGGGAGGTTAACAAAATAGTGGTCCTTCAGTTTCCGGTGGTCCCTGACATTACTGCTCTCTTAACAATGATTCCTTCCATAGCCAAATTCTTTTCTGTGATTGATCTAAAAAAGGCTTTCTTTAGCATTCCCATTCATCCAGATAGCAAGTACCTTTTCGGTTTCACCTTGGTTGGCAGGAGTTTCCAATTCTGTCGAGCCCTCAGGGGTATACTTAAAGTCCTAGTATATATAGTCAAGCCTTGAAAAGTCAGTTGGAGTCCCTCTCTATTCCCTCAGGTAATGTATTACTACAGTATGTGGACGACCTTCTTGTAGCCTCCGATACTGAAGAGGGTTGCAGGGATGCCACGGTCAAATTATTACTACATTTGGCACAGCACGGACATAAAGTGCCCCTTTCAAAGTTCCAATATTGTCGACAGGAGGTCATCTATTTAGGTCACCTACTGTCGAAGGAGGGAAGGAGGCTAACACCTGAACGAGTTGATGCCATTGTTGAGATGCTCGTCCCTGTGACTCAGAGGGCTGTGCGTGCTTTCATAGGCATCACCTCGTATTGTCGTCATTGGATACCTGGTTATTCTTTACTAACTAAGCCTTTGCTGCGCCTAACAACTAAAGATGTGCATGAACCCTTACCCTGGATGCATGAATGTCAGCAAGCTTTTGAGCAATTGAAAGTTGCGCTTTGCTCTGCACCTGTGCTTGGTACGCCTGATTATCAGAAGCCTTTCGTGCTGAACGTACATGAAACGGCTGGATGTGCACTTTCTGTGTTAACACAAGCCTTTGGAGGTAAGCAGAGGCTGTGTGCTTATTTCTCTGCCCTTCTTGACACTGTCGCCAGAGCCCTCCCGAGTTGTTTAAGAGCAGCCACGGCCGCGGCTGTCTCTATTCGACAACCGGCAGGGCTTGTTCTCAATACTGATCTCACACAGTAATGGTACCTCATGCTGTGGACACACTTCTGAACAAGACAAAGACGCAGCACCTTACCAGTGCTCGTCTGACTGGCTATGAATTGACTCTGTTTGCGCCACACATCACCATTAAAAGATGTGCCACTCTGAACCCAGCCATGTTACTACCCCTCCCTTCGGAAAATGAGGACAGAGATGTCCATGATTGCTTATTTCGAATGGAAGAGGAGACGAAGGGACGGGTAGACCTGACTGACGTTCCCTTATCTGACCCGCAAGGGGAACTATATGTCGATGGCTCCTGTTTCAAATTGTCAGATGGCACCACTACTGCAGCGTATGCTAGCACTACGCTGCGCACTGTAGTTGAGACATCACGCGTTCCCTACCAATCAGCGCAAGCTGCAGAGCTAGTTGCTCTTTTGCGAGCATGTGAGTTAAGTGAGGGATTGGCTGTCAATATTTATACTGACAGCCAATATGCATTTGGAGTAGGCCATAATTTTGGGCGGCTCTGGGCGGCGAGGGGATTCCTGACTTCCCATGGCACGAAAATACAACATGGCCCTCTGATACACAGGCTTTTATCAGCTCTGACACTTCCCAAAAGATTGGCAATAGTGAAGTATAGTGCCCATAAGGCGATTACTGATGATGTGGGGAGGGGAAATGCGTTTGCAGATCAGACAGCTAAAGAGACAGCCAGGTCTAAGATGAAGAGAATGTTTGTGGCGGGACCAGCTAGATGGGTGCCTGAAAACGGGATGTTTGAGGACACACTGGAAAACGTGAAGGAAATACAGAATGAGGCAACAATTGAGGAGTTGACAACGTGGCAGGAGAGTACAGGACGCTTAGATGAGGAGGGGTGGTGGACCGACAAGTCGGAAAAGCAAAGATGGATGTTACCAGATGCATATGTACTCCCTGTAGTTACAATGGCACATGGCCCAGCTCACATTAGTGCGAAGGGGATATGTAAGCTACTGGATCCCGTATGGCAAAAGGACAATATCCCCAAAGTAGCTGCCCATCTAGTGAAGCACTGCATGGTTTGTCTGACACATAATCCTGGAAAGGGTACCCCTACACCTTCTGGTAATTTTGCACCACCTTCCTTCCCTTTCGAGGTTCTCCAGATGGATTTCATCGAAATGGAACGAGTTAACAACTTGAAATATGTGCTGGTGGTTGTTTGTGCATTCAGTAAATGGATTGAGGCTTACCCCACTAAAGAGAACACAGCCATAACAACGCAAAAGCCTTTTTAAAGGAGTTTTTCCCGCGCTTCGGCTAGCCCTGTTTGATTTGGGGTGACAACGGAAGCCACTTCAATTCGAAGGTTATTCAGCTGGTGTGTGACGGTCTGCACATTAAGCAAAAATGTCATGCAGCAAACCACCCCCAGTCAGCAGGTCTAGTTGAGAAGTACAATGGTACTCTCAAGTTGAGGCTGGCAAAGATCAAGGAGAGCACAGGATTGCAATGACCAGACGCGCTACCCCTTGTCCTGTTGTCCACGAGGGTGACAGCTCATTCTAGAATAGGATTGTCCCCATATGAGGTTGTTTTTGGCCGCCCTGCAAATGTTTGGGGCGTCCCCCGGCCCCACCATTTCTCTGAAATTGAATACCCGTTACTTGTAGATTACTTATGTGAGTTGACTAAAAATTTGCATTCTATTCATCAACAGATCCATGAAGCACTGCCGCCAACACCTGAGGGGCTCGGGCACAGCATTCAGCCTGGTGATTTTGTGCTAGTCCACAATTTTCAGAGGAAGGGGTGCTTGGAGCCAAGGTGGAAAGGCCCTCTGCAGGTCCTGCTCGCCACACGGACATCGGTGAAGGTGGACGGCCGGAAGAACTGAATTCACTCATCACATTGCCGGTGAGTCCCGCTGCCTCTCCCCTGCGACCAGTGGGTCCTTGATGGCATAGGGGACCACGAGACAGAGAAGGTGCCACGTTTTATTTCTTTTTCTGATGCCCGACTGACCTGGGCACAAATGGAGGAGGAGAGGGATGCTGCTTTGAATGAGGCGGTCCCCCCAGAAATAAGGGCTGCCCAGGCTTCTCCTCTACCTGGCCCACAGGAGCTTGAGTCTCAGTCCCTTGCCCCCTCTGAATTTAAGATCCTTTTCCGTGACGAGACAGTGCCTGGAGTAGCTAGGTACAATTTGCGTCCCAGGCGGAGGGACAGTGCACCAAAGGAAAAGCCAGATTAATAGGGATGGACTTCATGGATGAAGAATAGGGTATATGTACCTTGTCTGCGGTACCAACGATAGATCAGGAAAAGGGAGATTGGTGCATTGTCTGAGACACTTGACAGGATAAGTTCGGGGGCGTCTTCCCAGAAAGGGAGGGTGCCCTATCCTGAGCGAAGAGACAGAAAGGGTTGTGACCGTACAGCCCCACCGTGAAGTGCTCAATAGCACCATCGTTAATGAACAATAAGAGTCTACGGGCACTGAACTGAGTGTTTTTCTTTTTCTTTTTTTTTTTAATAATACCTGGCTCCATAGTACGGAGCTTCCTCTGGTAGTTTGATATATAAAAATGTACCCCTTTGGCCATATTGTTATGGAAGAAAAACTGCCTTTAGCAACGCCTCGTTTTGAACATAAAAGCCCAACTTGGTTGAGCTGGTCTACCAAAACTAAGACAGTGTTCCTAGTAATAGTTTTTGTCGCTTTAGTAGCAGTGTTTGGGATCATATGGTTCTTTGAAAAAAGACATCCTGTGCACTCCCTGATCGGTACTACTCCTGTTCCCCCTGAACATGTATTTGTTACTTTGACCCCTCATAAGGAGAGGCACCGACAGACATATGTTGACAATGTTTTTCTACAGATGCTCCATCAGGCTCACCATACCACCAATGTCACTAATTGATGGGCTTGTGGCTTACTCCCTTCCGTGATGCATAAGAATGATCTGTTACTGTCACTGCCCTTTACTTATTTGGCCAGTTGTGAAGCCTGTTTCCAGTTGTTCACCATGGTGTATATCCATTATCACGCTGATGCAATGAACATGACATACCTCGACTATGAGGCTGTATTGGGATATATAGTGACTCACCAAGGATTTACGCCAGGGAGGGATGGGACTACTGGTACTCTACACCCAGATGCCTGTATGAATGTGTATGAGGCTAAAAAGAATGTAACATGGCTCCAGAATGAAATGATGGACTTCCAGGACTTTAACGTCTCTGAATATTTCAGGTCCTTTCAATTGCGTAATATTACTCAGGATAAGGCAATGCCAATACCAGTAGTTAATACAACAGCTAGTTTCTGTGTCCAGGGTTTTGGAAAGGTTCAGGTGGGAGAGAGTACTTGCAACTATACTTATGATTTAAACACCACTAGTAGTCCACCACTGCTTCCGCCCCATAATGTGTATTTTGTTTGTGGGTCCCAGGCTTATGTATGGCTTCCTAGGGGGTGGTCTGGTGTATGTTATGTGTCCTTCCTTTTGCCCCCGTATATATCGCACCATCCAATTATCACAGAGACCACAGGTTACAACGCAGGAGTTTGTATTTGTCCAGAGTTAGAAGGGTTATTGACACGAAGGATATAGATCAGACAGACACTACCCTGCAGCAATTTACAGATGCCATGAAGGGTATTTTACCATTCTGGGGTCCCATGCACAACAGCCATTAGTATACGCAGACTCACAAGAGTTGTAGAAGGAGTTATCAACACCACAGCAGGAATACTGACCAACATCACAGCTGAGCTTCAGGCTACGAGAATTGTTGCCCTTCAAAACAGGAAGGTGTTAGACGACATCCTTGCTGATCAGGGTGGGGCCTGCCGCGTCATCGGTAGTAGTTGCTGAGTATACATACCACGCCCTGAATGTCTATGCAGCAATACAAAAGTTGCACAGACTAGCATCTGATATCCACCAGGAGAATGGCATTTGGTCTTTGTCCGGATGGTTTTGGGGTCTGATAGCGTCCTGGGGCTGGAAAATACTCCTATTTTTAGTAGCCATAGCAGGTGTTGTCTTCACTTGTTGCCTGTGTATTCATTGCCTTCCCACCTGCTGTACTTATTGTATACAAAAGATAACACCCCAACACAGAATCCAAGAACAAACTGCTAAGCCCTCCGCTATGATGGTACAAGCTGTTCACGAATTGATGTGTATTGATGAGGGCATTTTCGAATATTGATAGGTGTATCCATCTGGCCTTGCTGATGATCAACTGAACGGTTAACTGTTGTCCATGTAGACCCCCTAGGCTTCCCCCTCTTTTACAATTGTAAAGACCCTTACCTGATAGCAATAATAAAAATTTAGCTATGAATGCTAAAAGGAGGGTCTGTTAGAATTGAATGTGTTATTGCCCCATCACTTATGCTTTATACTGTGTTATGTTAGCATTCGTGTAGCTATTTTGTATTAACCACTACTGCACATGCATGTGACTAGTCCCTTCCAACAATGTGCGGGTTAAAGTTAGCATCTGGGACGCCATTTTCTGCCATGTAGTCGCCATATTGCACTGTGATCGAAACCAGGCCTCTGTGCCCCTCTCTGCTTGCCTCAGCAGAAAGCCGCTGTTCAGTTATTTCCCCTTATCGTATTCAAGGCTGAAACCTAGATGTACTAATGAATAGCTTATTCTGTTTTTGCATGCCTATCCCTGGTCGTAGCTATGCCCCCACGCTAGAGAGAGCTGAGACCGAACAAGACGACTTTGGAAGTCTGATAACGTGCACCCATTCTGCAGGTGGCAGCTCATCCTTCTGTGTCTTCCTTTGTTCAGCCTTTGCCCAAGCTGTATTTTTCCACCAGGGGCGGGACTTGGGAGGTGTTGAAAAGCTTATTCTGTGTTACCAAGTGTTCTGAAGTCAGTCCCTCGACAGCTTTCCCATGAGGCTGGTCAGATTGGACTCCGCTGCAGTGTACTTACTAATAAAATAAGTTAGTTTGTATTCTCCACTGTCGTCCCGACTTCATTTCTGGGAAGGCCGAGAGGTGGACGCGAGTGACCCGGGTGGCCCATTTCGGGTCACTTCCTTCAATTCTAAATACTCCCAATCTCGCCACAATAGGAAGCCGAGGAATACATTTGAAATATCATTGCCCAAGACAACACAGTTTGGCCAAAGGGGGGTCCAGGAGTAAAAAACACATGGTCTCCTAGTTCCACAGTTTCCAACACTTTCCAACTAGCCTCTTAGAAAGGAACTGGGGTGGCGTGATTCTGATGGCACGGCCAAGAGATTACCGTTCCCATGTAAATGTCACTATATTTTCAGGCTTACCTAGGCTTAAAATGCAGAATCTATTTCTAGCATAGTTTGATAAAGTGGTAAATCTGAGATTATATTCATGGCTAAAACGTACCCAGTGGATCACATTTAGTTCTGACGTCTGCCCATCCCAGTGACTTGCTCACCTTGTTATGCATCTTGTAAAGGTTTATTTATAGCACTCGTTACCTTTATTGAGCATGTTTTTAGGCTCCCCTCCCCAATATTTTCATAAACAAGGAAACATATTAGTAGATTGTGAGGTCTTTTCTTTAGGTCCTGTGGCAATGGGTGGTCGCTGGTCAGCATCCGTGGTGGGTCCTGATACCTACCATTGGTGTTTCAGGGCTTACATCTATTTTATTTCATTTGGACATCAGAGGTATTTATTTTATAAATGTGGCCACAGTGAGCACACATGCCTTACTCTGGCAGGTGGTAAAGGGACTGGAGCAGTAAGACAGAACAATCACACTCAATAAGCTGAATAGATTCTGATAGAAACCTCAAAAATGTGCTCTGCGACTCATAGCCCTCAGATCACCAACACACATTTTCACACGCTAAGTGTCATGCAAAAGTGTCATGGAAAGTTGGCCACCCTGGTTATAAGTTGACATCAACGTGGCTAAAATTCTTTTATATGCCGCCATACAGTCCATGTTTTAAGAAACGTTCCATTTAAGAAACTCAAGAATTTTGCCAATAGCACATTAAAAGAAGGTAGGTATATATGCATGAGAGACAGTTACAGTTCCCAAAAGGATAGTACCAGCATTATAGGGTGCATTTTTAGTTGGAGGAGAACCCCTTAGGTAAAGGTCAGGATAATAGGCTGAAAGGTGCAGGATAGGGGCTCTGGTTTGAAAATTGGAATATTGGTGCACAGCCAGGAAGAGCAATGCATGGGGTAATCACTTGGCAGAGACGTTCAAGGCAAAAATAACAAGCATTGGCATAGCCAATAGGTCTCGCCTTTTGGGCCTTATAAGTGTTTAGCCAGAGCTATTGACTTTGCCAATGTCTTCAAGCTGTGCTGTAGAGAAGTGTGGCTGCTGTGCAGCATGCTGAAAAGTTATAATAAAAAAGTGTCAGAAGCATTTTTGTTACCTTATATATGACCAAGAAGGCATTATGTACAACTGAACGGCCATATTAAAAAAAAGTATTTACAATAAAAAATGTCCTCAGTTTTCTTTTGTTCCTGCAATGCTGGCAACTTGTTTCTGCCTATTCCAATGGTTGTTTGTTAAAGCTTTTTTTTGAGGGGGCATAAACAATCAGAGGGTGAAGGTTGGGAACTAGTACCTGTATTATAACACTAGCAGCGGCCAGACACTAGGGGATAATCAACAGATGCCAGATTCCGAGAGCAGGCTGAGGTGGTGCTGAGTGATGCTGAGGTGGTAGTGGTGGTGGTGGTGACTGGTGCGGAGGCGATGCTGAGGTGATGCTGAATGATACTCAGGTGTTGCTGAGTGATAATGATGTGGTGGTGTACTAGTGCAAAGGCGATGCTGAATTATACTGATGTGGTGCTGAGTGATGCTGTGGTGGTGCTGAGTGATATTGTCTTGGCGCTGAGTGATGCTGTTGTGGTGCTGAGTGATGCTGTTGTGGTGCTGAGTGATGGTGTGGTGGTGCTGAGTGATGCTGTGGTGGTGCTGAGTGATGCTGTGGTGGTGCTGAGTGATGCTGTGGTGGTGCTGAGTGATGCTGTGGTGTTGCTGAGTGATGCTGTGGTGGTGCTGAGTGATGCTGTGGTGGCGCTGAGTGATGCTGTGGTGGCGCTGAGTGATGCTGTGGCTGCGCTGAGTGATGCTGTGGTGGTGCTGAGTGATGATATTGTTGTGGCACTGAGTGATGATGGTGTGGTGGTGCTGAGTGATATTGTTGTGGCGCTGAGTGATGCTGTGGTGGCCCTGTGTGATGCTGTGGTGGTGCTGAGTGATGCTGTGGTGGCCCTGAGTGATGCTGTGTTGGTGCTGAGTGATGCTGTGGTGGCGCTGAGTGATGCTGTGGTGGCGCTGAGTGATGCTGTTGTGGCGCTGAGTGATGCTGTGGTGGTGCTGAGTGATGGTGTGGTGGTGCTGAGTGATATTGTTGTGGCACTGAGTGATGCTGCGGTGGCGCTGAGTGATGCTGCGGTGGCCCTGCGTGATGCTGCGGTGGCCCTGTGTGATGCTGCGGTGGCCCTGCGTGATGCTGCGGTGGCCCTGCGTGATGCTGCGGTGGCCCTGAGTGATGCTATGGTGGTTACGCTGTGCATTATTGGAAAACACTTTCCTCAACAGATGGAAATGTTTTTTGAGTTAGGAAGAGTAAAAAGGCGGTTTCTGCTCACATTGGACATGTTTTGCTTGCGAATGTCCTGGCCAAGGTAAACACGCGGGAATGTTGAAATGTGTTGTAAAGAACACGGAAACTTTTTGATTTTATAATTCAATGATTGCTCTCGGCTTCTGACCAGGTCTTCGCCGAGGGCCAGCCAGTGCGATCGCCCCTGTGAATAGAAAACGTAAATTAAAGTTCGCTTGACAACGACTGGCTTCAATAAAATCAGCTACAATGAAAGGCAGCAATACGAGTAACACATGCGAGGTATATATCCGTAATACTAACAAGCACGGGCCATTAAGATGTGAGATAAAGTTTGGCAATTCTTTCTGTATTTTAAACAATCGAGTATTAGTGATGTATTCCTCCCACCCGCCACCCACAAAATATTCTAAAAGTAACACAATCGGAAATCACTCATGAATACAAATAATTCTTACTTTTCAAAATACTTTTTCCTTTGAACTATTGGAAGCGGGAACAAGCATTTGACATAAAACTTCACACATTTAAAATTAAAACATAAAAAGGAAGAGCCTCACCCCTTGGCTGGTGCCTTGAAGTAGTACGTCTAAGCCGCTCTTAATGACTGTGATGTTAGTGTTAGCACTAAGGTGTCACATTTGTAGGTAAAACATTAGTTGGAGAAACTTTGCGTCCAGTTGTGATTTCCGGGAGAGGCGTGTTTCAAATCAGTTCAGTTCCCAGAAACTAAATCATTGTGTGATACATTTCTAAAACGTGCGGAAATTTTCTTAACTTTAAAGTTAAATAGCTCATTGAATCGCGTGGACTCCTTGCGTAAAGCGCTTTGTTTAGAATGAGCTTTGGTATTGGATTTTCTCAGTTTACATCTGCCAGCTCAGAGCAAACAAACACCAAGCGGTCGAACATGAGTAATTAATGCCCGCAGTTCGGCCAGTCAGATATAGCGGTTACAGGTAAAAGGGAGCACAGGCCCGAGAGGAGCTGCGTTTATTTCAGTCCAGAGCAGGTGGTATTCCTGAAGATTCGGCTTTTCGTGATTCCTGCTATTGAAAGTTTGTTTCGAAGCGCTATGTCCGGTGGCGTCGGGTAACAACTTGAAAACATTACTTTTTGCACGTCTATGGTATTTCTATATTTTGTCAAATCTTGAGCCGAGAGTCGTTATTGAACGTTTAAATGTACATTATAAAGTGCCATATTTCTGTTGTGTGTTAGTAGTCATATATACCTTCCGCGGGTTCTGGATAAGAGATTGTCCTGAAAATAAGTATGTCTTATTTTGGAAGATAGATCGATCGGTGTGACACTGCGGGGTCTGTAGTCGAGGAGACTTTATCGCCCTTTTCTGAGAGTGAAAGAATAGACATTTTAACCAAAAAAGAAATCTCTCTTGGCAATGCAAACCTATTGAGCGGCCTTTTGAAAGTGTTGACCACTGAGAAATATGTTACAAATTCGTTTCGTGCGCATGAAAATAAGAGGAGTTTGAGATGAAACGGTGTTGAAAAGCTGCGCTTTGAGGGCAAGTTATGGACTGGACGCAGAGCGGACTAAGGGCATCTCCTGGTGAACTGAAGTGCCCCAAATCCTCCGCCGCGCCTGATCCGACAGGCACTGCACGGCTGTGGCCTTGTCGGGAGAAGCCGGACTTTCTGTGTTTTAAACAAAGCTGAAAAATTCAGTGCTTTCCAGCAATTGCGCCTAGTTTTCACATTTTCATTTATTTAAGCTGTCTGTATCTTTGTACTCTTTTTAAAGGCCGTTTCTTTTTAAAACAAAGGTGAAAGTGCTGTAGCGTCTCGTGGTGTCGCAGCACATGACAGAACAGGTATAACAAATATTTGCAGACATAGGCCCAAAGGTGCGTGTCTGCTCATCTGCTCTAATGTCAGTTCCAGCGGGTGTGGAATGCAGCGCTATACAAACAAGCGCGCGCGCTGAAAGTAAAAAAAAGCATTGGCCGCAGGGCCGGACTGGCTACCGGGCGTTTTGGCATGCTGCCGAGCTGGCGGCTGATTTCGTTGATGGGGACCTGCGTGTGCTGAACGAAATTCGTTTTGCTTTGTTTATTTCGAAGCACACGCAGGTCTCCATCAACGAAATTAGTCCCCACCGCAGTGACATCAGCCCCCAGCTCGGCAGCATGCCAAAACGCCCGGTAGCCAGTCCGGCCCTGATTGGCCGCGCGGCCGTGTGAGACGCGCTCTGTGGTGGGGGAGGGGGTAGGAGCGGGAGAGCAAGTGACGCGCGGCCGTGAAAGTGACACGGCCGCGCGGCCCCGAGAAGCGCTCTGTGGTGGGGGAGGAGCAAGTGAGAGGAAAGACATATGGCGCCTGGAGCATGCGAGGAATGCGCGTTACGGTGCGCGTACTCGCATGCTCTAGGCCAGCCAAAAGTTGTGGTCGCATTTCTGCAAGCCCACTACAAAATGTCTTGCCCAGAGCCAGCGCTGAAGCGCTGGCTTTCAGGACGAGACCTAAAAATGGCAGGTTCCTGCACAGTAGAATAATAGTACTGAGTGAATGAAGGTAAAGATGGATTCAGTGGAGAGTGTTGGCAGTATCAGAAATCGCCTAACTATAGACATAGTCCTTTCTATATTGGGTGTTTCTGTGATTTGATGTGTTTTCCTTTTGCCAATAACGTGTATAGCTGTCATGCGGCCCTGTGGCATGTGTGGCAACCAGTCCTGGTTTAGCACTTTCAATGCAGAGATTACTGATAAAATATTTTAAATATAAATACAAACTACATGTCCCAGGCATTTCGCTTTTTGTGAAAAAGATAGAACTTGCTCAGGTGGGTCAAACTTGATAAGGGTCCCCTTGACGACGTTACATGTATTGTTACAGCTGCTAAGCTGCTGCCGCTCTATGTGTGAACCTTTAGCAAGGATGCCATGCCATCTAGTGGACAACTTACCACATAGCACCAGAGATTTCGCACCTTAGCTCTAGTGATCTCATGGCCTCTTTCTCTCGGTTGTTGAGCCGGGCTGTTTAGAGCTGGGGTTGGAGTTGTTGGCCACTTCCTAAGTGCACATGACATTTTGGCCGGCTGTCTCGGCCCGCCAAACAGTCATGTACACTTTGCATGTTCTCCACCCAGGCTGGGTGGAGAACATGCACAGCCTCCCATCCCCTGTCTGAGCGCTGAACCACGGCGCTCAGACCATACATCAGCGTTGTGATTGGTCAGGGGAGTCTGGGAGACTGTGTGCTTCCTGCTGCCTGGGAGAAGAGAAGAGGATGGAAGAGAGGCGGTGGCCGGCTGGCCGCATCCAGGAAACAGTTTTTTTTTATTCCCTCACCCCCCTCCGCTCCACCCACCCTAACCACCCCCCACCCCCACCGCTCGTTCGGTAGCAGCCGATACTGTAGCACTTACTTCCATGGGCAAGGCATTGGAGCGCTTTACGCCGGGCAGCATGCTGCTCTGCAACTCAAGTTTAATCGTTATTCCAGTATTGTTGGTCATTGTTGGCTACTGGGAATATTATTTTGTGCCCAAGAAAACCATTCCATGCAGTCACTCCAGTTTCGTTGTGGTGGATTAAATTAATAGGAGTGATGAGTGAATTAGTGGGAGGTATGTGAGCTCACGCGCATGCTCAGTGGGATTACTAGATGAGCTGGAGGAGATTGGGGATTGCTAGGTTGCAGGGGTCATGATCCGAAAATATATGTCCGGGATTGCCTAAAATATTATCTGATGACTCTAACAGGATATCTGAACCGAGCCTCGCTGAAGGAAGGCATCTACTGTAAATGATTTACGAAAAAAGGATGGAACTACAAATACCAAGATGCATCATGATGGACGAAGGTGAGGGGTAGGTAGGCGAATCCTTGCCTCCTCAATATTTTTAACCCGCCCAGTCCTTACAGAAATGAGAATTACCTAAGGCACAAGTCGTGGGGAAGACGTGGATGTTTGCAGTTACCCCAGAATTTTTAGAGAGGAGAATAATCCGCCCCCCAACCACCCTCCAAAGGGCTTTTGTTATTATAAACTGAATCTGATGTCTGTCGCCTTGCTTGTTCTAGGGCTGTTTTATTCCACCACTTCCAATACGGCCTCACAGCGGGTGGTGGGTGGAGTTAATCTGCCCTCGCAAAGTCCTCCCTAGGGCTGATGAGGTGGGAACTTTCCACCATTCACCAAGGGAGAGAATATCTACCAAAAAAATACGCTAAGCATCTTTTATTGCTCCGCGAAAACAGTTTGGGGGATATTATCAAGGAATGGCGATAACTATCGCTAACCTCAGTTAGCGGCAGTTTTCTCATCGCCGTCTATCCCTGAAATTTATCGCCTTGTTAGCGACGTATTACCAACACGTCGCTAACAGGCGATAGTTCCAGGGATCAGCGGATAAAAATGCTGTTAGCAATAGCGTGATGGCGATAGAAATTCTAGCGTTAGCGGGCAAAATCTAGCGATAAGCCCATCAGCGATACAAAAACGCACGCTAGGCAGCCCAACATGAGTAATCTTACCCCAATTGTTAAAAATAGCCTATCAGTCCACCTCCCATAGAAAAGATGCCCAAAAAAAACTGTAATGCAGATTGGAGCAGCCAGGGCCAAGTGCAGCACACATCAACAACCCCCTCAAGCCACACAACATCCAGGATGACCAGGATGAGAGCCTGGATGCGCCGCTGGACCTGCGTCTGGAGCCTGGATGCCTCGCTGGACCTGCGTCTGGAACCTGGATGCCTCGCTGGACCTGCTTCTGGAGCCTGGATGCCTCGCTGGACCTGCGTCTGGAGCCTGGAGTGGGATGTTGAGTATCTGTGGAGTTGATAATCTGTGGTGGGAGACATCGATGCACGACGATCGCCTGTACCTGGTGGTGAAGTCTGGCAGGTCGCATGGAGCCACGTTGCTGACCTGTGTGAGAAGACCGCCTTGCGCCCCTCGGAGCAGTTAATGGTAGAGGCGCTCCTGCGCACCAACGTAGTGAGGTCCGCATCGAATACTACAATCCACCTCTACACCGGGGTGCACGGAGGGGATTACCAACGGTGGGTGCCGTCTCCCTGCATCACAGGCCAGATGATGTTTGGCTGGCCGTACTCTGTGGAGGGTGAGGCCCCTGTGCTACGCCAAACTTGTGTGGTGTGAGCGCTGCAACTACACGCCTAAGGGAGCCCTGCTGCATCAACTGCATCGGGAGGTCCACCAGCGGACTATTCGGCGACTGCTGTACCCAGCCTAGTGAAATCACACCTGGCTGAGGCTCCTGCTGGCTGAGTCACAGATTTTTAGAGAGTGCAGTGGATTGCGCCACGGTGTCAATGTCCATCAATCAATCAATCAATCAATCGGGTTTATAGAGCGCGCAACTCACCCGTGAGGGTCACAAGGCGCTGGGGAGGGGGTGGGTGCAGCTCCGGATCATTCAAAGAGCCAGGTCTTGAGGCTCTTCCTGAAGGTGTGCAGGGTGGGGGAGCATCTGATGTTGACTGGGAGCGCGTTCCAGGTCTTAGCTGCGAGGTAGGAGAAGGCCCTTACGCCTGCTCTGGTTCTGCCGATGCGTGGGGTGTCTGCCAGGGCCAGGTCGGCGGAGCGGAGGTTCCTTTTGGGGACGTGGAAGGAGACTCTTTCGTTGAGGTATTTGGGTCCGATGTTGTGGAGGGATTTGGAGGCATGGGTGAGTAGCTTGAGTGTTACTCCCTGCTCGATGGGGAGCCAGTGTAGGTCTCGTAGGTGCTGGGTCATATGCTTGTGTCATGGTGTTCTGAGGACGAGTCTGGCTGCGGTGTTCTGGATGGTTTGGAGCTTGTGTAGCAGGGTTTTGTTGATCCCTGTGTAGAGGGCATTACCGTAGTCCAGTCTGCTGGTAATGAGTGCGTGGGTGACGGTCTTTCTGCATTCTGGGGGGATCCATTTGAAGGTCATGCGGAGGATGGAGAGGGAGTTGAAGCAGGTGGTTGCGACGGCGTTGGTCTGGCGGGTCATGGTGAGGGAGGAGTCTAGAATGATGCTGAGGTTCCGGGCGTGGTCCGTTGGGGTGGGTCTCCGAGCGTAGGGGGCCACCAGGAGCTGTCACATCCGAAGATGAGGACCTCAGTCTTCTCCGAGTTCAGTTTTAGGCAACTGTCGTTCATCCATGCTGCAACGTCTTTCATTCCTTCTTGGAAGCTGAGTCTGGTGTATTTTGGGTTCTTTGTGAGAGAGAGGATGAGCTGGGTGTCGTTGGCATAAGATACTATGCTGAGCCCATGCTGTCTGACGATGGTGGCGAGGGGGGCCATGTAGATGTTGAAGAGCGTGGGGCTGAGCGAGGATCCTTGGGGTACTCCACAGTTGATCTCTGTATGTTCGGAGAGGAAGGGTGGGAGTCTGATCCTTTGGGTTCTGCCGGAGAGAAAGGAGTGGATCCAGTCGAGGCCGGTTCCTCGTATACCGGCGTCGTGGAGTCTGGCTGCGAGAGTGCGGTGTGAGACGGAGTCGAAGGCTGTGGAGAGGTCTAGTAGGATGAGGGCCGCAGTGTGGCCCTGGTCGAGTAGCATGCAGATGTAATGGATGGCAGCGAGGAGGGAGGTCTCGGTGCTGTGGTTGCTGCGAAATCCGGACTAGGAGGAGTCAAGGATGGCGTTCTCTTCGATGAAGGTGGTCAGCTGGGCGTTGAGGAATCTCTCGGTGACTTTGGCTGCGAAGGGAAGGAGAGAGATGGGCCGGCAGTGTTTCAGGTCCGTAGGGTCGGACGAGTGTTTCTTGAGGAGGGGCTTGACCTCTGCCCGCTTCCAGTCGTCGGTGAAGATGCCGGATTCGAGGGAGTCGTTGATGGTCCGGCCTAGTTCGGGTGCTATGGCGCTGGCGGCTCTGTGATAGATGTGCGGCAGGCAGGGGTCCGTGGGGGCTCCTGAGTGGGTGTTTTTCATGGTCGTAGAGGTGTCTCCGGTACTTGCTGTTTTCCAGCTGGTGATGGTCGGTTGGTTGTTGGTGGTGGGGAGGAGGGTGTAGACCAGAGTCTGTTCGCTGAAGTTGTCGTAGAGGGCCCTGATTTTTATGTGGAAGTAGGAGCTGAGCTTGTTGCAGAGGTCCTGGGAAGGTGTGACGTCTGTTGCTTTGCTGGGTGGTTTGGTGACCTGCTGTATGATGTTGAAGAGTTCCTTGGCGTCACTAGCGTTGGTGTGCATTCTGTTCTTGATGAATGTTTGCTTGGTGGCTCTAATGCGCTGGTGGTATTCATTCATGGCGTGCCTGTAGTTGTTCTGGTCTTTGGTGGTTTTCCTGTTCCGCCATAGTTTTCTCGAGGCGTCTGCAGGAGTGCCTAGATTCTTGGAGTATGGTGGTGAACCATGCGGGCTTCAGGGGGGCGTTGTTTGACGGGGTGGCGGAGGGGTGCGAGCTTGTCAGCGCAGCTGTAGATACAGCGGTGTAGTTCTTTGGCTGCGGAGTTGGCGTCGGTCGTGGCGGAGGGGGGGTCGTGGAGGAGGGTGGTGTTGAGGTGTTTCTCTGTGATCTTGCTCCAGTTCCTTCAAGGTGGCCGTGCAGCGGACAGCATTAAATAGGGGAGGGAGGCACAGCTGTGAGGTGGGAGTGTGAATCGGCGGTGGGAGGGGCCGCGGGGGCAGCAGCGGCGGTTGGGGAAGCGGGATCAAACGGGCAGAGAGGGTGGAACGGCACAATAACAAACTAAGGCACAATAAGTGAAATGAGAATAAATAGCACAAAAGTATACAAGCACAATGATGAAAGGCAGTCAGAGAGACAACGGGGCAAACACAAGAAGGGCGCAACCTAGCCAGGAGCCGAGGCTCGAACCCCTACCTGCATTGAGTCCTGCCTAGGGCAGATGCACAGCACAGCAGCCAGAGCTACGGAGGGAGAGAGCATGTCCCTGGCTGTGGTCAGAGGTCCTGTCCAGGTAAGGAGAAGGTGGGACAAGTAGCGCAGGAGTGCTGGGGGGGCGAGTCGCTCAGGCCTATCACACGTAGATGACGCACCCCCAGTGTTATGCTCATCCGCTATGGAGGATGAGCATTGTCCCACTGCCTTCAAGCAGTGCAGAAGAGGGACAATCATCACATGATGATAACTTATTGATGTTATCATGCTATGTATCTTTAGGGGGTGGGAGGGTGGGTAGGACTGCTCTAAGCATGGAGCAGGCCATGGGCGGAGTGGCATGCCCACTCAAGTGCGCAATGACTGTTTGATCAGCCCACTCAGGCCACCCAAAGCAGTCATGCGCACTTCCCTGTTCGCAATGCAGGCTGCATCACAGCCTGCATGGAGAACATGTCCACCCCTCCAGCCCCTGGCTGCATGCCTTGTCCCGTTGCCAATTACCAATCCCACTGCCACATCGTAGCGTTGTGATTAACTCAGGGGAGGGAGCCTGGCTGCCGACTTCCTGTTCCTGGAAGCAGACGTAGGAGAGCAGGAGCTATGAAGACACGGGGTCTGGCTTCGAGGTAAGACTTCCCTCATTGAAATATTTACAACACCCGCTCACACACACATCCCCGCGTCCACGCCCCATCCAGTATTCTTTCCTGCGTTTACCACCTCACAGCTGTCCCGCCCCCCCGCAGCACTTCTCAATGGCGTCCGCTGTGCGCACATGCACAGCGGGCGTAGTGCCAAAGGCACTTACGTAGTTACAACGCATGCCATAACAGCGCATTACAGTCCAATGCATACTAATACTAGGCACATTGCAACAGTAGGGTAGGTGTTGCATAGCGGATACATAAATGTCACTATTCCCACTTCAGGGAGTGCAACCCTAAACTAACCTTAGCACCCCAAACCCAAACGTGAACCCTGGAATCCATTTTTGTGCCCCCAAAACACACCCAAAAATAGAAGTTGAGCCACATGCACACTCCAATTTTCATATTTTACCCCAAAACACACCCCAATTTTCATATTTTACCCCAAAACACACCCCAATTTTCATATTTTACCCCAAATGCACACCCTAATTTTCATATTTTACCCCAAAACACACCCCAGTTTTCATATTTTACATACCAAACCCATACCCACCCGAAGAACTTTAAATTACCCCATTACTGACCTCACAATGCGTTGTAATCAAATGCGATGTTAAGGCACCCGCGTTGTCGGAGTTGCGTTGTTAACGATGTACTGCCTGCATTGTAATGGTCGTCTCCCGTGCCAAAGACAACCCATGGGCTATGCCGTTTGCGTCTGTCTGCCCCTGGACCACGCTCAGCACCAAGGAGCATTCCACCACTATGACGCCAGCACCCTCCTCGCCATCAACCCTGGACGCCACCTCGCCTGCCAGGACCAACCTCTGCTCCGTACCGGACATCGCCTTCGCCATCACTGACGGCTGCAGTATCACCCGCAAGGAGCAACCCGACCGTCAAGGAGGAGGCATTGCCATCACCTACAGAAGCACACTCCGACTGACCACGCACTCTAATGACCCAAGGGTGACCATGGAGCAACCCGACTATCAAGGAGGAGGCATTGCCATCACCTACAGAAGCACACTCCGACTTACCACGCGCTCTAATGACCCAAGGGTGACCATGGACCACGTTAACTCCCAGATCCGGACCAAGACCAAGAACATCCTCTGCGGCACCCTCATGTGCAGGCCCCCCGGGCCATAGCCCCCCATTGTCCAATACCATTGTAGACCTCATTGCACCCCAGGGTCTCCCATCCACCGACGACATCCTACTCAGTGAACTCAAGTTCCACCTGGACAACCCCAGTGACCAGGACATCACCCCCTCCTGGGGAAGGTCTCCTACATCAGACGCAAGCAGCAAGTCACCGCAACAAGCCACATAGCAGGACACATGGTCGAGCACGTCACCTCCGCCTGCAGGAACGTCAACTACAGCCACAACACCGGACTCTCCTGGAACGACCATCATTGTTAACATCACGTCTTCACCTTGCCCACCAGACGCCACCGCCATCATCGCACCCCCTCGCAGCTGGATCAAGGCCACCGAAGGACGTCTCGTCAACTCCCTCCGCACCAGCACTCCACCAATGCTTCCAAACGAAGACACCGCAGCGCGCAACCACCACTGATGGATCTCCAACATCACCGACATTCGGGCACCCCTCATGAAAGGCACTGCATCAGTACCTTCCGCCTGCCTGATGGCAGGCGTGAGGGTGAGACAGTGCCACAGGGATAGGCTGGCCCCATGCATTGCTGGAGTGGCGTCATGGTTGTGACACGACTGCAGCAATGCGTGACTTTAGCGCAGACAGACACGTCAGGAATCCTGACGTATCTGTCATTACTTGCGTCATGGAGCGCTGTCCAGTGAATACAGCGCATCCATGCTGTTGCAAGAAGGGCGTAGTGAGAAGTGTTGCAACGCTGTCTTGTCGCAGCGCAGCAACACTTTTCATGACTGGGGACCTGGAATGCGCACTATCTTATTGATTGTGCGCATTCCTGCACTGTAGTTTTGTCGCAGGGCAGCGCTGCAACGCTGTCCTGCACCAAAACCTGCAGTAATGAGGCCCCAAGTGTTATCTCCATTTTTAAGACCAGCTTTTTTCAGGTCTTAAGTTCCTGCAGCTAACGGGCCTTAGCGACAGTTTCTTTATCGCTTCGCGGGTCCGGGCCATCTTTGATAATATGGCGAAGTGGTGTTAGCGTGCGTTTTTCCGATGGAACGCCTACCTTGCATGTCATTAGAGATAAATATCGCTGGCATGCTTGGCGATCTAAAATCCAGACGCTATCGCTGGAAAGCTGTCGCTAACAGCTGTTAGCGACAGATTGGTAATAGGGCGATAAGATTATCGCCGCGTTAGCGGCAGGAAACTGCTGCTAACGTGGCGATGAGGCTCTTGATAATATGCCCCTTTGTTTTAAATTAAACTGCCCTGTATAGAGTGCCCATATTTGGAAATCCAAAAACCGGGACATTTTACAAACATAGAAGTAGAACTACAATTTTGCCTCAACAGAGCAGCACGAAATGACTTCACTAACAGCGTGTTTCGAATTAGAAACCAATGATAATGAAACATTAAGGGGAAATTAAATGCACTATTTTTCAGACATCTGTGTTGATTAAATTGCTTTTTGATAAGGGTTGCTAACTAACCTGCATTGGAAGACATAAAAAAAGCTTGCCTCCCTCTGTGTTCAGTCAACACTTTCTAAAAACCGGGCACATGTTAAATTCACTGAAATTTACTAGGAGAGAAACCCAGGATGTCTGGATATCCTAGCAGAGTATTGCACGTGTTTAATTTTTTTTGTATTACTTTGAGGTATTTCTAAGATGAATTACTCCTTTATGCTTGGAAAACATATATTTGATTAGCAAAAAGTGAACATTTGAATAAGAAATGTTTTTTTTTACATCATTTCTTTGATTATTTTTATTGGCTGTTTTTGTGAAGCACTCTTGCAATGAAGATGCTACTTCTAACAAAACATACATTCACGATCTTCTTCGATTAGAATGAACATTTTTAAGGTATCACAAATTATGCCTTTGTTTTCATACTTCATCTCTGTTATCATATGTAGAGAGTGGCACTGCAGCATGTGGCTATCCATCGTGTCGAATGACGACCCTTCCCATTACATGTAAGTATTATATTGTTCCTGCTGTATGGGGCCCCAATATATTCCCAATAACCGAATGAGGGAATTGTGCAAGAAAAATTGTCCCGGAGGGAGGCCAGCTTCTGCAATTAGCTACTCAATAGAGAGGAGAGCACCATTGCGGTACATACTTACATTTCCCTATACTAATCCACCACTAATGCTTTGGGTTCCGGAGTAGCGTGCTACATGCCAAAAAAGCACTTCAACGCCTCTTCAGGGGTAGTAAGCACTATATAAATACAATTACAATATAATGCGATACATATCTCCCAGGCTATGAAGCCCCATGTTGTGTCAAGGACCTAACTTCATCAGGGAAGTCGACATGTCGCCCGCGGTGTGCCAGGCAACGGTAGTGCCAGGCGTAAGGTATTACCAATTGGGTGAGGAAGAGGCACACGGCATGCACTGGGGGGAGTTGGACAGTGTTCATTTGGAGGGATGAAATCCGTGTAATAAGGGCACTAAGTCCCATTGGGGAGAGGCAGTTTCGGTGTCCTCCACTTGGCAACCCGCGATCCATCGAGCTACCCATTGTAATTGGGAGGCCAGGTAGTAGTTTTTGAAATTCGGCACTCCTAAACCACCTTGATCGCTCTGGAATTAAAGCTTAGCGATGGCAACCCTATGGAACATAGTATGCCCTGTAAAATTGCCTGTTATGCACTCAAGGGAATTGAAGAAATGTTTGGTAACATTTAGGGGAAGTACAGAAGGCGCAGCAGCATGACCATCTCTGTGATGGCTATTCGGCCCGCCACTGAAAGTGGCAGGTTCTGCCAGAACGAAATCTGCGCTCGCAAGGAGCATGTCGTCTGCACAGTGCGAAACGGAGTGGAGGCCATCACTGACTGGTATACCCCATCACTGTCCCTGTTCCCGGAGGATGTGGGGCCAACAGTTCTATCACTAAAGAGAAGAACAGTGGGTATAGCGATCATCCTTGGCCAGTGCCTCTGTGAATCAGTTTTGGGTCAGATAAGAGGGGTCCCACTTTTACTCCAGCAGAGGAGCGAGTGTAGAGGAGTTTGACCAAATGGACAAAGCAGGTCCCCAGGCCATGTCGAGGAAGCACTTCAAACAGATAAGTCCACTCTAAGGAATCAAAAGCCTTTTCTAGGTAGAGCACCAGGCACCCCGCACATGGCCATATGATGGGTGCATACTCCGATACATGGAAGAATCGGTGAAGATTCAGAGAGGTGTTTCTGGCCGACACAAATCCATTTTGGTCCAGGGGGACCAGTTATGGAACCACGGGGGCAACCGGTCTGCTATTATCTTAGCGTATATTTTTTATAGTCTGTGTTGAGGTTGATAGGATTCCAGTGCCTCTGGGTCCCTACCAGGTTTGGGTAGTGATATAACTAATGCTTCGCTCAGTGTGGGTGGGAGACAGGCAGCTACCATGGCTTCATCGTATAGTGTTTTTAGCCTTTGGGCTAGTAGTGTAGTGTAAGCCTTGCAGAATTCAGAGAGTAGCCCACCAGGGCCTGAGGTCTAGCTCATAGCAAGTGCTTGAATGGCTGCCGTAACCTCAAATACAGTGCTGTCTCTGATAAGTTCCTCTCTCTGTTCGGGCGTTGCCCAGAGAAGGGCCACAGTGGCCAAAAAGGTCTCAACCTCCTCCGCTGTTGCAGCAGACGCTGATGTGTATAATGAAGCATAGTGGCACATGAATGTAGTGTGTATGCCCCTTTGTGTGTGTATGAGGACCCCAGGATCTGCCCGAATAGTCAAAATGGGCAGTGGCTGCTGTTCTTGTTGGATCAGTCATGCGAGCAGTGCTTCTGGATTGTCGGCCTTGGAGTGCATCCTCGCATTGTGGGTCGCATAATTGAGCCAACGCAGTCTCTCTAGCAAAGTGGCATGTTTGTGTCTCGCCTGACCTAGGCGCGTCCTGCTTTCAGCAGACATCGAGCTTGCCTCTCAAGTTGGAGCAGCATCCGTTCCACCTGTAAGACTTCATGGTCAATCTCGTGGCGCATGTTCAGGGTATTGCCCAGGCAATGTCGTCTAATCACCACCTTGAAGGCGTCACAATCGGTCAGCCGAGAGGTGGCAGTGTGCACCTTTATATCGAAATAGTCCAATATGCTATCATTAAGGGAAGCCCGAAATGGAGGATCTTCCAAAGCTGTGGCTTGTAAGAGCAATGTTGGGATAGGGGGAGGGCCATAATCCCAGCATAGTCATGGAGTTTGGGGATTATTGTCAGAGTGTGTACTACCGAGATGGTCTATGTGTGTAACATGAGGGATTAGATCTGGCGTGCTAACAAGGCGGTCTACACGGAAATGTAGGCCATGGGCATGGGAGTAAAACGAATATACTCTTGTGAGAGCATTATGCAGGCACCAAATGTCAAACAGGTTCCAGTGATGTAGCCAGTTAGGTAAAACATGAGCATTTGAGTTGGCGTGGTGTGGAGGAAAGCTTGGAAGGATCGGTCTAAGTCTACACTAATGACACTGTTAAAGTCACTGCCCAGTAGCCAGGGAAGTCTGCCCCATAATGACAAACCCCCCGTCAGGGCATCCAAGAACGCCGCCTGCTCAGAGTTAGGGGCTTATATTGCTCCGAGCAGTATAAGATAGCCTTCCAGGCAGCCCTCAACAAAGACATAGCTACCCCCCGTGTCTATGACAGTATTATCTGCAACGAAGGTGACCCAAGCCTTTATCCACACCAAAACCCTGCGAACATAAGTAGAGTAGTTGGTAGAGTATACTTGGCCCCTCCACCGTTTCTGTAACTGCATGACCTCTACTTGTGTGAGGTGGGATTCCTGTAGGAACGCTAAATGCTTCATCCTCTGGCACAAGTAGGAATACACTTTGGGCCATATTGTCAAGAACGGGTGATAGCATTATCTCCGCTTTAGCGGCAGGAAACTGCCGCTAAAGCGGCGATAAGGGGCTTGATAATATGCCCCATAGAATTCCAATAGAAGCCCAGGTTCTGGTGTGAAGAACATCAAACCTGGGCTTCTATTGGAATTCTATAGGGCATATTATCAAGCCCCTTATCGCCGCTTTAGCAGCAGTTTCCTGCCGCTAAAGCGGCGATAATGTTATCGCCCGTTCTTGATAATAGGGCCCTGTATATCTACAGGAGCATCCCCTGGACATTCCATGTTAGTATATCAGTCAGTCATTGTAATAGCCGTTGAATTGGTAGAATCGGCTCCCGCAGGGTTAACATTATAGCCTTGATAAAGATGGTTTAAACCAGGACGATACCATAGAAACGTGTCGACGCCTTGTCTCCTAATCTGTGATATTGGCTGGCACACTAGATTAAATATTTCCAACATATCGAGCTCCAGCTTTAATTTTACCTCGTCATAGATAGGTTCTCATGATGACAAAGTGTATTGTCTTGTAGATACTCTCACTTTCTTCTTTTTAAAAAAAATATTTTTTCCTTATTTCCTTTTCCTTATTATGTTTTGTTTCCTGTATATGTAATCCGTGTAGGATATTACCATGTATTTGTATGTAACATTTGGGATTCAATTCCCTTTGATAATGGGTTGTATAGTAATGAATTGACCATTTTTTTAAAAACGTTTTTAATAAATCTATTTGCATAATCCGATTATTACATCTGCGTGGTGGCACACTGTATTTAACAAAAGTTGGTATCTTTCCTTTGGCACTATCTTTGTGTGAAATAACGTATGTGGTTTGAATGAATGTGAAGATTAGTGTGCATTATATGGTCCACCAAAGGATACACTGATGTTTATTGAGCCTAAGACGGAACCATATTCCTTTGGTGCAAAAGGGGTCCCTCTCACTTGTTTTTTGAGGCACCTCATGGTGCCTGCCACACGATGCAGGGATGTTTAGGGGGCACCATAGTTGCCCCCCAGGGCAGTATGCGGAGGCCGTGGAGGGACAGGGGCCCTGCTAGGGTCCCCAATGTCGCTTTCCGACAGCCTTTCCATGTCGGAAAGGCCGACATGGAATGGCTGTCGGAAACCGACATCATAATTCCGACGGCAGAAACGCCGTCCTTAAGGGATTATGGGTGAGTTTCCGACCGACCAACAGGCCGCTTGAGCACGTCGGAAAGCGTCGGTCTGTCCCTCCGACTGCTGCCTCCGACCGCACACATCGTAATCCATTGGTCGGACCGCAGCAGTAGGTGGCGGTCAGACCACCATCGTAATTAGGCCCTATATTTTTTAAATCCAGTATAATTTGCAATAAAGCCAAATAGTGTTGAAAATCTGATTAGGATGGGTAGATTAGTAAAATGTATGCATTGTATGTATTTATTTGGTAGTTTTATAGCGCAAACATAAGCCAAAAGCAGCAGAACGCAGTAAATGGTCAAAGGCAACCTTAAAATTGGCGAATAATAGGAAAGGAAGCTGAGTTGTGGACGATTAGTGCATTGTGATGCAGCATTCTGTAAATAGATGAGTTCTAAACTCTTTCTTAAATTGGAGCAGCATAAGGCTCTCCTGATGGATACGGGGATGCTGTTCAAGATCCTGGGAGCAAAGATGGAAAAGGCCTGTTGTCTCATATTTTATTTTTTACACTTCTTAATCTGCAGCCCAGTGGTGTCCTGGCTGCGTGTGTGCTGCGACCCATCACAGATGGTGAGCTTGTTGCAAGATAAGCGGGGGTGCTAGATGTGATGGCCTTGTAGATGATGCAGCTGGTATTGAAGATGGTCTGAGCTGACAAGGGAAGTTCCATTAGGAGCTTTTAATACCTATATTTCTAATGTTTAATTACGTATCTCTGAAGTTATATGATTTTACTGTTAATTGAATTAAGTGGCTATAAAATTTGACTGACTGACTAGGCCTGGTTGCTGCAGCTTCTCTATTCTACAGGATTCGCCACTTACGAGGGGAATATGAACAGTCGCACAAGAAGTGGTGGAAGTATATAGTCACTATGAGGAAAGAAATCCCTCCTTTCACGTCACTAAGTGAAATATTACAGAGGTTATGCTATCCTGACTCGATCCCTAGGACACTTGCTTCATGCCTGGCAGATAACCTTAACTTAAGAAGAACATTTTGAAGAAGATTTTTATGAAAAAGTGTTTTATATGGAGAGGTATGCAGGGGTCAAGATACAATGAGGGGCATGCGGGGTTCAGGATACATGGTGGGGCATGCAGGGGTCAAGATACATTGAGGGGCATGCGGGGTTCAGGATACATGGAGGGGCATTCAGGGGTCAGGATACATGGAGCGGCATTCAGGGGTCAGGATACATGCAGGGGTCAGGATACATGGAGGGGCATGCAGGGGTCAGGATATGTGGTTGGGCATTCAGGGGTCAGGATACATGGGGGCATGCAGGGGTTAGGATACATAGAGCGGCATACAGGGGTCAGGATACATGGAGGGGCATTCAGGGGTCAGGATACATGCAGGGGTCAGGATACATGGAGGGGCATTCAGGGGTCAGGATACATGGAGCGGCATTCAGGGGTCAGGATACATGCAGGGGTCAGGATACATGGAGGGGCATGCAGGGCTCAGGATACATGGAGGGGCATTCAGGGGTCAGGATACATGGAGCGGCATTCAGGGGTCAGGATACATGCAGGGGTCAGGATACATGGAGGGGCATGCAGGGGTCAGGATATGTGGTTGGGCATTCAGGGGTCAGGATACATGGGGGGCATGCAGGGGTTAGGATACATAGAGCGGCATACAGGGGTCAGGATACATGGAGGGGCATTCAGGGGTCAGGATACATGCAGGGGTCAGGATACATGGAGGGGCATTCAGGGGTCAGGATACATGGAGGGGCATTCAGGGGTCAGGATACATGCAGGGGTCAGGATACATGGAGGGGCATTCAGGGGTCAGGATACATGGAGGGGCATTCAGGGGTCAAGATACATGGAGCGGCATTCAGGGGTCAGGATACATGCAGGGGCATGCAGGGGTCAGGATACATGCAGGGGCATGCAGGGGTCAGGATACATGGAGGGGCATGCAGGGGTCAGGATATGTGGTTGGGCATTCAGGGGTCAGGATACATGAGGGGCATGCAGGGGTTAGGATACATGGAGCGGCATACAGGGGTCAGGATACATGGAGCGACATACAGGGGTCAGGATACACTATGGGGCATGCAGGGGTCAGGATACACGGTGAGGTATGCAGGGGTTAGGTTACACAATGGGGCATGCAGGGCTCAGGATACATGGAGGGGAATGCAGGGGTCAGTATACATGGGGGGCATTCAGGTGTCAGGATACATGGGGGCATGCAGGGATCAGCATACATGGGGGGCATGCAGGGGTCAGGATACATGGGGGGCATGTAGGGGTCAGGATACATGGGGGCTATGTAGGGGTCAGCATACATGGGGGGCATGCGGGGGTCAGGATACATGGGGGGCATGCAGGGGTAACTGTATTCTGAAGTTTGCAGCATCTAGCACACTACACTGTGCATGATCCACTATCTACATGAGCACATGACTGTGTTCTACTAACTTCAACAGTTGAACAATCTAACCAAATACACACCCACACTACATCTTTAAATAACCATATTAACGAGAGTAAATAAGACCAGTATATCTAGTCCTATATAACAAATTTGTCCATAAATAATAAAATGAAAACAGTGCATGAACGACAAAAACAGTATAACTACCAATATCTGTAAGCATGGCGGTGTTACTGATAGTTTGTGAAGCAGCCCATTAACCTGTGTGCATGGAAATTAGTGGACACCTATGAAGTCTGCATAGTTTGCATGATAGGAACATGACAAACTGTATGACACAGAATCATAACAGCCTGTCTAGCTGTAAACTCTTATACTTCACCAAATCCCAATACATTGGCGTCCCACATAGTAGCATTGTGCCCATTCACAAAGCGCTTCAGTTCCTCATCATAGGTAGTAAGCGCTATTTAAAGGCCAAAGCAATACAGCAGAATCAGTAATCTTTTGCCCAACAAGGCTGTTTTTTTTAGATGATATCCCACAGATGTTCATCCGTTTCCTTTGTGGGGTAGCCTTCGGTTCCAGATCCCAGCATCAGCAGTTGCGGTTGGTGGCAAATCACATTGGGGGGGACAAAAAATATACACATAACAAATACACATAACATATACAGATATATACATATACACATAACACATACACATAATACACATAACAAATACACACTAATATACACATTAACATAAATATGCACATTAAAAAAATCACTTACCTTACACTGCCGCTCGATGTTCTGCAGTACGTCCTGGTTGTTCCGCAGCGCGAAGCCCACAGCCAACTCTCTCATTCAATCAAGACGCTGTTCTAAAGCGTTTTGATTGGCTGGAGCGGGATGGCTCAACGCTCCAAAAGGCACTGTAGGCCTGTGCCTGCTCTCCAACCCGGCTGTCCTAGACAGGGTTGGAGAGGTTTGAATTGCGTATGTCGGTTTGGCTGTTGCAAGGTAGCCGGCCAAACCAACATGCGCAATGCAAACTTAAGTGGCCACTCCTCACTGCTGCCAATCATTGGCAGCAGTGACGCACTGGCCCCGCCCTCACACTCTGTTTGCTGGCAGGAAGTGTCAAAAATAAAATCATTTTATTACCATTTCATTTTTGACGCTTTCTGTCCAGCAGTGTGTGTGTGTATGGGGGCGACGCTTCTCCACTCCCACGGAGGAACCGCCGCTGAGCTAGGCCTCTTTTAATATTGTCTTGAACATCTCTGTTGTGCTGTGCTTTGCCTGACTGATTACCTTGCAACAGTGTTGTGTTTAGGATTTCCTTCTATCTGTCCTATGCTTATATTTTTCCCTTCTACAATAAAGATAGCCAAGTTCAGAGTTTACTGCTGCCATCTATGTGACTTCTCCAGGTTAAGAGGTTGAATCCTGGCGAATTCAACCTGGTGTGCCCAGGTTAAAGCTAGGGCTGATAAACAAAGAAGGTTTCAATTAGGTTGCAGCAACACCTGTTGTTTATACCCCTTTGAAAGAACTGCAATGTGAAGTCATAGTCCAAAGAAAGTTAGTGTTATTAATTTCTAACTCATGCTACATGTGGGTGGGACTGGCTCAACTCTTTCTAGCATTTAAAGCGCCTAAATCATTGCTATAACGATAATGTGTATGTAAAACACACAGGACTTTAATTCCCCGCACAAAAAATGCAATATGTGTATGCAGCATTCCTTCTGGGTATCTGTCAGCAGGTTTTTAACTAGGCCTCATGATCAGGAACCTCAGATCACACAGCTTGCGTTGTGGATGTCGTTTTATTGCAGCTGGGATGCAGCAAAGATTGAATGGCATCAGTGGGTGCTTGCAGGCTTGATGCCGCTGGTGTCTTCTATATCATACAACATTTTCCTGATTATGAAAAGGCAGCAAGTTAATTTACACAATCGCAAAAACAGAAATGAGCATTAACAAACAAGTGTAGCGCATGAGGGTTCCATGCACTTAAAACTCTTTAATTTGGGCGGTCATTTCTGTCTGGTACATTTTTGTTGAGTTGAGACTGACCGTCTTCGAATGGTGAGGTTACCACCCCTCTCCGTGTCGCCAGGATCCACTCTTTTCCATTCCTGGCCTTTGACAGTCTTCCTTTTGGGCATTTTCATTGATTGCTTCATTCCTCCAACTGAACCAATATCTCTGAAGAAAATCCCCAGGCCTCGAAAAGTGGTCTCCTAATTACCTGAAATGAGGGGTCAAGTGTACAGAATCTTCTTCAACATTCAGAACAATTAAGATATTTGCAACACTTTAGCAGTATCTCTATAATTAAGATGAACAATAACATTATCCTTTGTGTGAATAAAGATTTTAATTAAAAATAAAATGTCAGTTGCTGTATCTGGGAAAAGGTACACTGCCCTTATAAGGCTGCCAGCCAGAATATACCCACAATGCTCTGCGCCAATCCTGCTATCTCCAGACTCCACCAGCCCAGCTCTGTCAGCTGTATTTGTCAAGCGGGATCCCTGAAAACCGGAGGCTTAGATCAAAGCAGTTGTTTACACAGAAGCTGAACAAAACATTATTTTTAGGTCTGGTTTTAGTTTTTTCCTCTTGTAGAGCATGAACGTCAGCTAAGGGTAGCTAGTACCCAGTTCCTTCTGCTGGCATGCCCTTTGGTACCTCTGATACTGCCCTTGTCCACTCTTTGTCTCAGAGGTCATGAATGTAGCATCTGGAACAGCAAGCCCTGTAAAAGCCAATATGCCTGACTTACACTCGAACCCTGACTTAAATATTTATAAAAGCCTGCTACAGTAAAAAAAAAAAAATATCTGTATAAGATGCATTGGTGAGATAAATAATTTCATGTAAAATGATTCAGTGTACTTTTGAGATGTAAAATAGTCCTTCATGCATTGCATTGCAAGCTCTCCATAGGAGGCGGAATGATACGCCAAACAGTCAACGGCATGAGGTGAGAGATAAATACTAATCTGGTTGGAGCCGAAGCCAACTCTATGTATATTTTTAAGGAATCAGGGGGCATATTATCAAGAACGGCGTTAAAATTATCGCCGTTTTAGCGGCAGGAAACTGCCGCTAAAACGGCGATAATGGGCTTGCTAATATGCGTTATAGAATTCCAATAGAAGCCCAGGTTAGATGTGCAGGACATCTAACCTGGGCTTCTATTGGAATTCCATAACGCATATTAGCAAGCCCATTATCGCCGTTTTAGCGGCAGTTTCCTGCCGCTAAAACGGCGATAATTTTATCGCCGGTCTTGCTAATATGCCCCCAGGTCTTCAAACTGCGGACCTGTTAACAGAGACCTTAAAAGTGAAGAGAGCTCTAAGAACCCTGTTTATTTTCCGAAGCGGCCATTCTTGTAGCTCCTCAGCGGCAATCAGAAGGCTGTTGTAATAGGTGGTCAAATGGTGGACTATATCACTATTACAACCCCAGGAATTTTAGCAAATTGGTGTCTTTTGATGACTCGTTTTGCATTGCATTATGATTCAAATGTATCGTTGCAACTAGCTTTGTGACTGCCTCTGGTTGAAAAGCTGTCTGGATTCTAGAAGGCCCTTTTCACCCTCTCCTCTGGTCTCCTTTGGGCACCTATGTTTAGGCCAAGCTCAAGATAAGGTGAGGAGATGGGAAAAGCAGCTGGGCTTTCTGAATGTGGAGAAGTGTGGCTCAATGGTTAGAGCGGCAGACCCTGATGCAGAGATCTGGCCCGGGACCAGGGTTCAATTCCTGCCTCGGCAGGTCTTGGGCTCAATTTCCTCGGACCTGATAATTCTCGCCTCGGTGCCTATTCTAATCATGGGTGCAACTCTGGGCAATAGCTTGCTTAATCTCCACAACGGCCCCAACAGTGCTGGGATGCCTGGCTTCACCCTGGGGGTGCCCAGGAGTGGACATTTCACAGGGAAAAGCCAGGAAGGGTTCCACAGCGGTATGCGTACAGCGCCTGGACACCCCTTTGGGGGTATGGGTGCGCTTTACAAGTACAAATTTCATTTCAATGTCTTTTCTGCCTTTCCAGTCAACATCAGGGAGTGTAGGCATTGCAGAGCTCTGCCATACAGAAACCTTCAATAGAAAGTCAATTGAATGAAAACTGGCCTGCTAAACATTAGATATAGACATGGCATCTCCACCGACTGTTGGAGAAAGTTGACAAGTATAATGGCTTCTTCAGCAATAATGAAAGGATACCCAGTGGGAGCCGATAAAGGCAGAACAGACATTTTTGTGCATTACTTGCCAGAAATCTTTCCTTCAGGTTCTAAAGTTCAAGTACATGTAGAAAATAGTAAATCCTGCTGTACACTTTTACCAGGGACATTGGAATTATGCGGCAGGAGAGGGCCACATTATGCGGCAGGGTTGAGTAAATTATGGGACAAGAAAAGGCAAATTATGCTGCATAATGCAGCACATTTTGTAAACGTATTAATTATTTCGTCGTTTTCGAACTCGATAACCCTGGGCATAGGTTGCACCCCAGTAGAACCAGTTTAACACCCAAATATAGCAATAAGCAACAGAAAGGGGACCAGTCCAGCTTTGCAAAGGAGCTTCCACTGCGCGACAACACGCATTGTTGCATTTTTAGTAACCTTTGAACTGTTTGAGCTAGAAACAAACATTTTTGGGGGGTTAAAATATGCAGATTATACGGCAGTTGATGGATATTGTGGCAAATCTATCATTATGTGAAAATTGCCGTGGCTGCACAATCGCATAATTCCAGTGGCCCTGACTATTACTCTGCGGGACATTAATAACGATACATTGCAAGAACAGCCCCCACTTGTGGCACAGACCCTTTAGTTTTAAAGGGCCCTCCAGCTAGTGATGTCGCAATAGATCTCAGAACAAAATAAAATCAGATGTTTTCAAACAAAAGGACGTTCTGAAATCATCATCGTTGATGTTTTGGGGGGCTACAGGATTGCAGAAAGAGAACTAGATTGTTCTCTTTTCCCTGGATGGCCCCTTTAAATCATTACCAGTTTTGACGTCATGGCCATTATTCAATGCAGGGATAGTTGACTCTGGAGGTTCTGAAAAGCTTCTGTAACAATTCCTCTAATTTTCCTGTCCTGGAAATCAAGTGGTTACTCCATTTCTAAAAGAACTATGTTTCCTGTTCAAGAAATTTTGGAAGCTTGCGAAGATGTCAAGATTTGAGTTCTCCCTTTTGCAATGGACTTTCATTTCAGTCTGATTTAGTAAAAGCAGCTATTGCTTGGATTGCACTCCCATCCAGCTGTGGAAAGTTCTATTTATGCCTTTGAAAATAATGAATATTAATTCTATTAACATCCAAGAAAAAACTCTATTAGAAAGTTTGAGATTTTGACAACCTTAAAACATTAAGCATACAGCAACAGACCTTTGAGTTAATATAAAATATTGAGCGTTAGCTTATATTGTTTATATTGTTTCTAGAAATTCCCATTACAATATGGTAGATCGTCTTAGTTCATGGGTCCATTTGGCGCCCAAAGATGCGTGATGATTGGCAGCTCACTTTTGTATCTCACAAATGGCACGGTCAAAATAAAAAAGTTGTTTTGTTTGTGCCATTGGTCGGATTAAACAGATTTTGCATGTCCCACGTTTTCTCATTTTCATACATCACATGCTGCCTCTGCAGTTTGAACATTCAGACCATATTTTTCTCCACTGCAACTTAGATCTTGTACTTTCAGTGATGCAGACAATCTTATTTTATACTTGTGGAGGTATGTGGGAGATTGTTACGGGAGGGAAGCCTATGGTCCATGTCTAGGCATCAGAGCAAGAGCATCTCATTGTTCATAGTTAAATGTGCATTAACCGATCCATAAAAGAATGATGACAATATTGATGTTGGGTCTGGTCTAACCCTTGGATCAGCTCAAGGTTTTATGAAGCATGATTCTCTGAGTCCTCAGTTCAAGATGATATCTGGATTTAAAGATGTTTTGGTTCTCACGTCCATTGATAATATCTTCCATCCTGGTCTTCCATGGTCATATAGTCCATGGTCATTAACTGACAATCCTTTTTCCACAGAATGTTGTGCATTCATTCACCACATGTTATCATATACATCAGCAGTTCAATAGAATATCCAGGAGATCAACTTGAGGTATTTGAGAATTTTTCTTCTCCTGGGGTCAGGTTACTGGTCCACTGAAAAACACCTGTCTGAGATCTTTTTCACCAACGTAATCAAAAGAGACTCTTTCTTTCAATATCTGTGGTGGCCATATTTGAAGAGAGTAACACTGTGGGATCTTCACAAGCAAATAAGGAGGGCTAGCTTGTGCAGAATCATGTTAACAAGTTTCTAAAGCATCCAGAATTTCTAGATAAGTATAGCTGTTTTTACTTCTCTTAGGGGGAAAAGGTGGTTGTTGTCTCTGTCTCCATCACAACAGAGATTCTTCTGGGCTGCCTGCAGGTAGACCATTGGAGCAGCTGGTCTTGGCTCAGGCATCCAAGCTCCTTCAGGAGCTTGAATAGGTCATTGCGGAACTTCACGCCAATGAAGGCGTAGAGGAAGGGGTTGAGGCAGCATCGGAAGCAGGCCAAGCTATAGGTCACATCGTCTGCAATATCCATCTGCTTGCTCCTCTCACAGTCCAAAGTTGAGTTGAATGTCGAGATAGTCTTGGCCAAAAGGACACTGTTGTGGGGAAGCTGAAAGAGAATGAAAACAATGACCACAGCAATGATCACCTTGATGGCCTTGTACTTCTCAAAGTTCCGTGCCTGCAGTAGAGTCTTGACGATCATTAAGTAACAAAAGGACATCACCAGCAAAGGAACAAGGAAGCCAAGGATGATCTGAGATACTTTTAGGCCTGTTGTCAAGTTCACAGTTTTGATGGACGTGATGGTGCAGTGCTCCAGATTGTTGTTTTTTTTCACTCCACTATGGACCATCTCTGGGATGGAGAGAATCAAGGCTACAATCCATATGAGGATGCAGGAGAGCTTTCCAATGAATGCTGTCCGGGGGCGGTGGCGATGTGCTGAAGCCGCCTGGACAATGCAGAAGTAGCGGTCAATGCTGATGCCCATGAGGAGAAGCATGCCGCTGAAGAAGCTCATTTTGAAGACACAGTAGATCATCTTGCAGAAGAAGTTACCAAACCACCAGTATTGTGCAATACTGACAGCCCAGAAAGGGAGAGTGAGGAGGAAGAGGATATCTGCCAGGGCCAGGTTCAGCAAGTATAGGTCAGTCATAGTCTTCAGTCTCTTGAAGTAGATGTTGGTGAGCATCACCAAGCCATTCCCAGCAAGGCCCACGAAGCAGATGACAGCATACATTGTCGGCAAGAACACCGCCCTGAAGTGGCGCACATCCCCCTTCTGGCATGGAGACTCAAATTTATTATAATCTAAGGTGGAGTTGGGATCATAATCATAGTCGTCAAATAAATCAGTAGTATTTTGGACACCAGCACAAAGCTGCAAGGAGAAAAGAAGAACATGTTCAGACAGACATTAATGGTATTATATTTTATTTCATCCTGAAGCGCACGGTTATTCAACTGCTAAGAGAGGAGACAAAAGCAGGGAGAGGCGAGTTCAAGACACATGCAGAGCAGTGAAGGGAATACAGTATAGGTCACAGGTACGCATATTGCATGCTCCACATGTTCCTTACTCAATCATTGTGAGCAGGGATCCACAAAATGGAAGTCCCCATAACCTATGTGAGAGAGCCTGAGCCAGCCCCTTGACCCCCAGATAAGGTGCCTACACCTGAGCCGTGGCTATTTGGCGATGATGGTGGGCAGCAGATTGGCTGAGTACTACACCTCCCACTATTATGTTATGCAAAAGTCCTATTTAGGGCTTGCTCGCACACCAATTACAACTACAGTTGTAATTGTAAGGAACAAAGGGCCATATTTATGAGAAGTGTTGCATCCCTGCGACACTTCTCAGTGTGCCCTCCTTGCGACACCATGGATGCGCTGTATTTAAAGTACGGCGCATCATGTCGCAAGGAGTTACAGGTACCCCAGTATTACTGACATATCTGTAGGTGCAAAAGTGGCGCATTGCTGGGGTGTGTCTGAAAACAGACGCAACTCCGGCAATGTGTCCTTTCACATGGGGCAAGCCCCATGTGAAAGGGCCTGCGTCAGTCTTACGCCTGCCATGAGGCAGGCGTAAGGTTTTCATGCAATGGAGTCCTAGAAGTGGCGCACTGAAATCTTATAGATTTCAATATGCCACTTCTACGAGGCTTTGATGCGGGGGAATGCCCACCCTGCATACATTATACCTGACGCAGGTATAATGTAGCGCAGTGGTTTACAAAGTGACGCTTCTGCCCAGATGCATCACTTTGTAAATAGGATGCAACATGGTGCATTTTTTACGCCACCGGTGCGTCACAAAAAGTGACGCACCGGCGGCGCAAAAGTGTCACAAGGGCTCATAAATAAGCCCCTAAGTTTCTGATGTACTTTCCCTGTTCATAACCCGGGGATGGGCAAAGTAGACAACAACTAATTTGAGGATGTGGTGCAGAAAGGCCGAAACGCAAATTACCCATTTGCAGCATTTAGAGGGGGTGGCAAAACATGCAGCCTAATGAATATTTATTATGTAGGCTGCATTTTTCGACCCACTGTGAAAGGTTGTAAATGCAGAGATGGTAGTCTGCCAGGACCATGGTCCTTTCATTTGCAGAAAACGTTTTTTTAAAGCAGCCCATATCCATTAAACAGACAGGTGCTACTATGGAAAAAGTGTTTCCAATTTTGGAAGACAGTGGGTGGAGCATTCAAATCGATTTCCAATGGAGAAGCTGTCCTACAGGGATGACTACATTTTTGCACATTAGTTCTCAACCCGGCTTAAGACGTCTTAACCTTTTACTGCTTTGCGACCACAATTGAGGTGACAAAGTATTGCTACATTCCTTTGTGACTTGCAAAGAGGAGGAGAATGGTTGTATGATGATACAACGAATGCCTTTACCACTAATGCCTTTTCCATGCAGCCTTTACAACGCATGACTTTACCACGCAGCTGCTGTTACAATGCATTGTAAGTGTAATAAGGTAAGTAAAACCCAAACATATATATACATTCAATGAAAAAAACAAAGGTTAAAGATTATAGTTTGGGACATTTTATTTATTCTTTCTATACAAACCAAACTTAAACTACACAAACATTAGAAATTCTAAAGTTATAGTTACACCTAACATTTATAATTTACACACCACCTTCAAATTACTATAACTTGTGCACCACCGTATACACGGTTGTCAACTCACTAGCTTTTATGTTTGTATTTTTGTTTTAACAGATGTATGTTTATTTCTATTTAAAAAAGAATGGAAGGGAATCTCGTCTAGCTGTGGTGTTGCCTCCTGGCGGGATCCCCCTACCCTTATCTTCTGAACTGCACCTGGGTGTTTGGGTCCGGCACAGATAAGATTCTTTATTCTAATATTGTCCAAGCGGAATATTATGTAGACCACATGTATTTTATTTTGCTTTTATTATGTTACTTTAAATACTTCTGTATGTTTGGAAGACAGTTCCAAGATGACACCCGTTTTCACATTTACCCAGTCTGCTTTATATGTCCTGTATCTTTCGCATTCTATTTATGGTAACACTGAACTCTGTTGATCATGTGTTCAAGGCGCTTGGTGGCCGAAACGTATCATCAGTTGCTGTAATAAATCACCCACACACTGCTACACCCATTCCTGAGAGAGCATATTATTTGATTTTCTTTATATTTATTTTGTCTAACCAGTCCGCTCCTACTGGTCTTATGCTCCACCCCCACCAGACAAAGGGTATATATACATATATATATCTTCATTCATTATTACATAAAAAAAATTATTTTTGGGGGAACCCCCAAATACCCCCTTTTTTAATTTATTCCTAACCTGCCTGCCCCCCTTAATCCCTAAAATTGCCCATAACTCCCTTTGCCACTACCCACCCCTAAACTCTAAACCAAATATTTAATTTAATTGTTTTCTTTTTTAGGGGAGAACCTCTCAAACCCTTTTTTTAATGACCTCCTAACCCGAATTTAGAACTGCCCACCACAATCTTTTAAATTACCCTTACCACCCTTTACCACTACCCACCCCTAAACCCTAAAATTAATCTTACGGCCCTGTTCCACTACCCACCCCTAGACCCTAAATGTAGCCTTATAGTGTATACCTGTGTGGTAAAGGCATGTGTGGTATAGGCTGCCTGGTAAAGAGATTGCGTGGTAGAGGCTGTTTCCGAAAAGAATACCTTTTTCATGACCTCTACTGATTGTTATTCGGAAAGGATTGCAAAACCTCTTTAATGAGCCTGAACGATTTGTTCAGCCAGTAGAAGGGTTTTGTACATTGTGAAAAGGTGTTTTGCGGCCGCAAAGGCTGGTTCTCAGGCTGTGATTCCTGTTTTCTTTCGACAAGTGATCTCACCAAACTCTTCTGTGCAGGCTTTCTAGTTGCTGGCTGTCTAAATACTTTTGGGGGGGTCATTTGAGATGTCATGAGTGATGTCACTGACCATGTCAGGAGTGATGTAATATGTGAGGTCATAAGCAGTGCATTGCGGGGGCGCGAGTTATAGTTGACTCAGGTAACTATAACGGCTGAATTTCTCTGGTTTTGTATAGGCAAAATCTGACCCTAACTATGATGTCTCTGTAACCTTTGTTTTTTTTAGTGATCCCGGGGCAAGGCCTTTTCCTTTTTAAAAATTTTTTTTTTAATAAAGGAAGGGGTGCTGCGTGGTCCCCCTTCCCAGGCCAATTTTGGCCCCAGGGACCCCATCCTCCGGGGTCTGCCCTGTATTCAAATTATATTTTTAGGTCTCGCCTAGCGAAGCAGCGCGAAAGCGCTGTCGCTAGCGAGATCTATTGTTACCGACTTGCTTCGGAAGGGAGACAGGAGATGTGCACGCGCAGGACGGACTGCAATTATGAACGCGTCCGTGAACACGCACGTACAGACACGCGATGTGCACATCTCCTGTCCCCCTTCCGTCCTCGCCAGCCGCAAAACATGAGCTGTGCACGCATAATTAAATCTACAATCCCCAGCTGTCCTTGCACCCCCTCCAGTGTCAGCCAGCCATGCGCCATTTGCCAACCCCCACCATATTCCTCCACGACTACACACTGACGCCCTCTCCATACAGCTACTCTCTCCCCGCATTCCTTACCTTCGTTCCGCCATGCTTCAGCGCGATGCCCTGCAGCGTGTCCCCAGAGCTCACAGGGTGCTCAGTGTACCTCGCAGCCCATGCGGCCGCCGTCACGCTGGCCGTGCTGCGAGCGTGCCAGGCTCAAGGACAGTTCAGCCTCCGATTCAGACTCGGAGCCTCAGCGCAGATAAACAGCGTGTCTTCTCCGGCGATCCTCAGCTTTCGCCGGGACAGCCGATGTGCACGCTCACGGCGTCTTGTGCGCTCCCACCGCGCTTTCAGTTTCGTGCGCTGAGACAGTGCCCCCGCTGCACTCCTGACGGCTCCGTGGGCAATGCAATAAGTCTCGCATTTACGCAAGTTTAAGCTATTGGCATTTTAAATGACAATGCGTTTTATTTATGTTTCACACACCAAAACATAAAGAAAAAGCATTTTCATTGACAATGCCAATAGCTCAAACTCGCGTAAATGCGAGATCTATTGCATTGCAAATGCTTGTTTATATTGTAGGGGGTCGCACGGCCCCCCTCCTGAGGCCAATTTCGGCCCTGTGGACCCCATCCCCCGGGGCCAGGCCATATCCTTTTTTTTTTAAATGGGTAGGGGGGCCTGCGCGGCCCCCCTACCCGGGCCGATGTTACCCCGGGGACCCCATCCCCCGGGGCATGGCCTCTTGTTGGGAACTGCGGGGGGAGCCTCAAGGCCCCCCCCTTCCCAGGCCAATTTTGGCCCCAGGGACCCCACCCCCAGGGTCTGCCCTGTATTTAAATTATATTTTTTATATTGGAGGGGGGCCATGTGCCCTCCCCCCCTCCTGAGGCCAATTTTGGCCCGGGGACCCCATCCCCCGTGGCCAGGCCTTAACCTTTATTTATTTTTTAAATGGGTAGGTATTGCCCAGGGACTCCATCCCCCGGGGCATGGCCTCTTGTTCGGGACTGCGGGGGAGCCTCAAGGCCCCCGTGGTCCCTGCCGGCCCCCGCCTCCTGCAGGAGCCAGCACTGCTTTTGGGCAGAGGGAGCTGCTAACATGCAGCTCCCTCTGCCCAAAAGCAATTCTTCTCCACTTCAATGGAAGCGAGAGCATTTTTCCTGCTCTCGCTTCCATGAACCGGAGCAGAGTTTGCTATGGCTTGGCGGGAGCAGTGCTCCTGCCAAGCCATAGCAAACTGTAATGTCCTGGGGGTGGGCACCTCGGGACATTGCTGGAGCCGGGGGTGGCAGTCCCCAGGGCCATGGAGGGCTCCTGGAGGGGGCTGCGCCCTCTCCCGTCTTCTGTATAGTCCCGGGGAGGTTGTGGTCCACGGGGGTCCGCAACCGACCCCCGTTTGAACTTCATTTGTGCCCCGGGGTGGTGTGGTCTCTGGGGCTGCGTGGGGGGCCCGCGCAGGGGCCCCCCATCATTATTATTTATTCCCCCCGGACCTGGCCCACCCGGGGGCTTAATTAAAAGAAGCGTGGCAACCTGTGCTTCTTTTTTTTTTATTCTCTGCGGGATTTGCGGATCCACCGCGACTCCAGCTTTTTTCGGTCCTGGGGTTTCCTCTGGGACCCCCTTGAACAAGCCTAGGGGGTCAGGGTATTTCACCCTGCCTCCTTTTCTTTTTTTTAAAAAAGTTTTTTCTTGTGACTCAGTTGAACTGAGTCACAAGATGGCTGCCAACACTTCCTGGTTTGAAGTGTTGGCAACCAATCAGATCTCAGGCATGAGATCAGGAGGGTTCAGGATCCACCGCGGCCACAGTTGTATATCTGAGAAATCTTTAGATTTCTCAGGAACTACTGAATGGATTTACACCATTTAACAAAAAGAGTGCTTTCTGGACGAAGAGCTACCTTTTTGCCAAATTTGGTGTAATTCCGTTAAGCAGTTCAGGCTGTAGCTGTGTCTAAAGTTTCCTATTGAAATTAACATGGAGAAAAAGCGTTTTAGGACTCCCCCTTTTTCTCGGCCCCAGCTTGACTGATCACCCCGAAACTTTAAACACAGCAGCTGAAGTGAGTGGCTTATTAGTTTTGAAAATTTTGCGAAGATTCGTCAAACACCAAAGAAATTGGCAAATGAAAAAACGCTCTTCCTACGGAAACTAGGTCCTAACTATAACTACCTACTGGCGACTGCTGGTAGGTAATATATATATATATATATATATACATACACAATTATTGACGTTATAGTTAGGTGAAAATGTCACTTACAACATCACATTTTAAACTATGAGTAACTAGCTAGCGCCACCGCCATGCAAAGTGTTGTCATAAATGATGTCATATCAGATGTCTTCAGTGATGTTATCAATGCTGTCATCGAACGTGTCATGAGTGATGTAATATGTGAGGATATAAGCAGTGCATGGCAAGGTCGCAAGTTATAGTTACTTCATGGGACAAGTTATAGTTACTTCAGTTAAAAATGACCTAGTGAATGTCAGTGTTTTTTAGTTTAAAATTTGTGTTGTACGTGACATTTTCACCTCAACTATAACGTTCCTTTAACATTTTTTCTTTTCGGTGAATATTTAAGGTTTTATTTACTATATGTAACTATGACTGTCACTTTAACCTTTGTTTTTTCAGTGAATTTCTAGGTTTTTGTTAATATAAAGTCACCACAAAATATAAAAGGCAGGCCTATTGGCTTTGTCAAACAGTGCCTACAACAACATAGAAGACAAGCATATTTGCTTTATCAAGGAGTCAGGACATTATTGCAATGTCTGTCAATACACATTTAATAGAGAAAAACAACAATAAACATGTGATGGAGTCTTTCTTTTACACTCATCAAGCCACATAATGCAGCTGTATGACCAACCACAAGCGGTTCTTGCATTCCCAAGCTGAAGTGCAACAGCTCGAGCTCTGGTAATGCTTAAAAATCTTAGCAACCTTTCCTGAGGTCATGCTATATAGACCTCAGAAAACAGGGTTATTCTTAAAAAAATTAATTCTAAGGGGCTGCTGCATTCCCTGCAGCCCCGCCCCACCCAAAAACACTTGAAAAACATGCCGACAAAGCCCCTGCCCAGACTGGGGCACCACCATGAACCTATATATATATATTTGTATTGTAAATATGTGTATATTTTTATTGTGGGTGTCCCGGCCCCACAGGCTCCCTGCACACAGAGCATATGGTATGGGGGCATGCAGGAGCCCGACACACTTTTTTTTTGTGAGTGAATGCCTCATCCCACCCAGGTGGGAGGAGCCCGGTGGGAGCAGATTTTGTTTCTGGCCCTACTGGGAAGGAGCAACAATGTTCCCTGCCCAGGAGAGCACAGGCAGAGACTTACACTTCTGTTCCCTGACCGTGCTCTCCCAGGTAAGAAACAATACAGTGTCCCGGGAATGGTGTCCCCAGGACATTGGCAGGATTGTGGCTCCAGGGTATGGGGTCCCCAGTGCAATATTATAGCTTGGGGAGGGGGGCCCTATGTTCCCTCACCAACTTATTTTTTTTACGAGCCCTGGGAGATGGGGGTCCCAGGAGCCTATTTAATGACTCATGGAGGGGACCGCATGCCTCTGGGAACCACTGCCAAGCCTTGAGAGTCTAGGTATCCCTACCCTGCTCCCCTATATGCCTTTTTTTCAAAACATGGGGACTGAGTCCCCAAGCACTAAAATGACTGCTGCAACATCTTTGTTGATGTTGTGCCAGCCAATCCGATCACTATCTTTTGATCTGTTGCATCCGCAGATTTTTTGATTTGCTAATAACTTTAATGCCATTTGAGTAAATTTCACAAAAAATTCCCCCAAAAAGTCTTATCCATGTCAGCTCATTCCTGGAAATTTTTGGGGTGAACCATCAAGTAGGCACTGAGAAAAAGGGGGGCGCCCAAAACCATTACCCCCATGCAATTTACCATAGGAAAATTGAACAAAAAAAGGCTAAACGGAATTACACCAAATTTCGTAGAAAGCCAGATCTTGAGCCAGAATGCGGACTTTGTGGTGATTTGTTGTAAATCCATTCACTAGTTTTGGAGAAATTCAGGCTCAAAATTTAAGTAGATTTCACGCCACGGTTCAACCGTAGATACACCATGGTGGCTCGCGAGCTTAAGCATGCATTAAGGTTGGCTGGCTTCACCCTGAAGGAAAAGTTGCACCCTCCATCCTAGGACTTGGGGACTTGGTCTACATGTTTTGCAAAATAAAATACAATATGATATAAGGAGGAAGGATAGGGGTACCCTGACCGCCTGGGCCTTGTGGGGAGGGGGCAAAATAAAAAATATGTGAATCCATCGCAAGGCCTATTGCGGCCCCTGGAGAATCAAGGCAGATCCACAGTGCTACATAATTTTTAAAAAGGGGAGATGGGGGCATGGGGGGTTTGCCAAAGGCTGTGTGCATCGGGGGGTTGCCCATTCGCAGGGGTTGGGCACAGGGTCTGGGCCACAGACAAGGACCTGCTACCAAGACCATGTTTCACACCGTGGACATCTCATTTTATTGCTTTGATATATCTATATCTATATATCGATCTTTCTCTCTATATATATGTATACATGTGTGTGTGTATATGTATATATATATATATATACGCCTGTGTGAATATATCTGTTTTAAATCATGTTTATATGCATATATATTGTAGACTGCAAAGATGTTCCTCTAATTGATTGCAACCACGACAGGCAGACATGAGCACGCAACAGCCCTTCCAGTCGGATCTCAAGCCAACCCACCCCCTGACCTCTGAAGCAGGAGTCCTCAGGTCCAAACGAGTCCCGCCACATTTCGTTCTCAAAAACTAATCGATTGCACAGTAAGGGCCATATTATCAAGAACGGCGCAAACATTATTGCCGCTTTAGCGGCAGGAAACTGCCGCTAAAGCGGCGATAAGGGGCTTGATAATATGCCCTAGAGAATTCCAATAGAAGCCCAGGTTTGATGTCCTTCACACCAGAACCTGGGCTTCTATTGGAATTCTCTAGGGCATATTATCAAGCCTCTTATCGCCGCTTTAGCGGCAGTTTCCTGCCGCTAAAGCGGCGATAATGTTTGCGCCGTTCTTGATAATATGGCCCTAAGGGGCATATTAGCAAGACCGGCGATAAAATTATCGCCGTTTTAGCGGCAGGAAACTGCCGCTAAAGCGGCGATAATGGGCTTGCTAATATGCGTTATAGAATTCCAATAGAAGCCCAGGTTAGATTAACGGCGATAATTTTATCGCCGGTCTTGCTAATATGCCCCTAAGTTTCTTGTTTCTGAAAATGGCAAGACTTGTGTAATCTCGAATAAAGGGTCTTTCCCACGTCGTAGGTGTGCAAGTGAGAGATAGTGAGAGTTCTCGGCGGAAGGAAGCCTGGCCCAGCATCTTCAGAAAGCATCTCTCTGTCTAACCACTTCCTTCCAACCTTCTGTCTACAGTGAGGAAAGTTAAAACCGAACACAAACACTTGCACAATTGTTTCGCTGTAAAGGAAAAGAGAAAACCTTTTATTGCTCAGGGTTTGCTGGTTGAGGTCTGATTGCAGTAGTGTGATAGCAGGATTAAACGTGTATATTACATAAATACAGGAAATGAAGTCTAGGTGGGAAGTGAAGCCTAAAGTTGAAAATTAAATGGCTGATTACAATTTTTTTTAAATCTACCAGACCCATAAGAAATGCGCAATTCAAAAAGGCCCTTAGTTCTAACGTTTATGAAGTTACTCAAATGTTGTATGTTTCCATCTCCCATTAACCCTTTCGCTGCAGACACATCGCAGAGCATTGGCAGTGGTGGGGTTTGAAAATGATGCTAATAAAGGCGTTTATGAAGTGCTCTATATGCGAGCGAATCTTGGCGCTGTGCAATCTGTTGCTTCCAAAACACTGCAAATTGTAAGAATTTAGATGAAGAGATGTTACTTTTAGAAAAGGTGTAAACCTGGGTGTGGGGGGGGGGGGGGTTCAGCCTCAGCTCTGCTGCGTAGAAATTGCTAAGTCCCGTTTATCAACAGGCCGTGTGCTCCCATGGTCGCGAATCGATTCGGGAGTCTGTGAGAACCCATGCTCCATAAGATCCTATTACAAATCACTGAGTGCCAGTGGAGTTCCCAGATCCTGGGTCTTGATATGCCTAGACTATTGCAACACAATCTACACTGGCAGTGCTTAATTTGTAAAATAACAAGTGTTAGGGATGTGACCAGGAGGCCACTGCAGCTTGCACCACCCATTGCCCCTGACATTGCTTCCGATGACGGTACCAAAACATCTACTAACCATCTCTCTCGCCTGCAAGTGCGACAGTTCAGATTATTCCAGGTCCCCAAAGCTAAAGGAATGGCTGGGGAGGCAGGTATTATTTATGTTTAATGTACATTGTATTCATAAACAACCTTTGATCTGCTCATCTCTAATGGATGAACAGCGCCACCATGTGGCAGACTGTCATAACTGCAGTGTTGACAATTAAGTGCTGGCGCCCAGCACCGGAAACCAATTAGATGCCGGTGCCAAGCACCGGAAACCACCGGCTCAAATTAAGCACTACACTGGGTTCCCAGAAAAACTTCATGGGGTATAATGGTTATATAGAAAGACTGCAGGACGATCTCTGAACGAGAGTGCTTGCAATGTGACTTAAAATCGCTACAGAGTTTAATGCGAAATGCAAAATCCTCTTCGCTGTGCATGACGACCAAGATCACAGGTTAGCTGCAGCAGTGGAACCAGACACCTCACATGAAGCAACGTTCAGGCATTGCAGCAAGAACAGCCCAGGCATGGGCGATGGTCCTTAAAACACCAGGGTCCAGTTCCATCTCTTCATTCGTGTAGACACTGCCAAACTAGCAGCCGTTCAGATCGGAAAACTTCGTAAACTGGTCTATGGAAACATCCCAAGCATCCCACATGCAAGTCTCAACCCACTAGCTTCTGTTTAATGTGCATAAAGTCAGTATCTCCTGCCTCGCTAACTGTACACACACAATCACATCCCTAGACAACACCCAAAGGACATTAGCCCTGTAGCCACAGACAGTTATTATGTTTCTATCTGTTGGGAACTACGAGTCACATGTGTAGTGAAGGGAACGTACATAGAAAAAGACTTGCTTGACGTTATATAACAGAACTGGACCAAATGAAGCAAGCAAGAAGTTTTATGATAGGAAGCCAGTCGGTGTGCCAAACCAAGTGAAAGACAGAGAAATGCTGCATTCTTCACAGAAATCAAATCTCCCACATTCAATATTTTCAGAAAAAAATAGCCTAGTAAAATTCTTGGAAAAGTGAAAGAAAAGTTTAAAAAGTTGGCTTTTTTGAAAAGCATAAAAGCATTTTTTCCCCAAAAATCCAGGGTGGTCGTTGGAGGCTTATCTATTTAGTCAGGGTGTCGTAGTTAAAGGGCAGGGTTTTCACTCAAAATCTGAGCCATCCAAATACAAGGTAAGGAAGGGCCTGATGTACAAATCACTTGTTCACAAAGTATCGGTCGCAATTTGCAACCAGTATTTTGTGAACCGGCCTATCTACTAATAGGTTGGTTTGCAAAATATTGATTCCTCTTAAATTGACCTACTCCGTGAATATTGCGACCCACTAGGAATCGCAGCCATCCCAGGATTTGTGGCCAAAGTGGGGGCTGTCACCTACAGGGGTTGGGGGACCAGTGCGTGCGAGCGCAAATAAAATAAATTAAAAAAATTATTAAACACTTACCTCCACACCGGACCTCTTCTATCTTGAACTGCAACCTGGCCACCAGGAAACTCCCTTGACCAATCCTGGCACTGCTTTCATGCAGCATGAGAGCAGTGCCCTAATTGAGGGAGTGGCCTCACTCGGCACTCCACATCGCTCTGGAGGCCTGCACTTGCTCTAACCCTGCTGCCTTAATACAGCTGGGTTAGAGATGTCTAAAGTGCCCATGGGTGGCTGGCCGTCACAAGACCGCCGGCCAAAAAGACATGCGCACTTTAAACAAGTGCAAAAGGCAGCCCAGCTTCCTCCCTGCTGCTGTCACTCAGCAGGCCCCGCCCTGTCCTGACGCTCTGTTTAGGATAGGGGATGAAAAATAAAATGGTAATGAATTACCATTTATTTTTCATCTTTGGGGCTATGGGAGTAATTTAAGTGGATTGTTGCTTCTCCGCTCCAAAGGAGGAGCCACCCCTGTGTGGCCTGCTGGGGACAGCAGACCACCATGTCTATATGTCTATGATTGTTTTTAAACAAAGCATTTTTTTTTCAAATATAGGCCATTTTCCTCAAAGGAAAACAGGATGAGTTTTTTTTTTTTTAAACAATAAAAATTTAACTAACATTTTTTAAGAGTAAGCAGTGGTCCATTGGATCACTGCCTACACTTAGTAAAATATTTTTTCAACATTTTCAAAGGCGAAGGGGTCCCTTAGAGACCCTTTCCTGTTTGCAAATGGCCTACCGCTATGTGTTACTAGCCGACTAGATTTCATGTGCAAAACATTAATACATACAATTTAGATTCAGTATTTGGAAGGGACATCCTAAACACGCCCCTTCCAAATAAACAATTCCAAAAAAACATTTTACCAAATCACAATGTGTGGTTTGTACGTACGCCATTTTTGTGATCACAAACGGCCTGACTCTGTGAATCGGTCAGTTTGCAACTACAAAAAGCTTTCATGCATCCGGCCGCAATTTCTTTATTTCATGTTAGGTTCTTTTAGTTATAGCCACAGCCTGATATCTCCTGTTAGGGATCCATCCCCCCTCCTACTGCGATTAACTACCAGGATTCACGCACACACCTCTATGTTATGTTAATTTGTTAATTATATTTAATATAGTGAATCAAATACGAAAGTGCACAGGGAGTCTATTCCAATACAAAGGAGCCAGGTAGGAATAGGTTCTCCCACCACATCTAGCCAAGCGGATGCAGGGGGGACACAGCAGGGCTTTGTCCTTGGATCTTAGACTTTTTTGACTCTGGTGGGTACATACGATTTGATTTTAAATTGGAGATAACTGGGGCCTTTGCCCCTTAAGGCCTTATATGTGAGACAGCAGATCTTAAAAATGCTCCTTTTTTCTCTTACTGGCAACAATGATGATTGAGAATAAGCCCAACTGCCGTATTTTGCACTACCAGTAATTTATCCATAAGCGTCTCATTTACTGCAGCCAGTTGGGTGTTCTCGTAGTCTAGTAAGCTCACTACCAGGGCTTGAACTAATGTTCTTCTAGCAGAGATCTGAAGGTAGGGAAATATTCTGCGTAGAAGAAGCTTATTATGGTAGCACAAGCCTGTGGTAACCAAAATCTGATCTTTCATAGAGAGGTCTTGGTCAATTAATATGCCAAGGTTTTTCACAGATTGTTTGGGAGACGGGACTGATCCCAGTTGAGGGGCCCACCACTCATTTGACCACAGAGTGATGGCTTTGCCGAACAGCATGATCTCGGTCTTGTCTATGTTCAATTGTACATAGTTGTCAGTCATCTAACTAGAGATGGTTAACATTCCCTTAGCAAAGCGATCTTTGGTTATAGACAGATCAGAATCGAAAGTGAAGGTCAGCTGAGTATCGTCCGCGTAGGATATTATTCCAAAGCCAAAAGGCTCAATGATCTTGGCAAGGAGTGCTATATAAATGTTGAACAAGGTGGGGCTCAAACATGAGCCCTGTGGTACACCATTATCCAAATGCATCTTGCGGGAGGTATAGGGGCCAAGAGTTAATGCTTGGAATCTGTTGTCCAAAAAATTATGTAACCATTTGAGAGCAGTCCCATGAACGCCTATCTCACACAGCCTCTTCAATAGCCATGTATGAGGCATCATCGCATTCTCACACCATCTACACTCAACAATCTATAGCATGCTAAATTAGCCCATGCATACATAGACACAGCACGTCATGCATCAATCTCGAGCAACCATACATGGAACGTCACTATATCATACTATTTCCGTACATGCAGGACAGATAACAGACATGCACAACAATCATTCAGAAAGAACAAGCCAAACACTCAGCCCATCTTACTATTCCACAAGCAACAAACAAATGCCCATAAGGACAGCATGCTCAGAAACTCTCTAACATTTATAAAAGCCCAGCCCAGCAGTCCACCGGCGGGGAAGAGAGAGTTGCAGGTGGGGGGGGGGGTCGCACGCGGGGGTGGTGGTTGCGCAATATAAAAAAAAAGAAAACTAAACTTATCTTGTCGCCCGATCCCGCGTCTCTGCTCCTGCTCTCCTCGTCGAACTCGAAGGAATAGGAAGCACAGCCAGGCCCCACTGACCATTGGTCTGAGCGTCCTGGTTTGACGCTCAGCCAGGGAATGGGGACCGGGCATGTTCTCCACGCAGGCTGTAATGCAGCCTGCATGGAGAACAGGGAAAGGGCGCAAACCACTCCTCCCCTGCCCTGCTCTGAGAGCAGAGCAGCCCGCCCACCTGCAAAGCAGCACGAAGCATAAAATAATAATAACTCAAAGTTATTATCATTTTATGTTTCCACTTTGCACTGCTTAAAAGCAGTGGGGCGACGCTCCTCCGCCATAGTGGAGGAGCTGCCACTGAGACTGACATGTGCCCTTCACTACTCAAATTAGGTGTTAAACTTTTTTCTGGATGACTAAAAAGTGCTCTAAGAAACCACAAAAAGCACCAGCTGATTTTTCTGATCCTACAGAAAATATTTGTCATTATCATAGCTTGCTCTTGAACTGCATAATATGGAAGAGAGGTTCTTTTCATCATCCAAAGATACAAGACTTGAGAATCCTCAGAGACAAATTCAGATTGGCCTAGCTGGGTTGGAGAAAGTGGCTTGTAAGTCACAATTTGCGGCCCACCTTCTCTTGGCAGCTTGCCACCAAGCACTATGACTTCTTTGAGGTTGAGCGCATTGCACATGGCATAGCTGGTGAGATGTTGTGCAGTGTTCTCAGGCTCCTCATCCTCTAGCAAGAGACATCTGTAGCCCTACCTTCACAAAAATCACGTGTAATGCTGCATGATGCAGCTATATGCACACACACACACACACACACTTGTGACGGAGCTGTCAAGAAGCGTTGTCTGGACTAAGGCTTTGCAAACACGGGCAACACACTACTAGACAGCGTTCCGACAACAAATTAAGCTTACCAGCAGGCAATAGATTTTCACGTAGTCCACAAATATGGCGGTATACCTTTCCTTGTGGCCCATGGCATCTTTGCTGGGCAATTATATATATATTGTTGCTGCGTCCACATCTGGAATTACCTCTGCTAATGAACAGTTGCTTCTTTGGATTGGATTGAAGGACATTGAGACTACAGAGAGTAGCTCTGGAAGTTGTGTAGTTAATGGAGACGAACTTTGAAATACCTAAACATTTTTATGAACTCTTATGAGACTGAGGTGTATATTACCTATGTTTTTTAAGCGCCGTGTTTGAGTCACAACATGATGCAAAACAACCCTAAGTCTATTTTTAATAATTTACTTTCCAGCGCCAAACGTTTTTAGCGCTGGAAATTCACTTGAAAGTAGCACAAACCAGCGCATAGCACTGCTTTGCATTACTTAGCACCAACGGGGCATACCATGGGTGGTGTATGGCCGTTCCCATGCAACCACCCAAGGTTTCTGCCGCTAAGCCTTATTTACTTAAAAAAGTAGACAAGGTTTAGCGTCACAAAATAAGGCCCATTTCAGATAGGCGCAATCACGGAGAAATGTTTTTATTTCTCCTTTCTTTTCCCGACTTTGCATGCGTGCTGCACTGTGCAGCACATATACAAAGTGGGAAAAGGTTTAAAGTTAGTCTAAGCATACTATTATGTACTGGAAGGTATACTTTCAGTACAAAACCTATGCTAGACTCATAGAGACACCCTCGCACTATGGTGCAGAAGAATGTCCGTGGCACGCAGCCGCACATTTCTGCATCTGGGTTAGGGAGAAGGGAGGAGAATGCCATATTTCTGCAAATATGGCGCTCTCCTTCTCACGCAGCGCAGCATTTGCGGCTGCTGCATTGCGCTGCGTGACAAATTAGTAAATCTGGCCCCCAGTTTGTTGTATTTGACTTGAAGCTTTCCTTTGATGGAATAGGAAGGACTATTAAGTCAGGATCATGTATTAATGTTATGAATAAGTCTCAAAGCATAAGGTATTAGAGTTCTAGTATGTTTTGTAAGAATTGTTAGTGAAGGAATAAAATATTTCAATTTTGTTAATTATGTTGCTTTGCAACACGAGTCAAGTAGAAACCAAGGGGCACATGCATCAAGATAAGGAATTGCGATTCCTTAATAGCGATTTTTAAGGAATCTCTATTTAGGAGTCACAATTCCTTATGCATGTAGGAATCGCAAAGTAAATAGCGATTCCTACACATTCCCTAATATCGATTCGCAAATTGCGATTCGCTATTAGGGAATGCATTCCCATTCATTCCTATGAATGAATATGAAAGCGTTCGCAATTTGCGATTACCAAATAGGTAACCGCAAATTGCGAATGCAATTGCAAGGGTGCTAGGGGGCCTAAGGCCCCCCTGATGCACCCCTAAAAAAGATAAGCGTGCACATGTGGCACACACACATGCCCTAAGGGCATGTGTATGCGCCACATGGCACTTTGAAAAATGCAATTTGGTGCATTTTACTAAGGATTTGCAAATTACCATCAACTTCAAGTTGATGGTAATTTGCGAATCCTTAATGCAAAGTCGCATTTTTAAAATGCTTCATGCATTGCATTTAGGGAATCGCAAATTGCGATTCCCTAAATGCATTCGCAAAATAGGTAATCGCAAAAATTGCGATCACCTATTTTGCGAATGCATTGAGGTGTGATGCATCGGAAATGGCTTTTTACCGGTCGCAAATGGGCCGATTCTGAGAATCAACCCGTTTGCGACCAGTAAAAAGCTTGATGCATTGCCCCTATACCTCATGTCCCACTGATAGTGAATAGTGAGAAAGCTAGAGGCAGTTAGTTTATTCACAGGGAGATGTGTTTAGTGAATTAATATGTTTTGGTTTCAGGAATTGCAAGTAGGGGTGGGCGAAGAATTCCGCTCCTCCAGCGGAGTTCGCAGAGTTTTGCCCACTTCACGCTCCGTGCGGAGCTCAGAGTTCTGAAAAACTCTGCGAAGTGACGCGGAGCAGATTTTTTAATCTTGAGCGGCTCACTAACGTTAAGTTGGTGAGCGCTCGTGAGAAACAAATGCACACTAGATCTCCTCCCAGCGAGATTTCTTGACGCAGTCGGTGGCAGCAGGTCGCGACCGCTCGCGTTGAGAAATCTGCCGCTCGTGTTGAGGAAGCTGCCGCTCGAGTAGAATGTCTACTCGAGTGGCAGAAAGCAGCAGCGCCCTCTGGCACATAGTGCTGTTCGTGCTGATTTTACAGCACGGGACTAACTCCCAGCGCTAAAAATCAGTGCGGGCAGCGCGACTAAACGACTCCACCACTGGCGGAACTCTGCGAAGTGTGGCAGAGTTTTTCCGGCACTTTGTGGAGTTTCGCGGTGTAAAACTCTGCACAGGCCTGATTACAAGTTACACACCACACATACTTTTATAACAAGTTTTTTCATTGTGTTTAAAAGGAAAGGTGTACTGCACATTTATTTTTACTAGCATACCATAGAATCTATGTTTTTGTATCACTTACCTGAAAACTAATAAGTGCCAACCAAACTGAGGCCTGCATCCCTGCACCTGCAGAGAAACAGACAGGAGAAGTGAGAAATATCTCTTTAAACAGGTGCATTCTTGCTATCAATCAAAAAGTGGGATTTACTATAAGCAAGCACAGCAACCCTAATGTCTTTTTAAACATTTGGAAAATAATGTTTTTCCACAAATTTTCCTGCAGATAAACTGAACTATACCAAATGTACCAAAATGCATTACTTGAACCAGATTTTAATATTTGATCTGGGTGTACTTGGAACTGCCTTTAAAGAGAGTCCTCACTGGACTGGTAGACACCCATGACTGCTTAATTATAACAAAGGAATGCAATGCTGATATTCATAAGTGTTAATTATTCCTTAGTACGGGAAATTAAGCATGATTTGCAACACAAATTACTTTAAAAAAATTATTTGTAGTTCAGATGTTCGAACCCTTTTCTACTCTTCTTTAACTCTACTATTGGTCTCTCTTCTCTTTGTGTGTTTACGTTTTCCATCCAATTAGCTCTGCTAGTCTTCCACACCGTTTTTTCACTCCAGCATTTTGTTTGCTTCGATGACTTCCTACATCTCAGGTGTATGTATTAGATCTGTACTTCACTCCATTTTACATGGAAAAACTATTGAAAGGATATTTCATTGGTCATAGAAAAATACAATATATGCAGACTTATCTACAATATTTATCTAACTCAAAATGATATGTTCTTGAATTACTTTAGCCGACTCCTACATGAAATAACATTTCCACAGTACTATTTTAGAGCTCTTTCATTGTATTTTTATATCGCGTCTATTCCGTCCGATTGGTTTTCTTATCAGTTCAGATTGTGTTAGCTCAGATGTCATCACAAATTGTTGTTCTCAGATCAATCATTACATTCAATTCCTTTCTTATTTGTTAATTCGTCTGTTTAACCCCATTGTTCTTTCTTAACTCTTCTGTTTCATTTGGTTGTTTTTCCTCAGATTGTTTGCACTGTTTAATGGTTCCTTCATCTCTTCTTCTTTCTTAGATCAATTATTCCATTCGATAGTTCCTTATTTCTTCATCATATAAACTGTACCATCCAATTGCTGTTTTGTTGAACAACTTCCATGATATTTATATAGATATAATTTATGCGTATATAATTATATATATATATATATGTTAGACCTGGCATCATTGGCGCGGGTCTCCCTTCCTCTTTTCGCTTCTGACCTTTTATGTTGGCTGGATTTAGATGCTCTGGACGCGGTGCCACTGCCAATCAGTGACACAGCGCGAATGCTCCCTGTGTAAAGATAACTGTATGAATTGGGATAACCATAATTGGCTCGTTTGGTTTACCTGTCAGCCCCTAGTATCAGTGCACTGTGTATGCCCAGGGCTGGTAGACCAAATACTGCTGCAGCGCTACCCACCGAAGCAGCTTTCAAAGTATGTCTGTGTAGCATGTTCTAATAGCGAGTTACCCTCCATTTCCCTGGTTAGTATTGTGAGGCTAGCCGTTCTCATAGGCCAGAATGGGCAGGCTGAGCATTACATGCCCTAATCCTACCTGCCCCAGGAACCTGATAGGAACGTCGAATTTGATATGTTTAAGCTCAGAACATTGAGATACATCTTTTAGTAAGGATTATTAGCGTAGCCCGTGTTCGAAAATGCCTCTACTAGAAACAAGGTATTTTCTGGCCTAAGCTTTCCGGTAGGCTTTGCTAGCGTGTGTATTGGCCGTCTGGTTTTGGAGCAGCAGGGCCAGCTGGGTCAGACCTGGCTGGAGAGAGAGAGATCGGCATTTAGAGTAGGGTGAGGGGTGACTCTTTGATCTGAGCAGGGCTGTGCCTGGCAAGGTGAATGATGGCTCCACCTCCCACTGGGCGTCTGATAGCAGACCCCCAGATTCTCAAAGGGCAGGATGTCGCCTCGTAAACCAAGTGCTCCCCGACCCCACCGAATTGGTTCTGGCTGGATGCAGTGATTTGTGACTGCAGAGAACAAAGACTTTTTAGGTATAAAACGCTGCGCTGAAACCTTTTTCAAGTGTGTTCCTTCTGGATGTCAAGACGAAACTCTGTCCGAACGGACAGAGGAAAGGACTTTGAAACTTTCACCAAGCTTGCTGAAGAAACTACCCGAGGGCCTGAATTGAGAGCGCCTCCTGCTGAAGTCTCAGGGACATTAGACTTCACCCCGTCAGCCGCCTGAATTCCTGTACTAGGGATTCTACTTGCAGGTGAGGCCTCCGTTGAGTAATCCGGAACCTCTAGTTCTACTGTGAGGAACGCGGACTGGTAACCCTTGTTAACTCTGTGTGTGGGCCACCGCAGCTAAGAGAGAGCTGCCGCCGCTGAGCGCCCGCCTTAATTTGAATCTTCTGAACCTTCGCTGAACCTGTGTGGGCCGCCGCAGCTAAGAGAGAGCTGCCGCCGCTGAGTGCCCGCCTTAATTTGAATCTTCAGAACCTTCGCTGAAACTGTGTGGGCCGCCGCAGCTAAGAGAGAACTGCCGCCGCTGAGCGCCCGCCTTAATTTGAATCTTTGGATCCTTCGCTGAAACTGTGTGGGCCGCCGCAGCTAAGAGAGAGCTGCCGCCGCTGAGCGCCCGCCTTAATTTGAATCTTCAGAACCTTCGCTAACACTGTGTGGGCCGCCGCAGCTAAGAGAGAGCTGTTGCCGCTGAGTGCCCGCACTAGTGTCAGCTGTGCATCATCGTGATTTGTCCTGTGTGCCGCCGCAGCTGGCAGAGAGCTGTTGCCGCTGAGTGCCCGCACTTGTGTCAACTTTGCATCATCGTGATTTGTCCTGTGGGCCGCCGCAGCTAAGAGAGAGCTGTTGCCGCTGAGTGCTCGCACCTTTGTTAACTTTGCATCATCGTGATTTGGCCTGTGAGCCACCGCAGCTAAGAGAGAGCTGCTGCCGCGGAGTGCTCGCACCTTTGCTAACTTTGCATCATCGTGATTTGTCCTGTGAGCCGCCGCAGCTAAGAGAGAGCTGCTGCCGCTGAGTGCTCGCACCTTCGCCAACTTTGCATCATTGTGATTTGTCCTGTGAGCCGCCGCAGCTAAGAGAGAGCTGCTGCCGCTGAGTGCTCGCACCTTTGCCAACTTTGCATCATTGGGATTTGTCCTGTGGGCCGCTGCAGCTAAGAGAGAGCTGCTGCCGCTGAGTGCCCGCATCTTTGCCAACTTTGCATCACAGTGAATCGTCCCGTGGGCTGCCGCAGCTAGGAGAGAGCCGCTGCCGCTGTGAGCCCACCACGGAGCTGCACGATGAGAGTCATCGCCACCACCAGCCCGGGTCGCCGCAGCCACGTGCTGCTGCCGCTGGGAGCCCGCCTGTCCACGAGGGCCCGAATCATTGTGAGTGCACGTTGCGGACCACTGCAGTCGAGAACTGTGGTCGCTGGGAGTCCGCCTGTCACCGTCTCCGCTTCTTCGAGAAGCTACGTACTGTGTCCCCGTCCAATGGCAGGTATCTGGTGCGCAACGGGTCGCGTAGACCCAGGCCTTGAACTCAGTCAGTGCCCCGTTCTGGTGAATACGTTATTGCCTTTTTAAAGTCCCTACTGATTTACGTGCATTGTGACTGGTTAAAACGCTTTTGAGAGTCTCGTACTAAACCTTAGATAAAGATACTATTTTTCTATACCTCCTTGAGTTGTGTCCTTTTGTGGTGTCGTTACTGCCTTATTGTGCATGGTCATAAATGCTTCACACACTGCCTCTGAGATAGGCCTAACTGCTCGTGCTACGTTACCACAGGGTTGAGCAGGGGTTATCAAAGGGGGTAGCCCACTTGCCCTGACTTAGGAAGAAGGGTCCCTATTTGGGCATTGGCGCCAGCCATGGCCAACTAGAGACCCCCATTTCTAACATTGGTGGCAGCGGTGGGATCAGAACTTGCATTTATGATCCACGTACAATAACTGGTAGACACCACTACTGAGTACAGACCAAAGCGCAGACACGCGCGGATTTTGTTTTTCCTCTTCAAATTTTCTTTTTTTGGTTGGTTGTTTTAGTATTGAATTGTTGATCGCAGCCATGAGTACTGCTAATATGGGAATGCCAACATCCAATGCTTCGGAGGATCTCGCCTTTGAGGAGGAAAGATTAGATACCTATACTGCCAAACAGCTGAAGTCATTTTGTAAGCAATTCTCAGTCCCCGTGATAGTTCTCTCTAGGAAGGAGGAGTACCACAAGGCGCTGAAGGCCTGGTGGGAAGCCAGAGGGTCCGCTGGGGATGAGGAAGAGAATGCTGGAGGGCAGCAGGATGAGGCAGTAGAGGGGGGGAGATAGAACACCCTCCAATCCAGGTACTAGTGTATCCCAAAGGAGCCTGACCCCAGAAGAGCTGGAGGACAGGGAGAGAGATAGGAGGCATAGTTTGGAGATGGCGAAATTGGAAGGTCAGAAGGACCTTGAGAGTAAGAAGTTAGACATTGAGAAGAATCGATTGTCAATTGAACTTGAGAAAATGAGAATGGAACATGAGAGAATGTTGAGGGAGATAGAGATCAGGGCGAGGAGTGTCCCGGTCTCCCCCTTTGGTGGCAGCATACCTTTAGTAACTCCTGAGAGTAGAGTTTATATTCCTAAGGATGTGATTAAGGATTTTCACAAGAGTGAGGATATTGGGCAATGGTTTGCCGCATATGAGATAGCAATGGTGTCCCACCGGGTCCCTGAGCAGGATTGGGGAGCGGGATTGTGGGGGCGCTTTGTGAGTGATGGTAGGGATACCCTGTTGGAGAGCAGGATGGTGTATGCCCATATGAAAGAAGCTTTGATGACCCATTATGGTTTGACCCCAGAAATGTACAGGCAGAGGTTTAGGACCTGTAAGAAGTTAGAGGGTACCACGTGGGTTGAATATGTGTCTTTTTTCTGCAGAGCAATGGATCGCTGGGTAAAGGGTAGCAAAGTGGAATCTTTTGAGCAATTGTATGATTTGTTTGCGTGGGAGCATTTTTCTAGTAACTGTTTTCCAGAGCTACGCCAGCACCTGATTGATAGCAAGCTGACTAACCCTAGGAAGCTTGCTGAGGAGGCGGACCGCTGGGTGAACACCCGGGTCTGCAAAGGTTTTGTGGGAGACTTCGCCAGAGGTGGGCAGGGTCCCCAGCAGAGAAGTGGGGAGGACAAGGGTAAGCCGAGGGAGTTCCAGAGAGGGCCCCAAAGTAATTCCCAAGGGAACCTAGCAGTGGTGTCCCAGCCTCCCCCTGAGAAGAAGCCAGTGTCCCCGACAGGTAGGCCTGTTCAGAGGGGGCCACTCACCTGTTTCAAGTGTGGTCAAGTGGGCCACCGGTATTATGATCCCCAGTGTCCCCAGAGGGACCCCAATGCATCCCCTCGTGCACCACCCCGTGCACCATCCCGCCAGATTGCCAGTGTAGTAGCCCTGGGGGGGAGGAGGTAGAGATCCAAGGGGGGTGGGATCCCGTAGAGTTAACCCTTGTCTCGCTAGGAGACTTTGAGAAGGTCCCTAACCCCACACTGCCGAATAACACTCAGAAGTACCGACAGTGGGTGACCATCAATGGCCTTAGGGTGGAGGCTCTCAGGGACACCGGAGCTAGTGTAACTGCTGTCAGCTCCTGGTTGGTGTCCAAAGAGCAGGTTGTCCCCCATGCATTCTGCCCCGTAGTGTCAGCGGACAACTCAGAGAGCCAGTGTGAAGTGGCTCAGGTTCCCTTCGAGTGGGGGGTCTCAGGAACTCTTCAAGTGGCTGTGAGGACCCGCCATGCCTGTAGACTGTCTGTTGGGCAATGATCTAGAGAACTCCCCATGGGCTACGGTGGAGAGAAAGTCTCATTTGGAAATGTTGGGTCTGCCTGAATGGGCGTGTGTGACCACTCGGTCCATGACAGCTCAGAAGGATGTTCAGGAGGGTCTGGAGCCTGGAAGTATGGCCCAGGCCCCTGCCTCAAAGAGAAGGGGTAGGGGGCACGGGAAACCAGCCCCCGCGGTTCCCACGGTCCCGGAGGGAGCAGACCTTGAGGGGGATGCCCTGGAACCTACAGGGGAACAAGTGGCCGAACTGGGGGACCTACCGGAGCTGACCCATTGGCAGCAGGAAGGTGGGCCCTCCAGGGAGGAATTTTGCGAGCAACAGAGAACCTGCCCTTCTCTTAAGGGGGTGCGGCGGCAGGCCGCCGCCCAAGCAGCAGGTGACCAGACAGGGTCACATTGGATCTATTGGGAGAACAACCTCCTTTACAGCGAGCCTAAGGTTGCTGAGCCTGGGTCAGCCCGTGTTCTGGTGGTACCCCAGCGCTTCAGGACCTTCCTACTGGGGTTGGCTCATGATGTGCCACTGGCCGGACATCTGGGGCAGACCAAGACCTTTGAGAGGCTGGTCACCCACTTCTATTGGCCCCAGATGTGCAGGAGCTCAGATGCTCACTGCAGAACGTGTGAGACTTGCCAGGCAAGTGGGAAGAGTGGGGGGAAGATTAAGGCCCCACTACAGCCCTTTCCCGTTGTGAGCACCCCATTCGAGAGAGTGGGCATTGATATTGTGGGGCCTCTGGATCCCAAGACAGCCATGGGCAACAGGTTCATCCTGGTCTTGGTGGACCCTGCCACCCGGTACCCTGAGGCCATCCCGCTCAGGACAGTGACGGCCCCCGTGGTGGGACGGGCACTGATGGGGATTTTCTCCCATTTGGGATTCCCCAGAGAGGTGGTGTCCGATAGGGGAACTAACTTCATCTCCAAGTACATGAAGTCTCTGTGGGAGGAGTGTGGGGTAACGTATAAGTTCCCAACTCCTTACCACCCCCAGGGTAATGGGCTGGTTGAGAGATTCAACCGGACCCTCAAGGGCATGATTATGGGCCTAGGTGAGCCATGAGGCGTAAGTGGGATGTCCTCTTGCCATGCCTGATGCTTGCTTACCGTGAGGTGCCACAAAAGTCCTTAGGGTTCAGTCCCTTTGAGCTGCTCTATGGTCACCCGGTAAGAGGGCCTCTGAGTCTGGTCACGGAAGGCTGGGAGCAATCTCCCAGGAAACCTCCCCAGGATGTGTTTAGTTACATGCTGGCCTTCAGGAACCAGACTCGGCGTTTCAGGAAACTTGCTGAGGCAAACCTGGAAGCCAGCCAGGAAGAGATGAAACGCTGGCACGATCAGAATGCCACTCTGATCGAGTTTCAGCCTGGACAAAAGGTTTGGGTCATGGCCCCGGTGGAGCCCTGTGCACTCCAGGATAGGTGGACCGGCCCCTTTGAGGTGGTGAAGCGCAAGAGTCCTGTTACCTACGTGGTGGACTTGCAGTCTCCCAGGAACCCCTTGCGGGTCCTGCATGTTAACCGCCTGAAGCCCCACTTTGAGAGGTCTGAAGTGGGCATGCTTCTGGCCACAGATGCTGGGATGGAGGAGGAGAGCGAACCCCTTCCTGACCTCTTGTGTGCAGGGGAGCGAGATGGGTCAGTGGAGGGTGTGGTCCTCTCCACCACACTGACCCCTGAGCAGCAGGGTGATTGTCGCCAACTGTTGGGGCAATTCAGTGATCTGTTCTCCCTGGTACCTAGTGTCACTGTTTGGTGTGTCCATGACGTGGACACCGGGGACAGTCCTCCCATTAAGCACAAGGCTTACCGAGTGACTGACCGGGTAAGGGCCTACATTAAGGATGAGGTTACCAAAATGTTTGCCCTTGGGGTGATTGAGTCCTCTAGCAGCCCTTGGTCCAGCCCAGTGGTCCTGGTACCAAAAGCTGCAGCGCCTGGTACCACCCCAGAACTTCGGTTCTGCGTGGACTATCGGGGCCTCAATTCAGTCACGAATACTGACGCGCACCCCATCCCCAGAGCTGATGAGCTCATAGATCGGTTAGGGGCTGCAAAATACCTCAGCACATTTGATTTGACGTCTGGGTATTGGCAGATCGCCTTGACCGAGGGAGCAAAGGAGAGGTCAGCCTTCTCCACCCCCGATGGGCACTACCAGTTCTGGGTGATGCCCTTTGGAATGAAGAATGCCCCTGCCACCTTTCAGAGGCTGGTCAACAGGGTGTTGGTTGGGCTGGAAGACTTCAGTGCCGCCTACCTGGATGACATTGCGGTGTTTAGCTCCTCTTGGGAGGACCACCTGCGCCACCTCTGGGAGGTATTGATGGCACTGCGGAAGGCAGGCCTCACAATCAAAGCCAGTAAGTGCTAGATTGGGCAGGGTTCTGTAGTGTATTTGGGGCACCAGGTGGGGAGCGGCCAGGTGGCGCCCCTTCAGCCCTAAATTGAAACTATCCTGGCGTGGGAACTTCCAAGACTCAGACGCAGGTGAGAGCCTTCTTAGGACTCACGGGGTACTACAGGAGGTTTGTCAAAGGATATGGTAACATTGTTGCACCCTTGACTGAACTGACTTCTAAGAAGCAGCCAAAGAAGGTAAACTGGACTGACACCTGTCAGAACGCTTTTGATGCCCTGAAGACTGCCATGTGCACTGCACCCGTGTTTCAGGCGCCCGACATTTCAAAGGAATTCGTTGTCCAGACAGACGCCTCAGAGCATGGTATAGGGGCTGTTCTGTCACAGATCAATGAGGAGGGACTAGACCAACCGGTAGCCTTCCTAAGCAGGAGGTTACTTCCCGGGAACAGAGGTGGAGTGCAATTGAGCGTGAGGCATTTGCTGTGGTCTGGGCGCTGAAGAAGCTGAGGCCATATTTGTTTGGGACTCACTTCCGGGTTCAGACAGACCACAGGCCCCTTAGATGGTTGATGCATATGAGGGATGAGAATCCCAAGTTGTTGAGGTGGTCCATTTCCCTACAGGGTATGGATTTCACGGTGGAACACCGCCCTGGTACAGAACACGCCAATGCTACGGTCTGTCCAGGTTTTTCCGCCTTAGTGATGAGAACTCCCAAGGGAATGGTTAGTTCTCCCCACATTTCAGCTGGAGGGGACGTGTGTTAGACCTGGCATCATTGGCGCGGGTCTCCCTTCCTCTTTTCGCTTCTGACCTTTTATGTTGGCTGGATTTAGATGCTCTGGGCGCGGTGCCACTGCCAATCAGTGACACAGCGCGAATGCTCCCTGTGTAAAGATAACTGTATGAATTGGGATAACCATAATTGGCTCGTTTCTTTACCTGTCAGCCCCTAGTATCAGTGCACTGTGTGTGCCCAGGGCTGGTAGACCAAATACTGCTGGTGGGCCTGCAGCGCTGATTTGCGCTACCCACCGAAGCAGCTTTCAAAGTATGTCTGTGTAGCATGTTCTAATAGCGAGTTACCCTCCATTTCCCTGGTTACTATTGTGAGGCTATCTGTTCTCATAGGCCAGAATGGGCAGGCTGACCATTACATGCCCTAATCCTACCTGCCCCCAGGAACCTGATAGCAACGTCGAATTTGATATGTTTAAGCTCAGAGCATTGAGATACATCTTTTAGTAAGGATTATTAGCGTAGCCCGTGTTCGAAAATGCCTCTACTAGAAACGAGGTATTTTCTGGCCTAAGCTTTTCGATAGGCTTTGCTAGCGTGTGTATTGGCCGTCTGGTTTTGGAGCAGCAGGGCCAGCTGGGTCAGACCTGGCTGGAGAGAGAGATCAGCATTTAGAGTAGGGTGAGGGGTGACTCTTTGAGCTGAGCAGGGCCGTGCCTGGCAAGGTGAATAATGGCTCCACCTCCCACTGGGCGTCTGATAGCAGACCCCCAGATTCTCAAAGGGCAGGATGTCGCCTCGTAAACCAAGTGCTCCCCGACCACACCGAACTGGTTCTGGCTGGATGCAGTGATTTGTGACTACAGAGAACAAAGACTTTTTAGGTATAAAACGCTGCGCTGAAACCTTTTTCAAGTGTGTTCCTTCTGGATGTCAAGACGAAACTCTGTCCGAAAGGACAGAGGAAAGGACTTTGAAACTTTCACCAAGCTTGCTGAAAAAACTACCCGAGGGCCTGAATTGAGAGCGCCTCCTGCTGAAGTCTCAGGGACATTAGACTTCACCCCGTCAGCCGCCTGAATTTCTGTGCTAGGGATTCTACTTGCAGGTGAGGCCTCCGTCGAGTAATCCGGAACCTCTAGTTCTACTGTGAGGAACGCGGACTGGTAACCCTTGTTAACTCTGTGTGTGGGCCGCCGCAGCTAAGAGAGAGCTGCCGCCGCTGAGCGCCCGCCTTAATTTGAATCTTCTGAACCTTTGCTGAACCTGTGTGGGCCGCCGCAGCTAAGAGAGAGCTGCCGCCGCTGAGTGCCCGCCTTAATTTGAATCTTCAGAACCTTCGCTGAAACTGTGTGGGCCGCCGCAGCTAAGAGAGAGCTGCCGCCGCTGAGCGCCCGCCTTAATTTGAATCTTCGGACCCTTCGCTGAAACTGTGTGGGCCGCCGCAGCTAAGAGAGAGCTGCCGCCGCTGAGCGCCTGCCTTAATTTGAATCTTCAGAACCTTCACTAACACTGTGTGGGCCGCCGCAGCTAAGAGAGAGCTGTTGCCGCCGAGTGCCCGCCATAGTGTCAGCTGTGCATCATCGTAATTTGTCCTGTGGGCCGCCGCAGCTAAGAGAGAGCTGTTGCCGCTGAGTGCTCGCACCTTTGCTAACTTTGCATCATCGTGATTTGTCCTGTGAGCCGCCGCAGCTAAGAGAGAGCTGCTGCCGCGGAGTGCTCGCACCTTTGCTAACTTTGCATCATCGTGATTTGTCCTGTGAGCCGCCGCAGCTAAGAGACAGCTGCTGCCGCTGAGTGCTTGCACCTTCGCCAACTTTGCATCATTGTGATTTGTCCTGTGAGCCGCCGCAGCTAAGAGAGAGCTGCTGCCGCTGAGTGCTCGCACCTTTGCCAACTTTGCATCATTGGGATTTGTCCTGTGGTCCGCCGCAGCTAAGAGAGAGCTGCTGCCGCTGAGTGCCCGCATCTTTGCCAACTTTGCATCACCGTGAATCATCCCGTGGGCCGCCGCAGCTAGGAGAGATCTGCTGCCGCTGTGAGCCCACCACGGAGCTGCACGACGAGAGTCATCGCCACCACCGGCCCGGGCCGCCGCGTGCTGCTGCCGGTGGGAGCCCGCCTGTCCCCGAGGGCCCGAATCATTGTGAGTGCACGTTGCGGACCACTGCAGTCGAGAACTGTGGTCGCTGGGAGTCCGCCTGTCACCGTCTCCGCTTCTTCGAGAAGCTATGTACTGTGTCCCCGTCCAACGGCAGGTATCTGGTGCGCAACGGGTCGCGTAGACCCAGGCCTTGAACTCAGTCAGTGCCCCGTTCTGGTGAATACGTTATTTCCTTTTTAAAGTCCCTACTGATTTACGTGCATTGTGACTGGTTAAAACGCTTTTGAGAGTCTCGTACTAAACCTTAGATAAAGATACTATTTTTCTATACCTCCTCGAGTTGTGTCCTTTTGTGGTGTTGTTACTGCCTTATTGTGCATGGTCATAAATGCTTCACACACTGCCTCTGAGATAGGCCTAACCGCTCGTGCTACGTTACCACAGGGTTGAGCAGGAGTTATCAAAGGGGGTAGCCCACTTGCCCTGACTTAGAAAGAAGGGTCCCTATTTGGGCATTGGCGCCAGCCATGGCCAACTAGAGACCCCCATTTCTAACAATATATATATATATATATATATATATATATATATATATATATATATGCATTACTAAGCTAATGCACTCCTTATGACCTCACCTATTACATCACTAATGACATGTTCAATGACATGTTCAATGACATCAGATTGATGTCATTACCGATGATATCTCAAATGACATTATTGATGAATTGATGACAGACATTACTGAGGACATCATCCAATGAATATGACACTTTGGTATTCGCTTATCGTACTGGAAGGTATTCAGCAAGGTACATTTGTACCTCATTTTCTGTAGCCTCCTACTGCTAATGGTTATAATCTTGTGCAGAATGGTTAGCCTCCTTATGGGTCTTTGGTGTGTGAAGGGAGTGAGCTCTCCATTAATGGCTGTGCACAGGGTGAAGACCATGTGCGGGAGACACTTGACGACTCTTGTCTTATTGATTGCCCACGAGAAGTCAGCTATCTGCTAAGTGTTTGGTACAGGGTGAAGAGTCAGCATTGTAGGGCCTTCATAACCTATGGGGACATGGGTGTTCAGAGGGAGTGCGTTCTCCTTAAAGGGTTGTGCACAAGGTGAAGGCTGTTTGGTGTGGGTACTTTCTTACACATGAGTGGCTCTTTGCCCACATGAGGTTGGCTATCCACAAAGTGTTCAGTACAGGGTGAAGGCTGTGCATAGAAGGAGCTTGCTTCACCTAAGGGCCATGTGTGTCTGAAGGGTAATTTATGCTCTACGTGAGTCTGCGCCATTTAGTACTTACTTTCATATCTGGAATGCTGTATGGGTTTATAGAGTAATTTGAACAGCAGTAGGTTGCAAGCTGTCATCAGTGACGTCATCAGTGATGTCACGTTATAGTTAGGCTTTCTAGTAATTAAAAACTATTGTTTTAAAAAAAAAATGAAATTCACCAGTTATAGTTTACTGAGCTAACTAAAACTTGCACCCTTGCCATGCACTGCTTATAAACTCACATATTGCATCACTCATGAATGTTAAATGACATCTTTGATAACATCAATGGTGACATCTCAAATGAAGTCAGTACCACGGTACCTCACTGGCGGGCCACCTTGCGTCCCACTGGAGTATCTCCTTATACGCATTACAATTCTTTTCTTATTTTTGGCCCGAGGGGGTCCCTCTGGCTCCCCCAGGAAGTGCCATAGGGTCTGGGTACCCTGCCTCATTATATGTACCTCTTTACATGCAAATTTCTCAAACAGCTGAATGGATTTACACCAAATCATGAAAAGCAGACTTCTTGAGTAAAGTTCTAACTGTTGGTGTAATTCCGTTCAGCCATTTATTCTATATGTATTCCCAAATTGTCTATGGGAATTGACATGGGAAAACAATATTTTGGGACCACCCCTTTTTCTTGGCCCCCACTTGATAAAACACTCCGAAACTTTCCAGGAAGACACTGAGGTGGATGAACTGAGGTAGATTAACTTTTGGAAAGTTTTGTGAAGATTCATCAAATGGCACATAGTTATTAGCAATACACAAAAAGTTCTTCCTTTGGAAACCTCTGACCTTACTATAATTACACAGAGAAGTCCACCACTGTGTTTCATATATATATATATATGTGTGTGTGTGTGTGTGTCTGTGTATAGATATATGTATGTGTATGTATAGATCTATATATGTGTGTGTGTATATTTATATATATGTGTGTATATATATATATATTCACTGAAAACCATAGAAATTCAGCAGGTATAGTTATAGTTATCACAAGATACTATAACTCTTGCCCTGAGGTAACTATAACTTGTGCCCTCGCCATGCACGTTTTTTTCGTCAATAATTTTATTGCAAATGTTGCAGTGATTTTATAAATGATGTTATAGAAGATGTCATGACTGATGTAATATGTAGGGTAATTAGCAGTGGCGAGGGTGAGAGTTATAGTTACCTTAGGGCACTTAGGGCAATTTCTGTTGCTATAGTCCATTACTATACTGGTTGGTCTGAAGTCAAATTTGTGATTGTTGCAAATAGTATAAATGTTATACATTTTTGGGAATCTGTGTTTGCCAGTGAAGGTATTCCTGACAAAATTCTAAATGACAATGGGACATGATTCACGTCTTTCAAGTTCAAAGGATTCCTGGAGTGCTTATTTGTGAGGCATACCAAAACATTGTTGTATCATCCTAGAATTAATGGTCTTGCCGAGAGGTACACCAGGACCATCTAAGATAATTTGCAACTGTCTTTGACCAATAGTTTACATTGTATGCAAGAATTAGGGAAACCTTTGAGGGCTATAAGGACTATGCCAATGCAGAATCAGGAGTATCTCCTTTTGTGCTGTTACGAGGTAGAGTGCCTTTGTCTAGGTTGTTAAGATCTTGGATGTGAAAATATTCAATGTAGAACAAATGTTTTGGTTGATCTTGATGAAAAGAGAACAGGCTCAGCCCAGGTGTGCTGAAAGGAAGAAGAGAAAACTGAATGTGTCTCTGGGTGATTTTGCAACAGTCAAACTGCCAGCCATAATTCTGAAATGTATGCCTAGGTTCTCTGTTGTCAAGCAAGTGATCATCGTGAAGGAGTTTGTTGTGCAATTGGAGGATGGTAAGTGGTGGAATAAGGACAAGTTGCCAGTAGTGCCCTAGTCATCGTTCTAGAAGGCAAAGGAATGTGTGGAGTCATGAGTTACAGGCAGGAGTGTGAGATCTGCACGTGATCGTGTTTCACAACTAATAAAGTATGTTCCCTAGAAATTCCACAACTTTGTCACATGATGGTGGTTTATCTTGGACGAAACTGTCTTCAGGAGATGTAAATTATTAAAAATTCTTTGTTTATGGTTATTTGTAATGTTTTGTGGTGGTAATGTTTTGTGTGTCTTTTGTAGTGTAGTGTTATGTATAAGGGGGAGATGTGTACTGTCTTACGTGTTCCGGTTTAAGAAGAATGTAGAATGTAGGTCAGTAAAGTGGATGAAGAATATTACCAAGTTTTGAATGGATGGTTGGCAGTTCTTCCTGAGCCTTTGTCCGGTCGGTACTTTTAGTAATAAAGATATTAGAAGATGACACAGATCCCTTGGTCTTCTTTTCAACACTATGGAGCTCAGGCCTGCAGGGACAACAGACCTCCGACTCAGCATCCAAATTAGCATCACATTTCCATTATGGACACAATGCCATAAAAGGTGTCAGATTGTGAATGGGACATCAGAGAGAGCAAGCACCCGTCCACAGGGTTGCTAGTACCTCCTTCAGATGATTGTCCATAGTGTAAGACATCAGATATTGACAGCTTAACTTTGTCAGATGTTGACAACTAACACTTTGCAAATAGTTACTGCCTCCATTGGTTGTCAATCACCAGTCCAGGCCTCTGTGCCTTCCACTGCGAGCCACGTGCCTAGAGATAAGATCCTTTGCTTCCCACTTCCGCTAGTAGCTTGCAAAGATTTGCCATGTATGAACTGCAATTTGCAATACCAACTGTACATTGCAATGAGCGTTTGTGCATGGAGGATTGGTACTTTGTAATCACGACGTCCGCTGTGCTGGCTGTGCTACTGCAAAATATTTTTTTTAATGTGCCCTGCAATACACTGCCTAAAACATATCTGACAGAAAGATGCATTGCCGGATTAAGCCCTGTGGAGGCCCGTAGGCAGTCGGAATTTCAGGCCCCCCCTCGCAAATTATTTCCTAATACCCAATGCACCTGATTTTTTTTACAAACTGACAACTGCCAGAAGATGAGCTTTTAAGAGACAAACTGTAATGTGAATCTGATGTATCTGGTTTATGTACTTTAAGTTGGATTTTGAACCCCCACGGACCACGCACGCAACCTGGGAATCATCCTGGACTCCGAGCTCAAAATGGACCACCAGATCAACTCCGTCTCGTCTTCCTGGTTCCACACCCTCCGCCTCCTTCGTAAGACCTTCAAATGGATCCCCCTCGAACACCGGAAGACCGTCACTCACGCCCTGGTCACCAGCAGACTCGACTACGGCAACGCACTCTACGCCGGAATAAACAAAAACCTCACCCGCAAGCTACAGAACATCCAGAGCGCCGCCGCAAGACTGGTCCTCAACCTGCCAAAACACTGCCACATCTCCCAGCACCTGCGCACACTCCACTGGCTCCCCGTCGAGGCGAGAATCACCTTCAAGATGCTCACCCACGCACACAAGGCCCTCCACGGCACCGGACCAGCATACCTGAACAGCCGACTCAAATTCCACGCACCCCAAAGGACCCTACGATCAGCCCAGCTCTCCTACGCTGTGGTCCCCCGCACCAGAAAGACCAGATCGGGAGGCCACTACTTCTCCTTCCTCGCGGCCAAAGCATGGAACGTCCTTCCGCTCCACCTCAGACAGACAACATCGCTCCCCATCTTCGCAAGAAACCTCAAAACCTGGCTCTTCGACAGACCCCCTCCTTGATGGAATGGAACCTGCACCCCCCCCACCCCTAGCGCCTTGAGACCCTTACGGGTGAGTAGTCGCGCTTTAACAAACCCCTGATTGATTGATTGATTTGTTGTGGGGCCCCTACGAGGAGTGGGGCCCATAGGCGAGTGCCTACTTTACCTATTTGGTAAACCGGAACTTGAGAGATGGGCGTGCATTCAGCACCATTTCCGTACAGCCTGGGAGGAGGGTATGGCAGCTTCCTCTAGATATGCTCACCTCACTCCCAACCCTGGGGCTTATTTATGAAAACTGTTGCATCGCTGCGTGAAAACAGCGATGCAACAGTTTTCATTGCGCCCTCCATGCGACACGATGGTTGCACCGTATTTAATGTACGGCGCTCCATGTCGCAAGGAATGACAGATGCATCAGGAATCCTGACGTATCTGTCGGCGCAAAAGTCACGCGATGCTGGAGTTGTGTCGCAAGCAAGATGCAACTCGAGCAATGCATGAGGCAGGCCCACACACATAGCACTGCATCACATTTATGCCTGCTGATGCATTAGCGTCCTAGAAGTGGCGCAGTGAAATTTGATAGATTTCACTGTGCCACTCCTACGAGGCTTTGTTGCGTGGGAGCGCCCACCCTGCATACATTATACCTGACACAGGTATAATGTGGCGCAGGGCTTTGCAAGGTGACGCATCTGCCTAGATGTGTCACCTTGTAAATATGCTGCAATGTGGCGCATTGTTTACGCTGTCGCTGCGTCATGAAAAGTGACGAAACGGCGGTGCAAAAGTGTCACAAGGGGCTCATAAATAAGCCCCCCTGTCCTTACATTTCATAAACCCTGTGGAATGCAGGATTTCAGTTTGTAATGTTCTGCTTCGGTAATTTCTCAACCCAGATACCAGTCCAGATACCGATAAATATGATTGCGTTGGGAGAGTCTGAACTTCCAGGTGAACAACAAAAGACGCTTGATGGCCTTCGTTTAATAAAAAATATGTTTGGGCGCTATGTTCTGATTGCGCCTTGTCCGCACACTCGCTCTGTTCACTGGTCGGCAGTGTTTCCTTATTGTGAAGGGGGCTGCTGCAGCTAATGCACACGGGAAACTGAGGCGTACAGTAGTGGCATATTTCTGAAATTATCACGCAGCACAACGCAGCAAGTAACCTTGCTGCGCTGCGAGATAGGGAAAGGGCAGGAATGTGCCGTATTTAACATTATACGGCGCATTCCTGTAATTTCCCAGCGCTGGTGCACAATGTGCTGCCTAGTGCTATCGCAGCCACAATGGTACCATGGTGTGAGGGTGCCTGTGTTGTAAGCAGGACTGTGTTTGTGCAGGAAGGGACATTTTCCTGCACAAAAACAGTCTGGAGAGGCATTTTCCTCTTCTGCAGCACACATAGAAAGAGGACAAAATGAGGAGAAATAAAGATGTTTCTCTTTGTTACGCCTCACCTGGCAAGGCGTAACATTTTGACGTATTCCCATCTGGGAATGTGCCATAATCCATGGGTGGATGCGTGGTAACACCCATGCTGCACCCATGGAACTCCTCCCCGGGGCAGAGTAACGCAATGCAGCGATTTGCAATGCATTGCTTTACTTTAGATGTATCAAGCCACTCAAGGCCACACAAGGTGGCCTTGCGTGGCTTGATAAATCAAATTTAAGAGTTGCGTCACTCTTGAGCAACGTGGCGCAAAGGTGACGCAAATCCTTAATAAATATGGCCCTTAGTTTCTCGCGCACAGCTCACTTGCTTTAAAATAGAGAATACCTTGTCCAGGTTTCTCAGCCCACACACTGGTGTAAACGTTCATTGAAATGCAGATTGCCAAAACTACAGCATTGCCCAAAGAAGAGAGCCAGTTCCTGAACACTGCTCATGGGCAAAGATAATCAGGCCTCATTAGGAGAACCGGGGAAAATTGGCCGGTAACACCACCGGGCTATATACCCACACGCCAAAAACTGATATCGTAGGGGGCGGCATTTCCACGGGTCAGGATTACCAGCTTGGAATTACCGGTTGGATTGAGGCATATTTTGGGGTATTGAAGTTTGCGTACCCCATTACCTTTTTGCCTCGTGCCCGCCTCTTTTCCCCGAGTAGATTTCATTTGCCAGGGGAAATTTGCATTACGAAAACAGCTCGAAAATGAGGTAAAACTGCACTAGTTGTCCTCTGAATCCGGATACAAAATTACCATCTGTGCCTGAATCGGGATTACCGGTGCACTCATAATGAGGCGACAATTGTTCACAAACTCAAGGAGACACCCGTGGTGGAGTACCACATTATGAGAACCTGAATGTAAATGCAACCTGCCAAAACTGCAGTTGACTTAACCTCTAAAGAGAGGCAGTTAAAAGCTGGTTAGTGAAACTTCTCCATAGCAAATACCCCAGAACAGAACCCCCTCTAGACGAGCATTAACACGATTTTTTGGAATACAAATATTTTTTTCATATACATTTTTCACCAATATCAGTGTTTTGAGCCGTCTGTAATTCACTATGCTTTTCACCATATAAAACATCTGATATAAAGAAATATTATAGTAATAATAATAATAATGCATTTTCTAAAGCGCATAGCTACCTCATGTGAGGTGTCCCAGCGCTAATATAACAATTACTTCATAGTGTTTTTCACTTGTAGTAATAGGAGTTCCAGGGCACGTTTTTAAAGTGTCTATTTTTGGCGACCCAGCCATACAACGCATCCTGTTGGCTCAGTGGCTTACACCTGGGCATGTCATGGGCACACCGCAAATCTTGTGCAAAAATAGCGAATAACCTCCCACACTGAGACCGAGGCTCAATAAAGCCATAGCAGTGCCCAGCCAGGCTCACAGAACCGGAATAAACCAGCCCCGTGCGGGCGAAGCGTCTCGTGGGCAGGAAGTATCCATCATTCACTGCAGCACAGATGTCAAACTCTACCTAGGGGTCTCCGGCACGTGCCTTACCGCGGACTTACTTAGCTCATGGCCTCTCAACATCAACACCCGTGGTTCGTTTCCTTTCACTGTAGTCCAGTTTATCATTATCAGACATATCACTCGTCTCATACACTTCAATGTATTATCCCTGTCTCTTTAGGTAAGGGGTGATATTACCTAGAGCTATCGGGTATCAGTGACAGAGTAAATGCAATATCACTCATTACACAAGGCCCTGACGTCATACTCACCAGATATCTCTGCGTGACTCTGGCCTGAACCTGAAGCCAGAACTCCCTCAGTCAGCAGAGCAGGTCTCGAGACCCCAGCAATGTTTCTCCTGAAGAGATAGACCCTCTCCCAGGTCAATTTCAACCTCCTAAGATCCCTCAACCAGGACATACCAGCCAGCTAAGGCCACCCACCTCCCTGATCCCTTACTTACCAAGAGGTGAGCGGCGGGTGGATCCCCGTGGAGAGGACTCATTAGCAGAGGCTCCCATTAAAGGAACAGAGTCTGCTGGAGAAGCACTGATCTGCGGCTGCGTGCTGTCCGGCCCTTGGGCCTGGCTGCAATGATCACACAGAACCGAGGTTGGTACTGGCGCGGAAGTCTTTATTCCTGGATTCCATGACTAGTACGCTCAGTAACCACTTCTGGGGAGCTAATCTCCATCCATGCACTCCTCTCCTCGCCCCCTTTTCTTTGTCCCTCCTCCTCCCACTTTCTGTCCTCTCCCTTGCCCAGGAAGTGGTGGTCAGTATCCAGAGGAGGGGCCTGGGCATGGAGCGACTGCAGCGCCCTATCGCCACTGAGTGCAAATACGATGGCTGCAGCAGATGTGGTTGAGACTTGGCGCACTAAAGGAAAGCGAGAGTGTCCAACGATAACCACCAGGAGTGACCAGAGTTTTATGGGTCCATAGAAGTTCACTGCCATCGTTGACCACACTGTATCTGGGAGGTCAGATATCCATAGTTGTTCCAGTCAGGGAGCCTTCCTTGTGCTCTGATAAATGTGCCATGTCTTGATGGTCTCATCTACCAGGGCATTCAGTCCCATGAATAAGACTTTTTCTCATTGTATACAATTAAAGGTCCTGAGGCATCTTGTGACCATGCAAAATGTTGTCTTTGGTGAGTTTCATGAGTAGTGGGCTCACTGTGGTGAGGTCTTTTATGTAGCAGAAACAGCAGCTTTCTAGGCCTAGGGAAGATCTTAGGTAGTCCACATAAGCTAGGTCGGTTGCTTCGGTGAGGTGCACAGGCACACAGTGGTAATTTTGGAACACTTGTACATCTTTCATTCTCACCAGCCCTTGAAATACCACCACATGTTGGCTCATGATTTGATGATGGGCTGACACATTGTAGATCTTGACGATCAGTACTAAGAGTTCTGCCTGATGTTACTGGCAAGACACTTAGCGGGTACATCAGCTCGGAGCACATGAGCTTCTTCTTGGAGTGAGATGAAGTCAAACATGAGACCCTCACAGAACTTTCCCAGATTTGTCACTCAGCATTTCACCCCACACCTGAAGACATCTACATTGGATGGGGCCAGTTTCAGATGAATTGACATCTTGTCGTGCTCCAATGCACCATGATGTTGCACGTGGCTAGACTGTCCAGAACAAATGTGACAACATGTCGACCCGCTTGTAGTGCTATGGACACAGTTTTCTTGATTACTTTGGGTCTAGCACGTGAACATGCTCCATTTGGCATTCTGGTGCTAGAATGCATATTTACATGGTCCAACGATATGTGTAAATTTGACATTGCCAACACTGATAATCTACACCTCAATGGAGTCGTACTTATTCAAGACAGCTTTAGCCTAATGTATGCAACTAACTAGTAAATGATTCTGAAACTTATCTAGGGGTGCTTGTTCTTGTTCAATGCTCAGTTGCTCTGTAGCTAAGATCGCAAGTACCGATCCCTACATTCGTTCATTGCCAACATCAAGTACAGGTGCTCACAGTCTCCTGTTTCTGGGGTGGGTCAGTGGATGAGGCATGACTTTCACTGTCCATCTGTCTAGTGTGATGAGTGAGTTTTTGTCCCTGCCCGTCTGTGGTGTCTCTGCATACACTTAAAAAGTGGTTTTCTTTGTTGCAATTCCGACATTTCTGCCGGACTGGAGAGCACAGTGAGAAGCATGCCTTTTGGTATCTGGGATTGACGGTTGCCTCCTATCTCTGGGTTCCCCTAGATGGCATCTCGGGGGAAACCCAATTGGGGTCCTCCAGCCTCTATGTTGACAGTAGGCATCCCTGACCATGTGCCAGTGCAGGTGCTTTGGGGTATCATTGCCAGCATGAGTTCCTCCTTTAGAACTCTGTTCCAGAATGCTGAAGAGTAGCATCTTTCAGTAATTCACAGGTGTACAGCTTTATTATTGTCAAATTTGTCAAATTCACAGCAGGTTAACAATTTTCGCAAACTCATGACAAAGTTGTCCCTGGGCTCATCAGCTCCCTGGTGTGTGGTAGTGAAGACTAATCTCTCAAAATTGATGCTGCGCTGTGGATCAAACGTATCATTTAGGCACTTTGCCAGGCCTTTGTACCTTGTGACTGACCCAGGAGTGAAAGTCACAGGAGATCTTTCGCTTCATCTCACACTAAGTTGAGAAAAAGGCCTTTGGCTTGCGCAGAAGTGTGAATTTTGCATGAGGTGCATAAGGCGTGCTCTAACAAGCAAAGCTCTTTTACCCATCTGGGATCTTGAGTTTGGGAGCTCAAAAGGTTAAACGGTGGTGAGCAGTGGAAGATGAGTCTGAGCATCCCACCTTCCGAACACATGATGTTCATTGCAGAGGCTGTCCGTTGGCCTTCCCTGAGTCCCCTTCTATCTGTGCAATTGCCCTGTAAAGTGCAAGAAGGGCACCCTTGTGTCTGTCAGGAGCTGTTGGGCATAGCCTATTGGCCCATGGGAGATGTAGCACCACTCCTGTGGTGAGTTTTACCACAGTTTTTCTGTGTTTTGTTGCTTTGTGGTTGTTGAGTGGATCTTTCTGCTGCTGGGGTCCCTTTTTTTGCTGTTGTGTGGCTTGTCCCTCCGATGGCGGTCCCAGTGTAATTCATTGAGGCTCATCTGGCCTTAAGATGGCTTCCTCTTCTAGCAAGATCTGACGTTTGCGATCTCACAGTGGGCTTGCTTCACCCTCAAATAGCTGTTCCAATGCAAAGTAAGGAGGCTAATTTCATGGTACTTGTCAGTTTCAGTTTTTCCCATATCCTCCTACTCCTGTGCCTCATCCAGAGAGAGAGAGAGAGAACACATATGACTGTTTTGTTTTTTTGGAAAAAGGGTGACCATTGTTAAAGTGTCAATGGACTCATGCAGTGATCTGGAGGGCACTGAATAATTTTGTTTTCAAATTGCTTTGGGGGTTTGTGAAGGAGCATGCAGTGGTAGAGGCTTGGGGCCTGCTTTTGCTGTTGGTGGCTTTCAGGATGTTTCTTGCTTGCCAATACATCCTCTGGGTGCCTGTGGGGAATTTACATCTCTAGTATTTACCTACTGCAGAATCTCCTCATGCTTCACGATTCCGCCGTGGATCGGCGCTCAGATGGGGACAGGGAGCCTGTGCATATTCCCCGCCAGGCTGTGCATTACAGCCTGGTGGGGAACATGCAAAGTGCGCATGAATGTTTGGCCGGGCTAAGATGGCCGGCCAAGCAGTCATGCTCACTTAAGTGTGCCCAAACCACTCCTGTTCCCTGAGCCACCAGCCGCGCCCATCCCAACCCAGCCACGCAGTAGCAAAAAATAAAATGATAATAACTTTATTTTCATTGTATTTTTCCATTTTTTACTGCTCTAAGAGCAGTGGGGCGACGCTCCTCTGCTTTAGCGGAGGAGCCGCCACTGATCCCAGTGAACTCTTCTCTGCCACACAGGGCCTAGTTGTCATAAAACAAATGTCTCCTAACCTTACATCATTTTGTGCACTTCATTTTTTCTACTGTCGAACATGGCAAGCTACAACAAAGGAACTGTTGTATTCTCTCTTTAATTCTTTCCTCTAATCCCATGTATTTTCTGCTGTGAGCTCCTGACTTGTGCCTCCTTCCTCAATCCAGTGCTCTCTTTCCCCCTGTTTGCTGATGATCCCACTGTGTAAGTCTTCTCGATAATTGATGGGATTCAAGACTCTTTCTCATCTTCTTTCTTCACAAATGTTTAATGGTCAATCCTCCTCCTCTTCTATCTTTTAATAATAAAGCTGAAGATATTGCCACAGTTTTTTCTTCTGGGATCTACTGTATGGATCTAATACAGAATCATCAAGTCCCCGAGAGCCCGACTTTAACGAAGAGCAGATACAGGCATATGTGCCGTAGTCCCCAGAAGAAGGTCTTCTCAAGCCCCAAATGACCCGAAGTTGGATAATCAGCACATTAGAATATACTGTACACATCGAAGAATTTTAATTGAGTTAAATTAAAGGGAAAGAATGTTTTGGTAAACAAGAACAGACGACAAAAAACGAATTGCTATGGCACCCTGCTTAGGAATTTTAACCACAGAAGTGTCTGGGTGATAAGGTGGCTCAAAGGGTTTATCGCCTCAGTCTGAGGGTTAAGGGCAATATTTACTAACATTTGGCATCACGGCTGTACCCCTTTTGTGGCGCATCCATGACGCAAAATGCTAGTAGATATTTGCAAAGCCACGCAAGGTGCGATTTGTGCCTTTTTGTAAAAAAATATATATATGTAACGCAATGCACCGGCTTGCACTGCATTGCGTTACATTTGATTCTGGGAGGCGTTCCATGGGTGGAACATGGGCATTCCCATGCATCACCCCCATGGATTTCACACAATACCAGGTTTACAAAGGTTTGTAAACCTGGGATTGTGTTAAACCGCTATGCCTCCAAGAGGATGGCGTAACGAGGAGAAAAATCTTTTTTTCTCCTCGTTATTTCCTCTTTTTATGTGTACTGCAATCTGCAGCACACTTAGAAAGAGAAAAATGTGTCTAGAGATTGCTTTTGGGCACACCACTCCTCCCCTGCCCAGCCCTGCTCGCAGAGCAGCCCAGCCCACCCGCCAGCCCGCAACCAAACCCTTCTGCTTTCTCGCAGTGCGAGAAGCAGAAACACAAAATGGTAGTTATTACCATTTTATGTTTCTGATTGCGCGGGGAGGGTGTTAATTTAATAATAAAAAAATAAAAATTAAACTTACCTTCCCGCCGGCCGGGTCCCGCGTCTTCTCTGCTCCTCTCCTGCAGGAATGGGAAGCAGGCAGCCAGGCTCCCACCCCTAAGCCGATCGCAATGCTGCAAGCAGCGTTGTGATTGGTCAGGACGCCGCCCAGCCAGGGGCTAATGGCCCGGCCATGTTCTCCATGTAGGCTGCATTGCAGCCTACATGGAGAAGGGCAGAGTGCGCATGACTGGTTTGGTCGGCCCCAGAGGGCCGACCAAACCAGTCATGCGCACTTAGGAGTGGGCACACCACTCCTCCCCTGCCCAGCCCTGCTCGCAGAGCAGCCCAGCCCACCCGCCCGCCCGCAACCAAACCCTTCTGCTTTCTCGCAGTGCGAGAAGCAGAAACACAAAATGATAGTTATTACCATTTTATGTTTCTGCTTCTCGCACTGCGAGAAAGCAGTGGGGCGACGGTCCTCTGCCCTAGTGGAGGAGCCGTCCCTGACTCCACAGCATAGCTAAAACCATTGGCAAAGCCAATAGAGCCCAAAGGCAAGACCTATTGGGTTTGCCAATGCTTACTTTCCAGAGAGAGTGCTTCGTCACGTCCTACTCCTGGGAGAGAGATGCAAAATCCATCTTGAAAATTGCATCCTAAATCCAAGTGCCTTTGTACTGGACATCTATTGAGCATGGAGCAATCAATCTATCAGTACTGATTTCTTATGCTGCACTGTCCTCTTTCGAATAGAGTGTGTATTACCGAAATACAGTGCAAGCTCGTGAATTTCGCTGCTCGCCAATGTCCGAATCCAGCCCATCATGAGAGCTTTTCATTGGGGAGATAGTTGAGTGAGGCCACAGTTGTCGAAAGGGGAGCGGTTGATTTCATGCTGGCGTATTTTATGAATCTTCACGAAGTGCCACGTCTTGAATTGTTCACTGAGTATTTTTAAGCATCTATATAATCTTGAAGTGATGGTCGGCCGCTGAAGTCACCTGTTGGGAGCAGAGTTTCTTGTGTATGTTCAAGGGTACTTTGATTTAGTGTATGATGTGCAGAATGGCAGCAGGGGAGCTGGTATGGCCCTGGAAGATGTCTCCCTCCGTCTTAGTTTCAGATTTCAGATTTCAGTCTGGCTTGGCGTTTTGCACTGGCCGCAGCCACTGATTGTGATGACTTCAAGGGAATGATACATGCCAAAAAACGATTGTTCAGCAGAAC